>JACBWW010000012.1:5079404-5500875 GCA_020086605.1 Lanius collurio
GCAGAGGAGCGGCGGCGGGAGCGCGTGCCACAGCCACGCCGGCGGCGCGCGCCGAGGCGGGCGCAGAGCGGCGGCGGCACTTCGGGCTCGCGCCGTCCCTCCGGCAGCCCCTCGCGCCCGGGATCGTCCATGGGGCCGAGCGGTGCCCTCTGAGGGAGGAGGGGACGGGGAGCGGCGGGAGTCGGTGCCGGCCGGTGAGTTCCCGTACCGGCGGGGAGGTCGCGTGCTCGGGCGGGGAGGGAGGGTTCGCCCGCCCGGCTGCTCGCTTCTCCCGTCCCTCCGAGCCGGCGGGGAAATGGTGGTGGGAGGCGAGGTCCCTTAGCCGTGCCGGCCGATCCCCGCGACCCGGCGGCGAGAGCGGAGGCGCCCCGTGTGCGTGTGGCGTGAGGCGGGAAGAGCCGTCCGCAGGTAGCGGGGCCGGGCGGGCCTGCAGGGGAGCGAACATGGCAGCGCCGGACTCCGGGAAGAGGGATTTTTGCCCCCAGAGCGGGGATTAACCCTCCTCCTCCCGCCTCCGGATGCGTCCCCGGGAGACTCGCGCTTCATCTGCCGCTCCGGATTATCCACCCGCCCACCCTTCTTCCCCCACCCCCTTTCCCGGTATTTTCTCTCCTCCTGGAGATTATCAGGTTTTCCGCCCCTCCCTCTCCGGGATCCTCCGCCTCCCCCCTCCGAGTGGATTATCTCCCCCCTTCTCTGCCGGATTATCCCCCCCAGTTCGCTGTCCCTGTCCCTCCCTCCGCGTTTATGCTCCTCCGCAGCCTCGCCTCTCGGGGATTATCTCCTCTCCCTTTGGGGTGATTCTTCCTCTCTTGATCTCTGTCCCGGCCTTTCCCTGCCTATTTTCTACCCGAGGAAGTCAACCCTCCCCTTCCGTCTGCCTCTGAATGGGGATAGGGGCGAAAATGTGGTTGTGATCGGGTGGGCAGGAGTTTCCAGCAGCGCTGTCATCTCCTCGGTCGTTGTACGAGTACTACAGGCAAGTGGATGTAGGTGGAGGAGAGGTGCAACCGGGGATGGATGTGCAGAGCTTGTACCAGAGTTCAGCCTGTGGCGTTGTGCTCCGTATGCGGGAAAATATCTGCACCCTTCCCGCGATGTTACATCTGATGGAGATGAAGGAGAACCCACCTGCATCAGTGCTTTATAAAACGTACATGGCTGGGTGGTAGAGACTGCATGGAAAAAAAAGCCAGCAGCCTTTGAGTTTCTTTGGGGAAGGTGCAATGTACAGTAGTAGCATTGTAAGTGGGAAGGTGCTTGGATGACATTGCTGCTGTCCGGGGGTCAAAGCTGGCTTGGATAGCTTCTGTCTTGGCTTGCAAGGCAGCTGGTTTAGGCTGTTGATCAGTGTTGAGGAGGAAGCAGACAGGTATCTTTTGCTGAAGCTCTGATGCTGATGTGGTTCATTACTGTCAACGTGCCGGCAGAGAAAAGATGCATGTGTTCCTAAAACACAGAGGGAACGTTTATCCCATGTATTTGGCTCCTGTGTGGGTTTAACCAGTCTGTTCTCCTGACACCTGGTCTCCCTGCACATGGGTTTGCTGGAGGAGAGTTGCAGATCTTCTGGCCATCTTGCGGCACAAGGCCCAGGATTATATCCATTAAACTTCTCCCACTTGGCTTTGAGAGGAGGAGACGCTGCGAGAAATTGTACAGAGACTGGGCAGCTATAAATAGATGTCGGACTAGAGGAGGCTTTGAAATCTTAGCATGCTGCTTCTGAACAGATAGTGTCTGTTAAACTGGTGGGGTTGACACTAGCATCATAATGTTTCTTTTTATTTCTGCTGAGATGGTTGGCTTTTAACACTTTGACATGTGGCTGGACTATACAACATCTGCCAAAAAAAATCTTTTTAAAAAGGACACAGAGAAAATTCTCATTTAAATAAAGTGCTGACAATTGGAGTCTAGTTCGAGCTCATTTGAATGAGATTTTTGAAGGACCTTTCAGAGAAGTCTTTAGTTTCCTCTTCCCTCCCTTTAAATGCTTGGAACTGGTGATCTTGTGCCTTTAATTTGTTCTCAAAGAATTGCACTAGATAGATTACCTGAGATCTGTGTTGCTGTGAAAAATCTGCAGTACTGAGGTATGGTTTCACAACGCTGGTAGCATTGCTGGGTTTTTATTTTGTTCTTTAGATTTTGGAGTTTTTGCTTGTTTGGTTGGTTTTTTAATGGAATCTTTGACATCTCACCAAAAGGGTGTATATTCAGTTTCCTTTTTTCCTTCATTTCAGTTTCAGGGTGCTTGCATTTGTTTTGGATCTTATGGATCACTGCTCTTTCAGCTTGTCTTGTTGAGAACTAATTAATATGGAAATTATTGACAAATATACTGTACTAGCTCTGTGGAATGGTATCTGTTTTGCTGCTCTATTAGTGGGCTAACTGCATACTCTAAGTCTTTAAAATTATTGCAAAGCTGTTGCAACATAGGTGCAGTTGGACCTTTTTTTAAATACCTCTTTTTTGTGTCTTTTTTTTTTCCTTGAAAAATAGTGGAAGCTGTTAAATCATGATGGCGGTGGTTTGTTGTTTTTTTAGTTTGTTTTGGTTTGGTCTTTTTTTAATAAAAGAAAAATAATAAGGGGAGTAATGAAAATGTGCCTGGATAATATGAGAGTTTTAACAAAGGCTAATAGAGAGGATGAATATCTGCAAGAACTCTGACTTTTAGGACATTTCTTATTTAGAGCATAACATTTTAATCTGATCTTTTTTTCCTTTTTCTGAATTTGTGTATATGTAAACCTCAGGGAGGTAGGAAGGAACAGAAATCTTGGCAGGATGACTTACTAGTTGTGGCATTTTTAGTTGATATTTAACCATAGTAAAAGCAGGAAAACCAAGTAATCTGTCAAATCATTTGGCTTCATTTTGAGCTGTTAAGGATGTGATCAGAGCATTAGCCTCAAACACTGGGTATCTTTGGTCAGCATCAAGCTCCAGTTTGCTATTAGGTCCATGTGTTGGGTATTTCTATGTGCAGAAACAGAGGTCAGTGATCTGGAGAAAACTTTACAGTACCAAAATGAGAAGAAAAAGACTCTTTTTAGTATGATTCTCTTTGTACAGTGACTCATTCCCTGAACCGTTGTGTTCTTGTAGAGGTATTTGTTTGTAGAAATTGTAGTTTCAATGCCATTTTCTAAAAGTTCAGTGTCCTGCTTTAAACCCATACTTTCTGCCAAGTGATTTAAAGTTCTTATTGGGTGTGACTGTCTCAGGCTTGTGAGTGTCCTTTGATCCTCTGTGCAGAACACTGCTCAATGAATCTTTTGTCATGCTGTAGAAAAAGTGGGAGGAATTTCTTTTTACTTAAGAGACAGGTATGGACTTGGGATTGTGACAGTATCCATGTGGAAGGAATAGTAATCTGAAGATATGAAAGGATGAAAAGCTTATGTATGTTAAAATAAAATGCCCTCTTGTGTTCTGTGTTTAAGCTAAAAATGGGTAAAACCTGGATGGGTTGGCCTTGCACATGTGTTAAAAAAATACTTTTTACAAGCATCTTGCAACTGGAGGGGTACAGACACTGTTGGACTTAATTGTGTGGAAATACGATGTAGAATATGATGGTGTGGTTAAGAGCAAGTCGGTGAGAGGGAAAAGTAGTTTTAGTGTCCCCCACAAGAAAGGAAGCTCCTAAAGGGTCCTGGAGAAGAGAGAGTTTAGTTCAGTGTTACATGTGAGAGACAGACTGAAATACAGATGTGGTCACAAATACTGTTAGAAGGCTTTTATGATGCCATGGTCATTATAAGCATCTGCAGTTGGATCTCAGGCTATACTACAGCAAAACTGTAGTACAACAAAGCATGGTGGTGATAATGTGCTATCCTGTGGCTTAAAATTGCTTTTTTTCAGAATAAAGCAAGCTCGAATTATGTTGTTATGGCTGATGTCATTCTTACAAGAATAATGGAGACCAAAAAAAAAAGAGAAAAAGAGAGGTTAGGACAGGGGTTTTTCCATATATAAACATTTACTTTCCTATTTTGGGTTTCTTGGAGTCATTGAAGTTACAGTAATTTCACAACCTGTGTTAAATAATAACAATAAAAATTGAAAAATGGGATGTTACCTACTCTTACAATCATGTTTTAATTATTTTCAAGGTCTGTGGCTTAAAAGAAAAAAGTGTTTCATACTACAAATGTTTCATATTAGCAACCGTTCTTTGGGTTTTACACATCAGGTATTTAAAGAACTTATTCTAGTGTCTGGGTCTCATGAAACTATGGTGGAAATGAGAAAGATACTGAAATCAGGTGACATTTCAGATTTACTAGCAACAAATGTTATTTAATAAATTACCTATACATGTTTTTTAAGAGTATTGACTAGTTTTACGTTCTGACAAGCAACTGTTTGAGAGTCGGGACTCCGTGAAATCCCTGCTTACTGCAGAGAATGACAGTGGTTTCTATAAACTTGGTTTTGGGGCAGAGGGACATGAAACATGATGATACATAAGACACACAAATTTTGTATTTTACACAAAAAGATCGCTCCTCATGCAGCTTCTCATTACCCAAATCCCAAAGGATCAAATTACTGGTTCAGTTAAATTCACTCTTCCAGTAGGAGGAGACACAACTGTTGATTTCAAATAAGCTTAAGCCTTTACATTTTGATTGAAAACATTTTGTCAAGATACTGTTGAAATAATGAAACTTAGAATGTTAGAAGAAGTTTAAATTTTTATTTTAAGGTAGATTACTTCAGCCTCTTTTATTGAAAGAGTTCTGGCATTCAAATATTGCTTCTGTAGTAAGAGTGGCTACTCAAATAGTTAGGGTTTAATTTTCTAATTATCTCCACCCACTGATCAAATATACATTAATGAAGAGTTTAAGTGATACCTTTTAAAATATCCAAACATGGGATGGAGGAAAGTAGATTGAGGGTAAAAAGACTGGGTAACGTTTTTTCTTAAGACTAGTAACACAAGGTAGGGGGACCCCTCTAGTAAATCAACAGGGGCATAAAAGAAAGTGATATCAGCCATTCTGTGTTATTCCATTTCTTGATAAGTTTTTTTAAAAAATACTTTATTCCATGTTCATTCATTAATTGTTCAGAGATCTAACTGCAGGTGTCGTGCCAGAGGTTTTGTATGTAAAACATGTCAGCAACTTTTTATGTGATGTTGATTTATTTTTTTAACAAGTCAGTGGGCCAGTTGGTAAGTCAGCCTTTACGTATCTTATTAAAATTCCACCCCATGCCTTTCCTGATCCTCTGTTGGAGTTTACAGAAGTCTTTTTGGCAAGATGAAATTGCTTATGCAGCAGAAGTTCTCAAACTGGGAAGACAAACTGTATTCTAGCAAATTAAGTGAGAGAAAAGTTTGTTTCTCCTTTCCAAGCCATTCTGGCTTACTGTACTGTGAGCTGTTGTGCTGAAGCAAAGAACAGGGTTGCTGGACAGAAATTGCTTGAACATTATTCAGTTTGCTGTAGTCATGCTGCTTACAGCTTCTCATGCATTCTTCAGATCATTAGAAGGAGGTGTAATTAACAATTGAAAGTTCAGTTTACGCATTCTTTGGTAAAGAACATGCAGGCAGGGAGAAGTTGGTAAGTGAAACTTAATGTTCATGGAGTGTGTGACAGTAGGGCATTCAGTCATCTGAATTCAAATCAGGCAGTCAGTCAGTCCCTCTTCCCAGATCTAGTGGCATGGCTCTGCTGCTCTTATACTAGATTTGGTACAGAACAGCAAAATGAGATGAGCAATGCTAGATTCGGTCACTTCTGACCAGTGAAGCTCCTTTATACAGATTAAATCTTTGTAGTATTTTAACAGCTTCCAGGAGCTTGTTACTTGATGTAGTTGGCATTTGCCTTATGTGATCTTCCCTGATGATAAACTCTGGGTGTACACTGCTATGTGTGGTATTTAAAGCAGTGTTCAACTGAGGCTTATTTATCAAGTGAAACACTGGTTTCGGCTCTGTGAATTTTGTTTCGTTCTTTCATAGCTTGATGTGGAGTGGCCCACTTGCTGCTGGATAAAATTCAACGTTGCTGTGAGCCTGTTGTGTGAGAGAAGTTGTCCATCATTAGCTCTGCGATAATCTCACAGGTGTCTTGTCTCAAGAGGGATCAAATAGACACACTACATTTGAGTCATGCTTTGGGAAGCAAGATAAACTGGTAACCAGTGTTGCAGGGTTTTAATCGGCACTTCTGTAACATTACCTGGTCGCAGAGAAGTAATGACTGTGCTTGAATTTCTCTGACTGATGGTTGAGAACCCTCACGTCTGCTTTGAGTTCCCTTTGCTGGGGGGGAGAAACGTTTGGGCAGTTTTGAGGACAAGCCATAAATACACGAAGAGAAAGGAGTATGAGAGCACTGAAGAGTTGGCAGTTGAAATGTTTCTTGAGTTTGACACATGATTTGATAGGAAAAAATCCATCCATCCATCTCTCTGACCTTGTGTCTGCCACATTCTCACCACTGTCTCCCAGCGGGTAAGTCTTAGGGATCCAGACATTGTTCAAAATCGTGCTATTGGTAGGGGAGATTAAGTGAGTGTGTACACTGGTAAGAAGGTAAGAGGCTTTGGATGTTGTTGAAAAGGTGCAGAAAAGCGTTTTTTATTGAATGATTTCCAAGTTCCGAGTGCGGAGCCCGAACGCGCCGGGTCTGCTCGGAAAGGTGGCTCAAGCGCGCTCTCCAGTGGCCACACCGGGACAACGGCGCTAGGATGGGCTCGGGGCCACCGCTCCGGGTGAGTGACAGAAGCCATCTCCAGTCGTGCGGATGCCTTCTTGCTTAGCTGAGTGCACTGATAAATAAGCTGGTGCTTCTTAACAAGTGAGTAGCTAAATTCGTTAAAAAATACTCCGTTGCGAAAAATTGAACCAGTTAGAAATCTTGCTCTTGTAGTTGGATCAAAAAATGACTCTTCCATCCAGCAGCGTATTAGTTGGGGAGATTGGTGCAATCTCTGCTGGGACTGTTTGTACTGTCGCCTGGAAGCAGGCAGGTTTACTGCTGAATGGAATTTATTAGCTATGAATTGAAGCGTGCACATTTAACTGTGTCAAATCTTGGCAAATAGCTCTGCAAGCAGCACAGACTAACTAAACAGCAGCAGAAAGAAATGTGTAGCTCTTACCAAGTTTACCACACAGTTCTCAGTCTTACATCAGATTCCATGCTGTTCAGGAAAGCACTGGGGGCCTTCAGAACAAAGAACTTAGTTGGTACTAATGAATAGGAAATGGAAAAGAGAAGGGCGGACTGTTCAGCAGGTGGACTCCTCCTAAAGTGGAAGATCTTAAAGCCCATTGTTGTAGTTTGAGATTTCTGAGATAACTGAATGCTTCATAGAGTATTTCAAGTTTCTGATGTTGTTTTACTTTTTTTAACTGTTCAAACCTTGAGCTTCTGGCTTTTGGTAGAGGTCTGTTTTGTAGACAAGACCTAAGTTAGGCCTTGTTGACCACATACCTTGTTTCTCCAAAAACCACAACTGTTTTGAGAGTTTGAGGCTGTCAGAATGGTACTGTTAGGTCTTGCTGTTAACTGGAGTTGTTGAACTAAGACACTTTAAGTATGAGCTTGTAGGAATATAGTGTTTGGTTGGGTTTTTTAAAGTTATTTTTTTAGTAAGGTACTTGCAAAAAACTTACATAGAGGAACATTCAGTGAAACCATTAAGAATCCTGTCTTTAGAATTGTAAGAATTAGTCTAATAACAAATTTGGCAAGAAATGCTTATGTAATTAGTTTCAGAACAGTCTACTACTTAGCTTAGAATACATGGGCTCTATAGGAAAAAGTGCAACTGTATGTCTGTTCATATGTGGGTGTGATACAGTTTTACTAGTTACACTTACCTGTTTACCACTTCTGACAAAGGCCATTATACAGAATGTGTACTTTTGTGCACAAAGGTCTTTCCTCACTATGGATGTCATATAAAGCTTTTACACATTTCAAATAATAATAAAAAAATAAAATCCCTTGGGCTTCCGTACCCCAGGCATAAATGATTTTACTTTACAAATATAATTACTGTACTTCCAGGAGGTAATCTCTCTGGACAGCCATAGACTAGTTTGAATTAGATTACTCTGTTTTTTCCTCCAGGGTGAGTTAATACATTGAGTTTTATTTTTCTGTAATTACTTCAAAATTTAGATCACTTTTAATGCTTACTATTCTTCCTTATAACTAGACTGGGAAAGCTAAGAATACTTGCGTTTGAAAGGTTAGCATTAACTTTTTTTTACCCATAACTTTTTTTCTGTCAGATAGGTATCTGTTCTGCTCCTCAACTTCATACAGCTCATCTGTACTCAGTTTCTGTTGTAGAGTTTCTTAACTTGGAAATACTGGAAGTATTTACTTAATAAGCAGAGAGTAAGCACACTAAATCTTTCAACTGTGACATTTAACCAAGTCTAGCTAGAGCAATGTTTTTGTTAAATCTGTATTTCCAGAGTTCTGGGTTCGAAAGCTTTCCACTAATTTGTCAGTAAGCTTCATGAATAAAGCAAGTTACTACTTTTACTTCTGTTACAAAATCTTTGGACAGAAAGCCAGTCAGTGTGAAATAAATAGAGGAGAAGAGTAAGTCAGGAGAGACAGTTAGGAAAATGTTTTTCCTGTTTTTTTCATGAACTTCAGCAGGAAGGGCAAATCTCTGGATAGATGATTGTGAACCACCATGGGATGCAAATGCATTTATATAAATGACCTGTTTGTATTTGGATTTCACTTACTTTAAGAAGCAGCAATGCGCTTAAGCACTAGATGAGAGAAGACTACAGAGATTAATTTGTAAATTACCCTTATAATAATACAGTTCTGTTTTGAAATAGACAGAAGGAAATCTTTGGTGTTTTGAGGTCTCAGAATGTGACTTCCTGTTTGTGTCGAATACAGGACTAGCCGGAGTATCTGTAGAGACAGTCATTTTAGTTCTGTAGTTGGCATCTGGTATCAAAGTGCAGGAGTATTATGTACTAATGCAAAATTAAATACAATGTTAAAGGGTAAAAGTTGTTACTTGGGTTGCATGTGAAGTTCTGCAGCCCAGCTGTGTAACACATAAGTCCGTTGCAAAACTCAAAGTACTTGGTCCCCTTTAATACAGTAGATTTTCAAATATTAAGAACTGTCATTGGGTCAGACTGAAGGTCCATCTAACTCCTTTTTCTAACATGCAGTGCAGCTTCTGAAACCATGCAGAATCTATCAGGAGCTCCGATTGATGTTATCTCTGGGCAGATTTTCAAGAAGACAGAAGACATGGATGTCTCCTGATGAGAAGAAGCTGGGGCCATTAAATTTTATGTCTGGATAGCCTTAAATTCAGCTTCCAGATAGGGATAAAGAAGCATAATGTGGTCCCCAAGTGCCTAGACATCATTATCCAAAAACTGATGAAGAATTCATTGTGCTAATGTGCAACAGTGGCAGAATCCAAAATTTAATGCGTTGTCCATGACTAAAATAACATCTTATGTAATTGCCCTGGGCCTGCAAATTAGCAGCTTCCAAAAAGATCTGATAGCTTTGCAGAGGAGATTGAAAACTAAGACAGCAGAATGACTGATAATGCTAAAGGCATAAGACTTGCAGGTCTCTGGGAAGTCCTTCCCTTAGCAGAGAATAGATTACGCGTTTCCCACTCTTTTTCTTTCCCTGCTCTTCTGCAAGTCTTTAGGGAGCCAGTCTAAATGCAAGAGGATGACCTGAAATACCAGGCACATCTTATCAGCTGTGAGTGTGGCTACCTGTAAGAAAAAGATTCCTACTCCCTAATATTGCACTGAAGAAAGACCCTGCATCAGGAACTTTCTCTTGTTTGATATGATCTTTCTCTATGTTAGGATGTTACCCATTTGAACTGAACAGGGTTCTTACCAGTAATGGATTGGAAGTCACCGACTGTCTTTTAAACGCCCTTTAAAAAATATGTATATTTCATTTTGTTTGTATGCATGCACATGACTGCATACATATATGGGAACATACAGAAAAAGAAGGAATTTTTAATAAAATATAGTATTTTTTATATATGTGTGTTAAGATGTGTGTGGGTGTATATATATGCATACATTTGTATCTTAAAAGAACGCTTGTCAGTAAACAGAAAGCTCGGCATCCATAAACTGTCTAGGAAAGCATAAAAACAAAGTAAGCATACATGACGTTTTCCCTAGGTAATCTCCCGGAATCTGGCTAATGTTTAACCTGAAGATTTTTTTAATTAAATTAGGTTGTGGATTGTTTATGTAATTTGTGTTGGGTGCTTTTACCATTCAAAATGCTTCCATTTCAAAACTGGTCTCAGTTTCTTAATGGACCAGTATTCATGTATAAATTGCTGCTGTGCACTAGAGATCTGTTTGATTAAACATGAGAAACTCTTATCCTTGGATTGGATTACTGTTTAGTTTCTTTAAATAATTGACAATGGATTTTCACTGAAGTGCTTGATACCCGAGATGTGATATGTGCAGCATTGTAGTCTTCTGTGAAGATTGAGCCCAGTATTAGCTCTTGTTTTGGTAACAGAGCTGGTGGTGAGTTTGCAACAGATTAATGATTATCCTTATCTTAGTTTAGGAAGCTTGTCAGACTGACCAGGATACCCACAAGTTGTTCTTTGGTGGACCATTGCCCCAATCTGCCTAATGATGTGTCCAGGTGAAACATCAGAAATAGATGTTTAGCCTCCAAACACTGGAGCTGGTATGCCTGTTTACATATTTACCTGCTCTTCAGAAATCTGGCTGCTGCCATGTAACATGTTCCTTCTGATCCTGTCTTCCACAGAGTCATTCTGTATATGGTAGACCCTAGCCTTGGCCAAGATCTTGGTGTGGCTTTAAAGGTTTTTCTGCCTTCAGTAATAAGGGGTTTTAATAAACACATAATGATAAAGTGTGTTGGGATTAAAGGAAGAACATTCTAATAGTTTAAATTTTGGGTTGTTTGGTCACTGAGTCCTTTGAACTTACATGCTGGTAACAGGTGGTCATCTGAAGCTAAAGGGAAGACCTTGACTAGCAATAGAAATGCTCTTTCAAGTTAGTCTGACAGTATGGTATCCTGTGCCTGGGAGCAAGTTCAACTGATCTGTGGAAATGCACAGATAAGAAGTAAACATCACTGTCTCAATTGCTGTGATTAAAAAACATCCTTCCTAACGTCCTTCTTCACATTTTCCTGTATCTATACCCAGAACTGGGAACAAGCTGAAGCAACTGGCTCATCTTTCCCTCACTCACTTCAGTCATTGGTAGCTAGCAGTTCTTTATATTCTGTATCACTTGGAAAACACTTCCAATTTTACAGCAATAAGCAATGACTTTAAGTCTTCTAGTTTCAGTCTTCCGATGTAAGGAAGAAGGGTGTAGTCAGGAGTTCTAGATCACCCTGTGTTAACAGTGAACTGGAGGTGTGTTTTCAAGTGAAATCAGCTTGATACAAGATCTTAGAATCCCAGCAGTGGTTTCCATGCAGAATAAAGGCTTAGTGTTACAGAAATAGTTTCTACAACCTGTTGGAAATGTGGTGTCAAGGATATTCAGAGAGATGGAAAGAGCTCTTCCCTTTTACTTCCCAGTCTGTCATCTTCTCACTTGTTGGTAGAAGTCACAGTTCTCATGTTTGATCCTTCTGTCAGTTGGTTAAAGAGACAATAAAAAAGCAATATCCCAATACAGGTCTCCAAAAAGGTTTTTAAAAAGTACTTTTTTTAATGTGACTTTCCTATTGTCTTTTAATTGGAAGTGTACTCATTGACAAACCTCTACTTTGGCCTGAGTAGAATGTAGAAGCTCTGAGGCTTGACAGAAGCTGGGAAGTGTATAAAAAAATTGGAGCAGTTCCATTACCAAGAACTTGATCTAGGCTTTTATAGGTGCTCTTTCTTTTTGGGACAAGAGATTTCGATAGTGGTAGGTAAAACAAATAATTATGTCAGCGTTTTTTTATTTAGTTAGTTAAGAAATAATACAATAGAAATGGAACAGAAATAATACAACATATATGGAGATAAGAAAAAATTGACTGACCTTTCTTATCCCAAGTTGCATCAAGAGGGCAAGTCTTCCCCTAATTATTGGTACATCTTGCTCAGAGAAGTGACAAAGCTTTCTTTATCTAACTTCTAAATTTGATTGTCTCATACCTGGAAAGTGAGGCTTGACCAGACTTGTGTTTTCTCTTGCTGAAGAAATACATCCTTTGGGAAAATAATTGAGAAAGTGCAGCATGAATATGCTTCTTGTGTAGTAATAGGAGAAAAAAAACGAGTAAAATTTACCAGCTGTACATTGAATATTGTCTTTCCAAATGATGCCCAAAAATACTCTTGTACATCTGAAGATGTTGAATGCATCATAAATCTCAGCTAATATTATCTAGAATTGCTCTACTTAGTTATCGGTGACCAAAATTAGAATCCTGCTAAAGCTTCTGTTACATAGTTTTTAGAGTTCATTGACAGCTTCTGAGTGAATTAAAAGGATGAAGAAAGGCAAAAGAAGTGAAGAGTTGTAAGGACTTGAGATCTTGGCCATCCTCTTTTAACTTGGAATTTGAACATGTTAGAAAGATCTCTGAATGTCTGTAGCACAAGTAGCTTTTATTCAAATGGCTCATTGTTCTTTTGCAGTCTCTACTCTGATTCTTAAGCATTTGGGTGTACTTCGGAAACAGGAGGAGTACTTTCTCATGTGAAAGATAGTGGAAAAAATCTTAAGTCTATATGAACCTAATGGATTAATCAAGAGTTATACTCTGTGACATTTCACAGTTTGTTCTTAAGGAAATATATGCAAATACCTCTTGTCAGCCTGTTTTGAGGGTATTTGAACATATAAACCTCTGAATGAGTCTTTCATTCAAGTAGGTCACTTCCTTCCTGTTCTTTTTTTTTTCTGACATAATTGCCAAACCAACTTTAACAGATGCATTAACTTTGAAGTCTCTGGGACTGGTTACCTGCTTGCAGCTGATCTTACACTTCAATCCTTTTCAGTAATATTTTAGCAAATTCTACTTCTCTGGAATATTGTCTGACCAACTTTTTTAAACACAGCAGAGAAGCACAGTGAGGGACTCAGCATTGGGAACCTCCCTCTCCCCTCAAACAAGAAGCGTAGTGTCATCTTGCAGGCAGAAGTGCTAGTCTGTGTACATGAAGACAGGTGGAGCAGGTGACAATTACATTGAAACACTACTCCTTCTAGCATGGTGTAAGCACCATGCAGTAATGCTAGGCTGTGTACAAAAATGACAGATGAGGTGTGGTTTCCTGGGCCATCAGCTGGAATATATAAGACATTTCATGTTTTTTTCTTTTTCCTACTGAGCTACTCCTTTTGCTGTATCTAGGTTTTCTTAGTTCATCATAATATGTTGCCTACTTTCCAGCCTTTTTTGTCCCCCTTTTATTCAATACATTTTCAAATAATTAATTATTAAATAGGTGTTCAGGACTTTTAGTTCTCAAACAAAATTTTACTTTTATATCTGTGTTGGAGAGATGCCCAACTTCTCTGTGTATGGTAGGGCATTTGACTAAATGATTTTAACACTGATGTTGTGGTATGTGAGCAGCCCTGTGTTTTGATGGCTGGTATGATGACTGCAGAAAAACCCATGAGAGATAATCTGACTCTAAGATCTTGAATTTGTGCATCTTGATGGTGATTAAACTCACTGAAATATATTTACCCCTCCAAAAATACAACCCAACAAAGGTCCTCAAAGGATTAAAGTCAGTGAGTTTTTATAGAGGATTATTTGTACAAGGCGTTGGAAGTGCTGCGTCCGTGAATTTGTTTGGGATGCTGTTACATTATGTGTGTGTCTTTTATGGAATTCACTTTCCTTCCTCAGAAGTCATAGGACAACTGTGTGTTGCATGGCTTTGCTCTGCTGTTAGCACAGTAGATTCAAGTAAAAATGTTTGGCAAAAGCAAGATGCAGTTGCAGTGATACTTCCATGTTTCAAATTTAAGGTGGAATCTTGCAGCTCTGCTGCACTAAGCAGATTTGTGCTGCACTGTAAATGTCTCATTTCCTCAGTCTTTGCATTGTTTTTCTATATTTGTTATACAGAAAAATCTATATCCACCTGTTCTTGGAAAGCCCTGTAACTGAAGAGCAAGGCTGGTAGAATTACTATACTGATTTATTCATTTTACTAAGTCTTGAACTTAAGATTGTCTTCCTGCTAATTTAAAATGAGAGATCTGATGTGTGCACATACAGCATTGTGTATGTATTCCTTTCTGTCAAAAAGGTACCTGTTCAGGTTCAGGGTATCTCTCTGGAAGAAGAACTGCCTGCAGAGTGACGGACTTTAAAATTCGGAAAGCTGATGAACAGTGTAAGTCTTTGGTAAAAATCCTTTAGGGGAAGGCTTCTACAGTATTGTGTTGGTATTTAGCTTGTATGAGAATCTTTTTGTATTCATGTTTCAAGTTTCTGGTTGGCACATGTGACCAGGAATTTATAGGGCTTCCTGGTGTCCTCTGTTTTAACTTGTTTGACATGCTAGCAATTCATTTATTAAGCACAGAAAGATCACAGTTTTGAGCACATGTGAAATTTATGTAACTGCATAGTGAATTTCAAGTACTTAGAGTGTATATAAAAAAATTATCATGGGACTATTTAATTCTCTACCCTTTCAGCCATAATTTAATCCTATGTTGAGCCAGTGTAATGCATGCCTGATTGAATCTTTATCCTTCATAGCCCTTGATGTCCATTGTTCTGGACAGAGGCATGGTAATTAATTTGTGAAAAGAATTTTTCGATACAGAGACTTGGCTTCTCTTTTAACTACTGTCAGGAGCTCATTCAAAGCAGTCTCTCCGGTATTAAAAAACAAGTGTTGATTCCTTCTGTGTGAAAGTTGATTTGTCTGGGCCTGAAAACTTGTGCTGAGAAGTGATGTGGTTTTTAAATCCTGACACTACTTGGAAAAACAGAATCTCTGCCAGATTTTCTGCAGCTGAGAAAGCTTCTTTTATGTTTCAAATACTTCAGTCATTGAACACAAATTCCTTCTTACAGGATCAAGTGTGATTGCTATAACCATGACAAGTTACTGTAGAGGAATATTCGGTGCCATCTGTAAGCTTGATTTATGGAAAGGATATTAATGAAAATACAAAGGTCCCTTTCCAAGCAATATGGTGTTAGTACTGCTGAAGTGTCTTCCAAACTGAGTATTCCAAAGGAAGTTTCGACACAAAGATCTGATGTTTCAATGTGCAGACTTATTGCCAGTAGGTTGGACCAGCAATCCAGTAAGTGCTTACCAGGCTGCTGGGCTTGTGCCTTTTTTAGTGTGCCACTGCATGTGTCCAGGGACGGGGTGTTCAGGAGTCTACCTGCATGTGGTTTACTTTATTAGATCTGTTTCTTCAAGCTGTTTTCCCCTCCTGACTGGACCAAAAGGCAAGCTGAAGTCCAGCTTGCGTACGTGTCCTGGCAGTCCTGCACGTACGTGTAGCTGACTCTTAGGATGCATGTAGCTGAAGTATCAGGATCTCTTGACTTAGGGAAGTGCAAGCCTGGGCTGCTTAAAGGTATCAGCTGCTCTTTGGGTGGAGACAGTCAACCAGGTTCTGTCCTCAGTCTAGGACTTTTCCTGTACCACATGACAAGTGGAAAGTGTGCAGGTCTCCTGGAGGTCATGTTAACAGACAGGGTTTCTGAGAAGTTGAAACAGAATCAAGATTCCATTTGGGTGTTAAGCGTGTCTTCAAGAAAAGGGTAGTGAAAAGTGAAAGAAATGGAGCTGATTATTTGAAAAATAATGAAACAGGTTGATTTCCTTTCTGCAAATAGGATTCTTCGACTATGTTTTGTTGATGTTTCAAAATCCTGAGGAAGTATGGGGCCATATAACTTCAGTGTCAAGTTTGTATGAGACAATGACTACTCCATCTATTTCTTACTACCTTTTGTGCTGTATAACCTGTCTGCTGAGAAAGGACTTGTTTTTTTTTTAATGACATTCCTAAGTACTGGCAACAATGTGGTTTTGACCTTCTAACACCCAGGAAGTTATGGAAAAAGACATCATTGCCCTTTCAAGTTTTCTTGCGACCTTGAAGGTAATTTCATGTTAAATTATTCCACAAAACAAAACTAGTTGTGTCCGAAGAACCAATTTATCCATAGGAGGTTATACTGCTGTCTTTTTATATTGCTCTCAGGCTCAATATTCTTCAGGGAAAGAGGAATTTAATGGGGAGTAAAATAAGCAGAAACAGCCATGGATGAGACTGACTGCTCTGAGAATTCCTTTGGTATGATGAGACAGTCCTCTCAACTGCCATGCTGAAGGTGGTTGGCAAAGCAATTACTCTCTTCCAGGTCAGGACCTGGACTTCATAAAACCTTCTTGTGGAAAAGCTGAAACACGGAACTATTATTTATCTATTGCAGTGAAATTCCAAGGCTGGGGACAGAGACTCATGGTCCCCAACTTGCGATTTCTGATTGTTTGTTGGGGGACTTCAATGGGTTATTTTGAGAATCCTCTCCAGTTCTTTTCTGTGGATGCATTAGAAGTGGTTATGGCTACTGATAGCCAGGTAACTGGGCCTCAAAAATTGTGCAAATCTGAGAAGTTTTATAGTCAAAACCCAACAAGGATCTTGCTTGTACTAGTATCTTTCTTCTCCCACCCTGTTTCTCTGAGACCCCTAAGCAGTGTGGGAAACAACAGAACAAAGGACTTGAGTGAAAACTAAGATAATGTGTCTTTTACTGTTTCAGCATAAATAGGTTTGATGAGAGTTGGTATATGAGGATGTGTATGAACTGCTTTTAAGAAACAGCAATTGCAGTTTGAAATAGAGAAAGACATTATCTTACAACTTTATTTTTCCCCCCTCTGTTGACTTTCTCACAGCTCAGATGCAGTCAAAAAGCCAAGTTCCATCATTAACTTATTTTTGCTTGTAAGAGATGATGTCATATCAGTAAAAGTTGTAGTTTCAAACATCTCTACTTTCAGATTTAGAGCAATTTGCCTGTCTCAGAAAATGATGAAAAGCCTGAACAGACATTATTCTTCACTGAGTTTTGCAGTGGTGTGAACTGTTCAAGAAGAAAAGTTCAGCTGCCTTTGCATTTGCTAGTGCTTCTTTTGGGAAAAAAAAAAAAAAAAAAACCAAACCAAAAACACAACAAAAAAACCCTGTCAAAACCAAAAAACCCACCCCAAAACATATGAATTGAAAAATGTGCAAAATTTACTTGAAAGTTCTCCGATTTTGCTTCAGTTGGAGTGATGGGGTACCTGACTGAGAATTCAGAAGTCCTTAGCAAAACTTAATGAAACCTAACTTGGTATTCTGAGTAAATGGAGTAGAAAATTTCAAACATGTCAGGATGCATCACACAGAGTTTTGAAGATACCCTTTGCTGTTTCGCTGCCTGTGCCCACCTTACATGACACAGAACACTGTCATTCAGGGTTTACAGCAGTAACTTGGAATTTGACTTTAAAGTGAAAGTGGCAAACATTGAAAGAGAGCATTCAAAGTGGCAGTTTCCTTAAAAGCATGAAGTTCTTAATCCAAGCTGCCCCAAGACCACTAGAAATAAATTTTTGCTGATGTTATTGTTCCTAGATATTCTTAAATTGAAATTAAGAATGGAAATGGAAATCCCACTTTCCATTAAACATTTGCAATCGTAAATAAATCCTAATAACATAACGTGGGGAAGTAGTCCAGGAGGTAAAACACACGACTGAAGGCAGTGTGACTTATTCCGTAAAGTTTTTTGATTCCCTTCAAAATACAAGTGTCAAGCTGATCTTTTTATTCCTTTCTCAGGGTTCTTGGACATACCCTTCAAAGGACTAAAGGAACATATCTGTTGAGGGTAATGAATAGGCAATTGTGTAAATCTTGGCTGCATTGAACTGAAAGAAAGGTTTAGAATAGTCTCTTCACTAGGGAAGTGACAGAGGTGTATTTTGAGCATTCCTGAAGGTCAAGTAAGCTTTTAACATGCCATATTTTGCCATCTCTTTATTAGAGCACATAGGTTTTATGTGATATTTTTCACTGTTTAGAAACATGAGCAGTGTTATTCAGCCAACAAACTTGGAAAAGCCATTTTCTATCCACTACATCACTTCTAACATTCCAACTGTGTTTTGGAAATTTTCTTTGTGGGTAAAGCTTTAGCTTTACGGGAAGAACTGTATCATATGACAATGGTAGTGAAATAAACATTTTGTTATTTTCCTGTTGCAAGTCACCCTGAACTAGAATATCATTAATTTAGTGAATTGCTTTTACTGCTTCCTAATAAGTTTGTTTGTGCAGAAATGAGGGGTGTGTGCATGAGAGAGATTAGTTTAGTGGAAGTAGGAACATTAGAGTTTGAGGATGAACTTCTAGTGAAATTTTTGGAAAATGTACTAGGTGATTATGTAAAATTGAAAACTGAGGTCCTGCAACCAAGATAATTTCATTTAAATGTTGTAAATTTTGCAGATTCACTCCTGTCCTAAATTTTTTGCCTTCAGGCTGAGATGCAATAGAAAATTGAGTGAAAATAAGTTGACTCTGAATTAACTGAACACTTCCCTATGGAAGCATTTCATGGTGGGTCTTTTCCTTTTTATAGAAAAATGGGCTAGATATAGTAATAGTGTAATTGAATATATTTTCCCTTTTTTATTAAAGAATATGTTGACATAGTCTAAATATTTTCTGAAGTGCTTTGACTTACTTTGTGCTCCAGAAAGCTGTCTTACTTTTCTGTTTCCTGCATATAACTTTATTGAGTGATTTTCAACTGCTTGTGTAGCATCTATAGTGGAACCTCAAAAATATTTTTAGGCCTGCATTGGTACAGCTCTAATTTAAATACTCCAGTGTTTTAGCTTGGAAGGGATAATTCAATAAGTACTTCACGGTAGCAGAGGCCTGAAACAGTGCATGCATGAAATGTTAACATATGGGTGTGATTGTTTAAAGGGCAGAGGTGTAGTTTTTTAAGTGGCTGCATCATAATGGAGCAACCAGATTTTGTAAGTGCTGTATTTGGATACCTTCATTTAGAAAAGCATTCTGCTGTTATAAAATAACTCTGAGAATGTATTATGATACAGCCTTATTTCACTTAATATCAAAACTCTTCCTCATAAAATTCTTAATTGTTAGAATTCTTCAGTGTCTCCTATGTTGGAAGATGTAAAAGGAAGTAGTCTTAAAATCAACAGTAGTATCTGGATGATACATGGTTTCTGGTGGATTTCCTTCTCTAAGCATTTTCACCAGAGTAAAAGAGGACCAAAACCAAAGTGCCAAAAACTAATTTGAAACCTAGAGTAATAGCAGGGGACAAAATATACCTGTAGTGTTTTCATTAAAGGAAGAGGACACTTTGTTCAGTTACAGATTTAAATTTTGGAGGAGAGTGAGGTTTAAAGTGATCCTTTGTACTGTTTTGTGACAGACCAGTAGATTGAGCTGATGTAAGAAGGTCAAAATAGATGTCATTATCTCTCCATATCAGTGGAAGTATTAATGGTGTCGTGCAAGGCACTCACAAGACTCTCATCTGATTTATTTTCCACAGTTCTGACTGTCTGTATTGAAAAAACGTGCAGACTGGAAGAGATACAGGGGAGTTATGCCAATCTTGCTTCTCTCCCAGTCAATACAGGAGAGGAGAAGCCTTCTGAAGGGCAGAAAACTGCCCTCTTCATGTTGGAATAGTGAAAACTGAGACATTGTTTGCTAGATGTAAAAAAATTGGGTTAAGAACAGGGACCAGAAAGAGTTGTTTAAGCTAGATTTCCCGCTAACCAAGATTAAGGAAATGCCCAGGTATCTGAAGTGTGGATTTTTTTTAATGATATCCTCCTGATATTCTGTTGAGTGATCAGGTGCCTTCAGATAGAAGGATACAGACATCCGTGAGATGCAAACTGCAGTGGAACCAACATCATCTCTGGTGATCCGATTCATCATGGGTCTCTGGAGGTGCAATGTTGTTATTTTGCTACACAGTGGAATATCTGATTTTGTTTATTAAAAGTACCTTGTCTTTTTGTAGACATGCACAAACCATGCTACAGAACAGCTCTGTAACTATTGTTCTGAGCCATGACATTTACACTGACAATATAGTACATTACAATCCTTGTGAATTTTAGCTTTCTTCTTTGAGAAAATCCCTATCCAGTGTTCCTAGATGAAAGTGCAAATGGTTAAAAAAGATGTTGATGGCCGAGCTTGGACCACTTGCTGCTGGGGTGCCTGGTCTCAGAAGTGGGGCACAGCATGCAGCTTGCCTTGTCCACTATGACAGTGTTGATTGGAGCCCAGCACAAAGATGCAAGCATGTAACACTTGAAGTCTGCTTTCCCTTTGGAAGGGTGTTCATTATTTTCTCTTCAGGTCTATTTTTTTTCCTTGAGTAAAGAAGGGATTTTATTGAGGAAGAAATCTTAATTGATTTCCATCTGCCCTTAGGCTGAATTTGTGGATGGGATAAAACTATAGATGGTTCTGTGTGGCTTCCCCTCAAGTGTTTCACTAAGAAAAGTGGCACAGTAAACCAATTCTTATATTTATTTGGGTTTGTTTGTTTGTTTGTTACACATAACTCCTTCCTGTGGTATATAACTGTGATCTTTACTTATGTTAGCATTTTTTCAGTCCTACTTTCTTCAGGCTCTGTTATACGGCAACAGATAAATAATAGAGTCCTGTGGCAGAAATGCAGATACAAAGCTTTGATTCATTTGAAAGAGTACACATTAGAGGAAGCAATACTTCAAAAGCTGTACTTAGGTTGCTACATCTCTTTTGTTGGCATTTTAGACTTCATAAAAACTGGCATTAATTACCAGAGGTACTGCAGAGAATGCTAGTTTCTTCATCCAGCTGCTGTTTGCAAAATACCCGGGAGAATGATGGATGTGTGCAGTAAGCTCAGCCTATTGTATAAATTGAGTGGTGTGTGGGATATATTCTGAAACTTTGTTGAATTTCTGCTATAACTTTTGAGTTTAAAGTAGTATCTTAGACTGCCTATCTACTTAATGTTTTGCCTTAATTTAAACATCTGCTTTAATATATTCTCCAGTACCTGAACTAAGGGTAGTACAGTCTTTCTTCAGGAAAATTGAAATTTCTCCTGGGGCATGTCCTAGTATTCATTTAGAGTACAGTAGTCTTTACATGACATCAGTGTATACTTTCCTAACACCGGTAGCTGAAAAGTAAGAACACACACACACACAAATTAAAAATTCAGCCTTTTAAAAAACTTCAGGTTGACTTGCTTGTACATGCTCTGGTTTGTGCTGTATGGTGCTTGAAGATTTTTTTTCTTCATATTTGTCTGGTGTGTGCAATGTCCTTCTTCAGTTAATAATTTCTGTGCCTGAAGCTTGCATCATTCTTCCTCCAATTAAAAAAGGTCCGAAAACTTGGTAATGACTAACACCTATATAGGCTTATTTTCAAAGCATCAAGCTTAATTAGTGAGCATCAAGTTAAGTTAATTGTCTTTGTACTTTATGAAATATTTTTCTTTTCAGTCCTTTAAGAAAGAGAAGTATGACATGATTGCCTTAATACTAAATTTTAGTGTATCTGTTCTCAATATCTTTCTTACTAGTGGTCCTGACATATGTTTTTAAATAAGACTTAACCTTTTAATTCTGCTGGTTTTGGAGTTTTGATGTTTTGTTCCCTTTTTATCTTTGCTGAGATAATTTTTAAATAGTGCCTTTTTTTCCCAAAAGATGCAGCTGTGAGGTCCATCTGTTCATCAGAAAATTTGTGCTTCATCTTTTTTTAGACAAACTTCACAGCCTGAAAGAAGTGTGTCTGCAGTGTTCGAGCTGGGAAAGAGTTGTTGGCTCTTCTCTATAGCTTTTATGACCTTCACAGTCATGAAAAATGAGCATGTAAGATATAGTTGAGCCAGGTTTGATAAGGGTAGGGATTGCTTGAGCTTCTATTTATAGGTATGCTAAAATAGCTCCATCTTGGCTTGCCAGTAGACTTCCAGAAAATGAAGTTAAAAAAATTAATAAACTTTTCTAAGCATTTATGTTCTTTCTTTTCAACATGCAGAAATTTAGTGGGCAGAATTTGAATATCCAAGGAACATTCATTCTTATCAGTTAGACTTTTCCTTCTTCCTTTTAAAATTCATTGCCACAGGTGATTCTGCAGTCAGTGAAGTGTTCGTGCTGCAGACAACACCTTTCTTCATTAAGTAATCTTACTGTCTTTTTAGAGGAGGTCTGCTGTGTTTACTGCCTGAGGAAGGGGTCCCGTTTAGAAAAGGTGCCTGAGTGATGTTACAAATAAGTGATGCTGCCCAAGAATGTTTGAGTTAAGGTGGCTGTCCAGGGCTGTGGCTGCACTGGCCCAGCACTCCCTGCTTGGCAGTGTGTGTCAAATACAAGGTGCAAAGTGTTTGGGTGGGTGTTTAAAGGCCTGAATGTCATTGCACCCTGCTACAGTCAGCAGCATGTGTGGAGTAGGTGACTGAACTGCAGAGCTGCTCTGGAGCTGTTGCTGAGAGTTATCCTGCTCAGTGCATGCAGCTGCTGGCTCTGAAAACCCAAACATGAGGTTGTATGCTCACTGCTTGTGCTATCCCAGAGACTTTCTGTTAAAATATGGCTTCTGAAACTTACTCTACCAGTAGTAAGACAGCTTTGTCAGTCTTTCATATATTCTTAGTCAATAGCCTGTTTATGAATGAACTTGTGAAATATTCTCAGAATGTTAACTTGTTCTTGGGTACTCCTTTTCTCTGTCCTAGACTGCCAAAACTGCTATAATTTGTGTCTGAGGAGAGAAGTGGCCAACACAAAATAATTTTTTTCCTTTGCTTTATATTTAAGCATAATGATCATTATTTAAAAAACGTGAACACAAATGGGTAAAAATTACAGAATTGTCGTTGGTTAAGGGCTGGCAAAGTTACAAATTAATCTTTTTTTGTCTGAGCTTATTGTATGTCTTGTGAAAGTTTTCAATATATCCCTCTTGAAAAGGTTTTAAATTATGGAAGAAATTATTTCTGAAGTTTATGTATGTGACAAGATTTTAATCTTAACTTTCTAGACTTTGTATGGAGCACCTGCCTCACCAATAGTCCTTGAGGTATTTATTATAACTTCCTATCCAGATGAGTAGGCCATGTGGAAATAAATATGCATGTTTATTTAAATATATTATACATAATTTTCTTTTCATTCCTGTTATTTTGTAAGCTTGGAGACTAATAAAATGAAGCCGAGCTAAAAAAATCTGTGCGAGGTATTCACTCTGAAAAGATTTAATTTTCCCCAGTGAGTGACACATTTGTCTTCTGTCTGCAAATCTGGAAAATTTATTTAAATGTATGCTTCCTCTTTCCTCTACATAGAATTAATGGACAAAAATTAGGCTCTGAAAGAAAGAATAAAATCAAATTTGGTAGAAGAGGCACAGTTGAGAGCTTGGTGAAAACCTGTCTTTTTCTTAACATTACAAAAAGAAAAGAGTTATCGGGGTATCTTTTACTTCTGTTTGATCTGAATTTACTATTGAAAGGTACAGTGTGTAGATTAAACCTTTGAAGCATCCTTTGGTTGTCTGAAGAGCTCTGTGGGAATCAGGAGAATTTAATTCTCATTCGTAAATTTTGCATTAGGAAGTGGGATTTCTGTATTCCCACACCTCAGGATGTGTGCTGTTTGCCACAGAGATCAATTATCATCTCTTTCCCCCTTTTCCCTTTTTGAAATGGGGTTCAAATGACAAACTAGTTTCCGTGGATGTAGGGTCACATGTATAGTGGGGATTAAATTGTTCAGTTCATGTACACAGCAGACCAGTGTGTTCCTGCTGAGTCCTGCTTGAGACTTTAAACTTGGCTGTGATTATGAAGATGTTCTTTGAAAATTGACTGTGGAAATTAATTCTCTGTGTGTATTCCCTGTCACGAAAGCCAGGGGCTGGAGTGAAGAGAGGCCTGTTGTAATCTCATTTTCTCCTAGGAATCCCAGCTCAGACTCAGTTCTGTTGTCACTTTTTCCTAAGAATACCTTTATTTCAACACTTTGCCTCAACTGAGAGTCTGTTTCTGCTGCCCAGTTCCTCCTGATGTGTCTGAAGGCTGTTGTCTGTGTGTGTTTCTTGTAATATGTGCATGTTCCTAGGTGGTTTTGTTAGCCATTGTAGTCAGCCATGCCTATCTCATGGTGTCCTCACAAAAGCAAATCCTTATGTGTTGTGATGAGAGTATAAAGTTTTTCATGGATGGGTCTTTGAATATAGAAACAGGCTTGCCTTCAGAGAGAGGGAGGTGAATAGTAGAGCTCTCAAAGTCAGTATGTTCTTATTATTTTCTTGTAAAAGATGGGACAAAGGTGGGAAGAGAGACCCAATTAGTTTTCCACTGAAGGAAAAGCACGCATTTCCTTTTTATTGTACACCAAAGTACTCAACAATAAGGAGCACTTCTGGCAACCTGGTTTATGCAGTTTGTTCATGTAGTCCTTAGTTCTTCAATATGCCTGACTTAAATGTGAGTTCTACAGGGCTTTCCACTCCCCAGTGAGTAACTTCTGTCAACATTTCAAGAGCAGATTCACCACAAAAGAGATATGTGGCTCAAAAGGCAATTTTTGATGCGATATTTAGATTTGGTAGTCCTAAAACTCCTTAGTTCCATCTGTTTCTTGCTTGGTAGGACCTGATTTTTTAAGTAAGACTTTCCTACATAAGTACTTTCATCTTCCGCTTTCATTCCTGCTGCTCAGGAACAAGATAAGATACTTCTCTAAAAGTGCTAAGGTGGCTTTACCCCTGGAAAGGAAAAAGTGAAATTGTTTAAAAGAGTGCTACTTGAAATTCCATGTGTATCTACATTATTCTGAAAGATCAGTGTAATTAAGCCTGGAAACAAAGTATCTCCTATTGTTTGTTGTCTAATGGAATATTTCTTCCCCTATAAATGAATAAACAAAAGCCTGTTGAATTGATACAGAAGAGGTTCTATAATACATTTCCCAAAATGTCTTCCCCTCCTCCCGCCTCTGCCCTTAAATAGTCTTTCGATAAATGAAATTGCTTGAAAGTACATGTATGAATATCTAAGGCATGTATAAGTCAGTATATTGCTTAGACTTTCAAAGCCATTTTCACATGTGAGCAAATATCAGCATTTCACATAAAATAGGAACTATATTTGAAAGCGGCCCATGACGTGTATAATACATGTAAGACACCAAGATTAAAATGCTTTGTCTAATCCATGAATAAAAGTACCCATGTATCTGTGGTGTACTCTTTTTAAATAAACCAGCAGACATAAGTCTTGTTGGAAGATGCTCCTGATGATTTTTTGGCAAATAACATTTGATCATGTTCCGAATTTTTTGCTAGGTGCATGTAAAGCAGTGAAACATGGTGAAGCATATAAATGTTCCTCTGCCTACTGTGTGCTGGGTAACAGGTGCAAAGACTGTTGAAGCTTAAGCTTTCTCTCATGCTAAAATTTTTTTGCTTAACATTGTAACTGATTAAAATAAAGGTACTTAAAGGTATTATTTTTTATGTAGTTCTGATGTTAGATGTTTGCAAAACCTTTATTAGGTAAAATATTAATTTGAAAATTAATAGTGTCTACTTGCACAAAGTTTGAAAGACATTCTTCTGAAGCTTAACATTGCCCTTAACAGTTTCTGGTTGATGATAAATTTTTTGTGTAGGGATTATATTTTTTAATTTGATCTGAGGCAGAATTCTGAAAGGCTTAAGTAAGAAACAGGATATTATAATGGAGATAATATGAAGAATGTCTTTATTATAGAAGTTTTTGTCATCATGAAGTGCTGGAATTGCAGCTGGTAGTTGAGATGCATACTTTGACCTGAAGGAAACTTCACATTTTCTCTGATTATTTATAGGAGCAAAAGTGCTAACCTGAAATCCCTTAAAAAGAATTTACATAACCATTAAAAATGTAAAGAAAGCTTATTATTCTAACACTGGAGTTATTATGCAGCACCTATGACGTAAATTGGCCAGAAACATCTGTCCAACATTCTCCAGATATTATAGCTTGCATGACTACATTAAAAGCCACGAGTCTGAAACTGGGAATTGAGAAAATGTGAAAGAAGGCAATTTCATCTGCAGCTGAACTAGTCAGGATGTCCTAGGAACTAGGACATACCTAGTCTGGGGAAGTTGTAGACTGTTTACATGGTAATTTCGTGACTTTACATAATTTGTGATTGCTGGCAGCTCTTTGTCTGTTACAAAGTAGAAATAATACTACTTCAAAATCTGAAAGCATTAAGTGTCATTTCCCTCCTACTCATGGTTTCACAGAAAACTCACTTTTTTCAAAACAAAGAGTGTAGTTAAAACATTTAAAATAATGCAGGGCTTTTGACATGCACTGCTGTAGTTAAAATGTGGCACATGAGTTGATTTGCTTGTTGAAAAGTCAGTTCCACTTAAAGAATGGCCAGATTTTTTTTTCTTGGGATGGAATTTTCTAGGAAGAATTGAAATCAGAAAGTAGGTGTTGAGAAATGCAGTTTGTTCTGTTACTGTGCCGTGTTTCATAATAGCTTTCATTATAAAGCGGTGAGGAAAGTTAAGGGTAAATTCCTGTGTGGGAGAAGGGGCATATAGGCTTTTCTAATTCTTTTGATATATACCACTCTGCAGTATGCAGAGCATTATGAAACACGGAGCTTATTCCAAGGCTTCTCAACTTGTTGTGGATCTCAAGAGGAGATTTTGTTAGTACACCTGTGTATGTCTATTTGAGGATCCATATATAACTTGGCAGGAGTTTAAAAAAGTACAATTAAGAACAGGAACAGACTCTCTTCACTCACCTCCGTGAGACCAGAGACTGAGGTGGTGGCATTTTCTGACATTTTCTTGGGCAGCATTGTTCACTCTGAGCCAAGAGCAGTTCTCTTATTAAGTCTGAGGGTACTGGGCAGGCACAATGCATTTCTCTTTGTAGGATGTACTTCCCACTGCAGTGTGTTACAGGACCATGTCAGTCTTAGCATCTGCACTAGGTGCACTTAGTGCCAAAGTGCAGTGGGTCAGGCTGTAAAGGACTGCTAGGGATGTGAGTGTCCCCATGCTAAGAGCTGCCTTGGAAGCAAATCTTTGGTTTAAAAAATCGAGTTTGGAACTATGCGTTCATTTTAAAAACAGTGAATTTGCCTCTACAAGCATTGTAAAACTTGTGGGCTGCTGTATGTATGAGGGCTGGAAACTTCTTCTGAAAAAGATGAAATGAAAAGAGTACTGAATGAGTTGCTTTTGTTGTGTTTGGAAGATTATGCATACCTTGTACATAAAAAACTTGTTTGTTTTCTCAGTCCTTAGCAGCAAATCTTCATAGGAATGTGCTGGGCCTGTTTTTAATTGGATACAACCTATATTCCATTTTTCAGACACACACACAAAAAAAGCTGCTTTTCTGTTCTGTCCTCTTGCTCTCAGTAGATGTATTTGACTGCTTAACATTTCTAAAGTTAATATTGTGGTGTTTCCCAAAGCTTTTGCAACCTTATGGAAGCCTGTTTTGGTCAGTACTTACTTTTTGTTTTTGTTTTGTCAGCAGCCATGCAGCAGGTCTTAGACAACCTTACTGATCTGCCGACATCGACAGGCGCTGAAGAAATAGACCTGATTTTTCTTAAAGGAATTATGGAAAACCCTATCGTAAGATCACTTGCTAAGGTATTTAAATTTGCTGCTTTGAGTAGAATTGGGAAGTGTTTTACGTTATTGTGTGGACATTGAGTATGGATTGAGGTAACAACAACATGTTGGTACATCTTACTGAAAGTCTTGAAGGCCAGCTTGAAGGTGATGATTTGGTAGAGTGTAATTTCTGTGCATGCTGGTTAATTGTTATATAGAAGCATCTAGAGGAAGAATAAAAATTCAGAGACTACAGAAATAATGTAGTTACATTATTTATGAAGAAAAAATCAAAATACTTGAAATTAGAAGCAGTTGATTTTAATGTAGTCTTGTAACCACTGTTGTGTGCAAAACCCGTATGCCTTCTGACTTTCAGCGTTTTTGCCAGAGATGAAAAGTGAGAGCAGGAACCTTCATTATCCCTTGGTATAAACAAGTTTCCTTTTCGTCTTTAGCTCAAAACTGCTTTCTGATATGCCCAGGAAAATATTCTCTCCATGCTCTTTCCTGGATCTCAGAGTAAGGCCATTACCTTTGATTGTCAGCTCTCTAAAACTTGGATTATCCTTAGATTTTGTTCTTGGGTTACGAAAATGTGTTATGTACAGGTGGTAGCAATCGATTAAAAATATATAAGGTGATATTTGCAAAAAAATCTTTGGACTCTGTAAATAATGTTGCTGGTCTTTCCAGTAGGAAATGCAGTCAAATATAGTACATTGCTTATATTTGTTCTAAATCTTCTTCATAAAAATAAGCTCCTTTCATGAGGAAAACTCAGTTAAATACAGCTGTCTCTTTAACAGGAATAGACATCTGAAAGCAGTGCCCTTTGGGCAGGTATGAACTCCTCTGTAAAGCTAAAGGATTGTTGTCCAGGGAGTTTGTTCAGTATAAAAATCTGGAAAGGAAAACTTCTCATGAGAATTCATATAAGAATTTACTTCTGTTTAGCTGTTCAAAAATTTGGTTTTAAGTTGAAGACATAGCATAGTAATAAACTTAGAAGTAATGGAAGTGTCTCATCTGCTGGTGAGATGACTGCAGAGGGAAAGATTTGTGTACTAGATTTACTACAGTAAGTAAAAGCATTTTTTTACTGATGATGGAAACAATGTTAAGTATCTCTTGCATAGGCTATCTTTAATATTTATCATGAAGAAAATGTTCATTGCAAAGCCTTTTTTTCTTATCAAGAATTTGTGCTTTAATGGCCAATTACAATTAGGTAGAATTTAATGACTAGCAGATGTAAAAAAAGTGCTGTAATGGAAACAGATTCTTAACTGTACACATGCTTTATCTAGAATGCTTAAAGGTTTTAATTGTGTTCACATGGCATGACTGCACTCATATATTCTTTGTAATTATTTTGGAAAAATCCTCAATCTGAACCAGCAGTGCTAAATAAGGATAAGATAAAAACACATTTGGTGAATCGTATGTAGTTCACATATATATATATATATCTTATTTGTCCCTAAAAATACATAAACTTGCTTTTCTATTAGAAGAGCTGGTTTTACTAGAATTAGTGGTTCTCTGAGATGGTTACATTATTTAAGAAGAATCATTTCAAAGCAGGCCAGAAATGCAAAAACCTTTTCATTTTCCTTTATTCACTAGTTACGAAGAATAATCATTATGTTAAGTATGTCAAAAAACGTGCTCCAAGCCGTACAAACTTATTTTCTCCTTTTGATCCTTAAATAAATGAAGGCAAACAATAAGCATAGTAGTTAGGTTATAGCATTTTGCAGTGCAAAGTTTGGCTGATGTTTTAAAACTGAGTTACGTTAATTTCACACTTTTCCTGTATAGAGTAAAGGCAACAAGGTAGAAATTACAGATTTATTTGGGATAGGATTCTTTCACTGAACCCTTCCACTTTTCAGTAGGTGGTAGAGGAAAGGAGAACTAACTGTTATCATTGTAAAACGTTTTTTCCTGTCACTGATGTTTATAGACTCATAGAATAGTTTTGGTTGGAATGGACCTTTAAAGGTCACCTTGTCTAACCCCCTTGTAATGAGCAGGGACATCTTCAACTAGATCTGATTGCTCAGGGCTCCGTCCAGCCTGGCTTTGATTGTTTCCAGGGGTGGAGCATCTACAACCTTTCTGGGCAATCTATTTCAGTATTTCAGCACACCCATCCTAAAACCTTTCTTCTTTATATCCAGTCTCAATCTACTGTCTTTTAGTTTAAAATCATTTTGGCCTGTTCTGTTGCTAAAAACCCTACTAAAAAGTTTGTTCCCATCTTTCTTCTAAGGCCCCTTTAAGTATTGAAAGATTGCTGTAAGGTCTTCCCAGAGTCTTCTCTTTTCCAGACTTAACAATCCCAATTCCATATCTTTGCTGTGCTGATGTTTGTGTTCAATCCTAACTAGTTTTCAGAATTATTATGCTTTTTGGAAAATAGTTTTTGAACCTGGAACATGCATGAATTCTCCTCAGTTTTGCTACTGAACTATGGTATCAAAATTCTCTTCTTCTGGATTGTTAACTATTCTTTCAAACCTCAAAACTTTATCTTCTTTCTGCTGTCACACTATTGCTTTCAGCATTGTAGCACAGCCTATAGCAGACCAGGTGAATGCCCAACCCAGGCCAAGGAAATATCTTGGGAGTAATCTATGAGCATTTAGTCCAGAGCATTTATTTAAGATGTCAGATTGCTGGAGGTAAAAGCCTTACTATTTGAACATTTGTCAAATATGATAAGGACTGAATGCACAGAGAGGCCCAATTCAGTTTCAATGTTTCTGAAATGTTGAAGTGAAATTAAAAAAAAAATTGCAATATCTAAGTTAAGTATTCTTATTTGTTTGTTTGTTTTTTAACTTATTCATACCATTCCATATCCTTCTACTCCTCAACATAGTACATGATCAGAGATTTTTCACTGATAGAACTTTCTGTTCCCCAGTATATACATGGCCTTGATTTTTGGAGTGGAGGGTAAGGATATTTCTATTTAGATTATATCACTCAGTGTTAGTGGTGGTATTTTAAAAACAACGAATGAGAAAAAGGGTATCCCATATTCTCTAATCTTATAAAGGTTTTGCAGTTGGATTATGTTTAAAAGTCCTTAGATTTGTATTTTTACTTGCTGCAAAAGAAGTAAACTTTAAAAGGATATTGTTTACTGTATGCATTATGTACAAAGTAGCATTCCCTTATTAAGGACAATGTGTATATGGTCCAACCTTCCTATAACTTTGTAATCACAGTTATTTGGTTTGTGTGTGTTGATGTTGGAGAATGTTTGAAATGGCTTTATGTTAAATTTGCCTTTCTCAAGTTTGGTCATCAGTCCTGCAGAAATAGTATTTCATAGTTATGAAGTACAGTTTAATACTCAGATGATTTCAGGAAGCAGGGTTTTTTGCTTTTAGCAAAATTTTATTTTATTGACTGTTTTAAATTTATTGCATTTTAAATAATTCAATTTAAATTTAAATAATTTTAAAAAAATATTATTGTTGTCTAATAGAGTAGAAGTGCTCACATACCTTCAAATTATATCTATGGGAAGTATATATAGATGACTCTGAATTATACCTATTAGGTTATTTGTTTTTATATGCTAAAGAAATTGCTCTTTTGTAAATTTCATGTTGCTACAGTGTTGAAAATAACTTTTAATTGAGAATCTGAGTTATTTTTGGCCTCTTTATATTACCTAATTGTATGATAGAGCACTGTCTGTAATAAACAAGTGATGTATTCAGAGATGCTTGTCTTTCTGTTCAAAGCATCTACCTTTCAATGAATTTCAGTATCTGCAGAGTTTGGGAAAGGATTATGTCTGCAGGAGTAACTCTAGAAATAGATGAAATGTCATCAAAGAATCATGGGATGGCTGAGTCTGGAAGGGACCTGTGGAGGATATCTGGTTCAACTCTCGCTGCCCAGGACCACATCCAGACAGCTTTTGAGTATCTCCAAGGAGGGGCATTGCCGTCTTCTCTGGGTGACCTGTGCCAGGGCTTAGTCACCCTCACACTGGAAAAAGTGTTTCCTGATGTTCAGACAGAGCTTCCTGTGTTTCATGTTATGCCCACTGCCTCCTGTCCTGTCACCAGGCACCACTGGAAGCAGGCTGTCTTTGTCCTCTCTGCATAGTATACTTTTTATACACATTGGTGAGATTGCTGGGAGCCTTCTCTTTTCCAGGCAGAACAGTCCCACCTCAATCAGCCTCTCCTCAGATTGAAGTACTCCAAACCCTTCATCATATTTGTGGCCCTCACTGGGCTCCTTCCAGTATGTCCAGAGTGTTCCAGGTGTAGCCTCACTAGTGCTGAGTAACACTCACTCTTCTAGTAACACTTTGAATGCAGCCCAGGATACTGTTAGTGCCTTTGACTCTGACTTTTCTTTAGCATTTCCTTCAGTTACGCAGATTTTTCTGTAGAATGTGCTGTTCAAAAGGTGTTTGAATGGGAGAAGTCCGAGGTAAATGTTTTTCTTGCAGACTCTGAAAAGATCCCATAGTTCCTTTTTTGCCCTTCTTCTAGAAAGTGTACTTGTCCAGGATTCCGAAGAAGGAAAGGTCCTGAGGTGCTGTACTGTTGATAGAGCAGTGCTTGATGTGTTTAGCATAGAGGAGATACAGTCTTAAAGCTTCTCTGGCATGTTCTGCTTATAAAGTTTTTTGGGTCACATAGTTGAGCATGCAAAATCCTTCAGCAGTTAAATCAGGTTATCCTATATGCAATTTTTCTGGCTTTACTGCTGAAGATTGCACTGAAAAATTGCTTTAAACGCTTACAAATTTGAACCACTTGAAACTTATTTACAGTATAGTCTCATATATTTAATCTTACAGGCTCACGAACGACTGGAAGATTCTAAACTTGAGGCTGTCAGTGACAACAACCTGGAGCTGGTGAATGAAATTCTTGAAGACATCAGTCCCTTAGTAAATAAGGATGAAAATATTGCAGAATTGGTTGGAATACTCAAGGAGCCTCATTTTCAGGTGCCACCTTTTTACTGTATGTTACCAACTTACTGTATCAGTGTTCACATATGGATCTAGGAATAATAATGAAACAAAACCTGAACTATAGCAAACTGTAATATGTGGGATTTTACTCCAAATGAAAGGTAAAGCAGAACGTGGGGCTACAAATAGGTATGATTTTATTCTTTGATATAATTTCAAAAATACCTGTACTCACTGTATTAAATTCTTCTGCAGTTTCTGTTAAAAATCCCGGACAAGCTTTTACTTCCTATATGACTGGAGTTTCCATAACAATTCTCTGAAGAAGGCTTGATGAAGGCTTGCTTCATCTGTAACATTTGCAGATGATCTCAGTACCTGATCAGGAGCATGGTGCATTTCAGTTCAGCTGTTGGAATTTGTACTTGTGTGTAAGACGTACAGTTTGCAGAGTGAATGAATGTGATTTGTCTGTGATCTGATCTGCACTGCAGCTGAATTTGAGACTCTGCATCCCTTTCACTGTTGTTCTGCCTAAATGAAGTGTTGACATATGCTTGTCGAAAGCAGATGTTTTTTCATTTTGCTGTTTCCATTACCAGCTTCTGTAATGAACCTTGAAGATCAAGATTTGGAAATCTTTGGTAGATTCTGGCCTTTCTAGGCAGGACTAAGTGGACTTTACTACTTAGCTGAAGGTATCCTGTAGAAGAACATAAACAACCTTTTGTCACAGTATAAGTGGGCTGCTTTTGGGAGATGGGTATGGAGTCATAAGCATTTTGGGGGTAGATGAATTTAAACACACTTTTTTCCCAAGTTTTCCATTACATGTTATACAAACATAGCAGTGAGATATGTTACTGTTTAACATGGATAAACACTGGAAGTGCTATGGCTGTAATGTGGCCTATTGGAAGAGGGACCTCTTCAAGAACTCAACTTTTGGAGCAGTAGCTCTTCTGAGTACTGACAATTTCTCTGCCTCTCCTGTTGGCCTCCCTTGTGCTCTTACTTGTCCAGAAAGGCATCATAGCTAAATGATCAAAAACTATGATTTGGAGACTTACTGGTGCATAAACCTGCAAATCAGTCTTTGATCCGTAGAATATACTGGGACTTGAAAAGGACCGGATGAGTTTGGAGGAACTGGTAGCTAAAATGCAAAAGGATTAGAACTGGGGGCAGCTGGTGCACTGACAGACCTGACAATGATCTGTTGTGTTAGGTAGAGAAAACAAAGCTGAAAGTCAGGATGATGAATCAAAAATGAAAAGGATGTAACAGTTGAAGTGGTGCACTTTGAAAGGTATGGTAGCAATGATCTCTGGAGGGAGATGGCAAAGGTCAGAGAGAAGCTTGGGCAAAGGATCTTTGGGGTGAAAACTGGAAATGGCCTGTAGGAGGCTGAGGTCAAATAAGAATTTTATTTTGGGTGAATAGCCAATACTAAGGCAAACCCAGCATTTATTCCTGTTCAGTGGTCAGATCTATAGAGAGGCAGAATGTGATGCTGGTGTCAGATACTTCATTAGTTCTGGCTTAAGCAACTTAAAACATGTAATTTAAAAGTTCCAAAATAGGTGGTAAACTAGAATGTCAGTATTTATGCTCTTTCTTGCACCTTTTTTGTTGCTTGATATGTAAGGAGCAGACATCAAACTGCATATATGCTACCTTAACTTCACAGTTTTGCACTGATTTTTTTTTGTTAGTGCTTCTTAATTGCATGTTAAAGGTAAATTTAGCAAACATCTCTTCTGTTTTCCTTCCCTGTCCCAGCAGTAGGCATCTAGGGAAGACTTTAAGTCTAGAACAAGCCAACAGTGATACCTTCCAAAATATGTTGTAAAGATTTAATGTTTTTTTGCTCAGACTTCTGAGTGAGAAGTAGTATCATCCACCTGTTGTTTTCTTCCATGAGGTTATTCGGTTGTTTTTTGAACCCATGTGAAAATTATCATTCACAGCATCCCCCATCTGAGTGGAGACTGTGCTCTTTTGGTTCTGAGACTGTTTCCTGTCAATTTCACTTAATATCCCTATCCTCTTATGTAGGAAGAAAGTGAACATTTTTTCTTAATCAGCTTTTCCATGTTACTTGTGGTAAGCGAGACCTCATTGTGTCTGTCTGTGTCAAGTAAATAAAACGACAGGAAGCAAAGCTGTATATAGCATGGATTTATGAAGTGGTGTCTTAATTTCTATTGCATTTCATACTTATGCCCTAAAAGTTCCTAGTTTGCCTATTTAACAGCTGTTGAATAGAATAGAACAGTTCAGTTAGAAGGGACCTACAGGGATCATCCACTCCAACTGCCTGACCAGTTCAGAGGTGACTGAAAATTAGAGCCTGTTACTGAGGATGTTGTCCAAACGCCTGTTAAACACCGACAGACATGGGGCATCACCTCTTTAGGAGCCAATTCCAGTGTTTGACCACCCTTTCAATAAAGAAGAGGTACCTCTAGGCTTAGTGAGCGTAGAGGTGGATTGTTAGTTAGGCTCGATTTGGTTTTGTATTATTTACATTTCCCAGATGCCATTTCTGAGTCTCTCAGTTAGCATATCAAACTAGGATTGTGTTTTCCCTTGCAGTCTGTGTTGAATTTCATTTGCCTTGTTCTCAGTCTGTTGCTCATGACGTGCCTCTGAAGGTTACAGTCAGTTGTTTTAGTCCTTGAATAGTTCATCAGCACCAGCAAACTCTGTCATTTCACTTCTCATCCCTATTTCCTAAGTCATTTCTCTGACATGTCAGTGTATTGACAGGTGTAAAACTGAGCCCAGATGCCTGTGGAAATCACCTGATGACATGAATTCTGAAAACAAACAATACTGTATTCCTGGCATGAATGATCTGTCTTTTAACCAATATTTTCTTCCTCTTGAAGGCCTTACTGCTTATCCTGTTGTAGTTTTGTTTCTTTAAAAGACTTCTACCACAGGCCTTATGGAAATTGATCTATATTAACTCTAACTGCCTTCTTGCCATGTTTGGTGACTCTTCAAACGACTCTGACTAGATTTGAGAAGCATTACTTCCTTATTAAAGCATGTTGATGCTTTCCCATGATCTGTTTTGTCCAGTCATTCTGGGTTTTGTGGAAAATTCTAATTTATTTAGTATCAACATCACACTTACTGTTTCACAGTTTTTTGACTCCTCCTTGGAACCCAGTTTAAAAATTCATGTCATGATTAGTGCAGGCTGCTGCTTTTCCCATAGTGTTGAGTGAGTCGTGGGTGTGTAAGAAAAATACAGTGCAACTTTCCTGCAAAACCTGGATTGCACAAAAAGGACAAAATAGTGTAAAAGGAAGCGAAAAGAGATGGTTAAGATAGTTAAATGCTACCCTGGAGAATGAGCCTATTCATCATTCTGTCAGAATTAGAATTCATTTTTAAAGAAAGTCTGAAGAAGCTTTAACTTGTATTTTTAAAATTTATTTTCTGAGTGCCTGTTGGAGGCATTCAGTCTCATTTGCAGAAACAATGAGCAGTTTTGGCTGCTGTATACAGGCAAAAGCACCTATCTACTTACTTCGTTGAAGTGAATCTGTTGTGATTCAATTCTGAAGCCTAAAATTAAGGAGAATTTTCAGCCCTTAATTTTGTATTTCCATTACCCCTGTGGAGGCAAGCAACAAAACCATTGCTCCTGCTTTTTGCCCTCTTCAGTTTTAACTTTTCAGAGGTCAAAATGTGAACGTTCTAATGAGTTTCACAGTATTGATGGCTGCCCAGTAGGTCAGTATGTGTTGGAGAGCCAGCTGGCACAAGCAGTGCATGGAAAAGGCTGTAGCAAATCTTACCAGACAGTAGCTGGAGAGCAGAACACAGAAGTGGTAAGAGAGGTTGCCTTGAGGGAAGAAGAAACAGTTAAAAATTTTCACACTGTTGGAGTGGTTAAACATGCAGAAGAATCACTTCTTCTTCAGTGGAAGAGCTTGTTCTGTTACTTTCACCTTTCCAAGAGTCAGCCAAACCATTCATCCTAAATAGATTCTGCTGGCAGTAAAATACTTAATCTGAAAAGCAGCCAGTATTGTCTTCTAATAGTTAGGTTTGTAAGGGCTAATCATACCTTTAAAAGGTTTCATTTAGAAAAAGTGATCTTAAATTCCTTTCTAGACAGATATTAATAGGATTATTTTTCCCCGCATACTCCTGTGTTCTTACCAGCCTTCCTGATTTTTCTGAGGTCATAAATTATTTCCTCACTTTTCCAGAAGAGCCTTTAAAATACTTTCTTTTCACATGAGCATTAGGGGCCTGTTGTCCATTTATTAAGTTTTAATAGTTAAACAATGTTACCAGGGAAGACTAGCACACATTTAGTGCATAAAAGAGGAAAGGAAATATTTTAAGTATTTCTAGGCCCAAAATGTTAGGAAAGGAGTCCTGAATTCAAGATCATAGAGTCATTCTGCTCTTGTGTATTCCTTCCCACCACAGTCCCCAGTTTGTAATGTAATTGTTCTTTTGGATCAGAATTGGGGAAATAGTAATTACATTATTTAGGGCAATGCTTCATAACATGTATAGATTGTGCTTAGAAGTTTTTTAAGAAAAACAAATGTTGAGTTTGATGGTGGCTTCATCACTGTAGAGAGCCTTGAATGTTTCATGTTTCTCTGTTTACTGAATTTTTAATTAAGTTTTTAATTATTTTATCTACTTGTCAAATATATGCAGCCTCAGAAAACTACTGTAAAGAGGTCAATGTCTTCTGAGTTTATGGATTGTTTTTTGACAGTATCTTACATGAAGAGATCATACTGTCTATCACAGGACTGTGTATCCTTTGTGTGTTATCTCTTGTGCTTTGTAGGAGTTCTTCAAAATGCCTTATTCTGTCAATATTGTCATTTTTTCATGAGAACTTTTCTGTAGCTATCCAGTCTTGGAGAGTCAGCTGATCCTGACTGGAGGAAATTACAGGAGGAAATTTTGTATGGAGGAAACTTTGAACCATTTTATGATTGTTGATCAGTCCATGTTGTTTTGCAGACTTTGGCAGTGGTTTTATAAGTGTTCCAGCACCAGTATGGAAAGGTCAGATTCCAGTGGAGCTCTGGAGCTGCAGGAGCACAGGATATCACTTTTTCCGATATCACAAAAAAGAAACAAGAGAAGTTCATGCAACTGTATTTCTCAGCTCACTCAGCCATGTGCCCGAAATAAGAAAGGAGATTAGTGACATAAAATGTTGGCGAGTAGTTGGGCAGTGGGACAGACACATGGCCCCTGTTGCCAGGTGCCTGTGCTTAAGTGTTCTTCAGAACTGTGGGTCATGACCTGGCTGGCTGGAAACAGGCTCATAAAACGGCACAGATTCTTGAGTTTCAGAAATGAGAGTTAGGTGTGGGACAGGAATAAGTTAAGTATGCCTTAGGGAAACCAGTGAACTACTTTTCTTAAAGAAACCGCTTTATAGTTGTGGGCAGCAGTGTACAGTTCCTCATAGTCCTTCTGTGACTCAGGCATTGTGTAAATAGCCGGAAAAAGATTCTGTGATTGAGAGGTGGTTAAGTAGTAGTTACATGAATTCATGCTTATCCATAGAACTGAGTGAATAAAAAGGATCAGAATGTGGAATGGGATCAGATTTAAGAACTGAAGAATTTTACAGAACATGTTAATTTGAAAAAGGTGACACAGACAGTTATCTTAGTAGGCTTTTTTAACTGTGGATCAGATTATAATCTATAAATTGCATTACCATTAATGAGTAGGGAGATCTACAGGCAGCTGTCTGAGGCTCCGTGAGAAGTATAGTTGGTTGTGGTCAGAAACTTCAGGGACAATTTTTTCTAGCGTGTGAGTTACCAGAAGAAAACTGGAAGTTTCATACCGCTGTATCTACCTGGATTTATGAGGGCTCATCTGTTTAAATGTGTAGCTGATGCAAATTAGTTTCATTTTGGAAATGCAGAAAGATCCAAAAATATGTTGCTTGCAAACACTGGCAGAGAGATCTATTCTCCTGGTTTCTGGATTGGATGTGTCTTAGATAGTGAAGAGTTAGAAATTGCTACCATCTGACAGCTGCTTGATTTAAATAAATGATTGTTTTTCCTATTTAATTTGATTTGGTTTGTGTCCACAGTATCAGAGCAGCCACAATAAGCAGCTGTCTTTACAGTCTTAATGGAAGGGGCAAAATCAGTGAATTAATACTTCCTTCTAATTGCAAGTTGAAATATCAGCAGGTTCATTGTGTAATGGGCAGATTAAAATGACTGTTCAGGTGTGTGACACTTTGAGGGCTTACATGCTGAGCTTAGCACTAACCTAATGTGGTTGCACAGCCTTTATCTTAGAGGTGTCTTACAGAAGGATGGAGCAGACTGCATAGCAAATCATTGCTGTTACCCACTCACCTGCTCTGCTTTCTGGTAGTTTGCTGTCTTTTTTAGGCATGTCAGTATCAGTGATAGTCCTCATGGTGTCTTTTTAGCTCCTTCCGTGACACCAGCCAGCAATTTGGTTTAAGACTGTATCTGACTAGTCACGGTTTGAAACAAAGTTATGTAGTTGGAGGCCCAGTAGGCATCTCCTCACTTGCTACTTCTCCTCTCTGTATCTGTCAATGCTACTCCCTGTGCTGTAGGATGCTTTATCTTGGACTCCTGTGTATAGGCTATAAGGTGTCCCTTTTCCTGTCATAGAATCAAAGAATTGTTTGGGTTGGAAGAGACCTTAAAGATCATCTTGTTTCAGATCCCCCACCACAGGCAGGGACACCTTACACTAGAAGGTCACAGAAAGACAGAAAGTCTCCGCTGTTTTAATGCACGAGTTTGCTCTTGGTTTACCTGTATGTATTGTCTTACAAATTTTTCGTAATCTTAAGATATCTTTTATGAGAAAATCATGCCTAAATTGCATTGTCTTCCATACATGATTATATTCATTTGGATCTCCTCCTTCCACCTTGTATTTAGGTATCCGGACTAATGAAAACACCACTAACTCTTAAGGTCTGAGCTCTTGTCTTCCAGAAAGTAAATTCTGTCAGCTTGGATTCATTTGGTGCTAGAATTCTTCCTTGGCTTTATGCAAGCAGGAAGCACTCATTCTGCAGATGGCTAGAAATCCTTGCATACCTGTCATTATCCAAATTACTGTGGAGGAAAATTTTATTGGATTAAACACAAGTATCTAATGATGAGTTGTCTTCATTTTTTGCAGTGGGTTGTTCGTTTACTGTAACCATTTGCTCAGATACTGTCTCATTAGGTGAAAGACTATTTTTAGGTACTCCTTTTTCTGTCTTTTTCCCTTTTAACATCACACATTCCTCCCCAGTTTAATTACATTTGTCTTATATTTCCTTAAAAAGCAGCATTTTTATTTACAAGATAGCATATTTGCTAAGACAGTGGGCTTATCAGTTCATGTGAACACCTATGTGTCCATTTTGGCTTTATTTCATGTGAATAAAGAGTGTTATGATGTGGTCCCAAAAGGACCGGTTCAGTGTTTATTCAGCATTAAATCCTTTCAAAAATGATTATTTCATTATTTTTAAAAAGACTTTTTCTGTTCCTTTGCAGTCACTCTTGGAAGCACATGATATTGTGGCTTCAAAATGTTACGATTCCCCTCCTTCTAGCCCAGAAGTCAATAATTCTTCAGTGAACAACCAGGTTGTTCCGGTAGATGCTATTCGTATCCTTGGAATTCACAAAAGAGCAGGAGAGCCACTGGTAAGTAATTGGGGATGAATGTGTCTTTAATACAAAGTGCTAGTGAAAACGTTTGCATGTACCCAATTTCTTGCATTATGTTTTAATTATTTCCATTATATTGTCTAATCTAATGGGTGATAAGCTCAGTACTGAGAGGTTGAAGTAAGGAGATACTTTGATGTACTCCATCCCATTCTCTCCAAGAAGTAATGGGACAGTGAATAGGCAGTCACTGGGCTAGCATAACTGACTAACACAACATCTGTTTGGGCCTGATATGAGATGACAGGATTGCATGTAATCAGGAACAACACAATCATTTTTTAGTCATCTAAAAGCCTTGTTTGAAAGCACTTCTGTGTCACCTGATGCTTCTCTGTATCGGGAGCTCTTACACTGTAGTTAGCTGTGACTGTCTGTTTTCTTTGGAGGAGGTATCATTTTGGAATATCCCACAGCTGTGTATTGGTACTTGAGATAATGGTAAAATGAAAATGAAATTCACATGGTGGTAAACTGAGTGTCATGTACCTCTTTCAGGGTGTCACGTTTAGAGTTGAGAACAATGATCTGGTAATAGCCCGAATTCTTCATGGAGGAATGATAGATCGGCAAGGTCTTCTGCATGTAGGTGACATTATTAAAGAGGTGAACGGCCATGAGGTTGGAAATAATCCAAAAGAATTGCAAGAGCTGCTGAAAAACATCAGTGGAAGTGTCACTTTGAAGATTCTCCCCAGCTATAGAGACACTGTCATTCCTCAACAGGTCAGTAGCACATTTCTGATCATTATGTGAAAAGAACTTCTGCTTAGTATTTGACTGTGTAAACTGCTTCAAGATTCTGGATTAGACATATTTTGATTATTTTGTGAATATAATGCTAGGACGAAAACTAAAATGTAGATACCTGTATTTAGCTTTAATTATGTTTTAGAAACGGGTTTATTCACCTAATATGCCTGCCTAAAAAACTCAAATTAGCGTCTAAAATTGTTAGGCATTTGTATGCTACATATAAAGCACATTTCTTTAACCTCAGGGGACTGCTGATAACCTGACAACAATCACACTACATGCAGTGAGCTGTGTGTGTTTATGACATGGTTGGTGTCTAAATAATCTGTTTCACAGAATTCAGAAACATACTGAATTCAACAGATGAGCTTGAATTCACTGACTTCAGTGGGAACTTGCATGGTGGCTATTCCTTATCCTTTTGTTGTAGCTGTAGGCTGTCAGTTTCTCCATGGCAGAAGCAACTTCTTGAGCTAAATGAGTGCCTTTGAAACAGTGTAAGGTGCTCCTTCACTTAATGGGTCTTAACGCCTGTGACTGTAACAGACAGTGCTTCCACTGAGTAGGGGCTGAGGGAATGTGCTCTATTGAGACAGGTGCAGTGCTTCTTCTGCTCCCCAGCATGGTACAAAGAGAGTCAAAGATGTTTTCAGTTCAGTCATGCAACCTACTGTTTCTTCCCCTGCATCAAACTTGAGTCTTAAGCAATTGCATATCCTGTTACTTTTAGAACATTGAGTTCATGGCAAAAATAGTTCTTAAGATTCCACAGGCCTTAAATACAGAGCTCACATTCCAAGAATTTTTTATGATTTTAAGTAATTAAAAGTCAGAATTCTAATTGAGCTGTATACACTGAAATGCAAAAATGAGCGTTTTGTAATGCACTGTCAAAATGGAACAGATTTTTTTATTCTTATTATGAAGCTACTTCAGCCAAGGTTTAGACTGTTGATTATTCTGTCCCAGTTGGTATATAACTTCTTCCCCCTAGATTGTATTTTACGTGCCAAATGCAGCTTGGATCATGTCAAGCTTTTTATGCTGTAGGTAAAGACATTACTTCAGTTTGACAGATAGTCAGAATGTATTTTATAATGCTTAAGCTTTGTTAATTTTTCCATTTCAGGTTTTTGTGAAGTGTCATTTTGATTATAATCCATATAATGACAACCTCATCCCGTGCAAAGAAGCAGGTCTGAAATTTTCTAAAGGAGAAATTCTTCAGATTGTAAACCGTGAGGATCCAAATTGGTGGCAGGTTGGTAAAAAGATTAAAATAAATAAAATAAAAAACTGAAAAGCATCAGTAGTTGCCTTAATAATAAACTCTTTAAATTATGATGTACTTCCATTTTACAGTAGATAAATGAAAAAAAATATTTGCATGGCAATCCAATTTCAAGCTAATATAAAGATATGAAGTTGAAACACTAAAGTGTTTTAAATTTTAAAGTTGTGTATGTTACGCTCATTTTTCTCTTAGTGCTGTTCAGTTGTCTTTGTTCGTGTATCATAAGCCTGGACATTCCCAAATCAGTCTGAGGTGGACAATTTCTAGCAAAAACCTCTTAAGTTGACTATCATTGTGGTAAGCCTTCCCTGACAGCAACTGTGGAAGAAGTGGACCCCTTATTGAGTGCTCAAAAGTTGAGGAGAGGGAAATTAACCTTGTGGATTTTAATAGAATAGCTCTTTGGAGAGGCTATATGTTTTATTTCTGCAGTGGTGGTCAGTGTCTGTGAGCTGTATCATGCATGCTCACAGTCACAGTGAGTGGCACTATTTAAAATATTAACAGCTCATCCTGGTTTAAGGTGGTATTTCTGCATTCAGTAGAAATGAAATCCAGTGCTTGTGCTATGTTTATTTCTTCCAAGACACTATACACAGAATTAAACATTATCAATGCCTTTGAAAATGGGACAAGTGAACCTTTGAGACAGTTTTCTCAACTGAGATCCTCAAAACTGGTGAAGAGTTTGGCATTATTAATTTCCCTTTCTGCCCCTGCATTGTTCACCTTTTGTAAGGTAACAAGCAGAAGAGAGCCAGACACTACCTGAGAACAAGATATGTGACTTCTTTAAAAGCAACAGAAATATTCCAATATACATCAACAGCTGCTGAATTTTGTTGCTTCTTAGTGACAGTAATAACAGAAAGAAAGACAATAACAAGTGTGAGGGAAGGCTGAAAATTTATTGCTGCCAACTTAATTAGTTTCAGAAGTAGACACTTCAGAACTCCAGAGGAGTTTGATGTTTAGCTCCCATGCTGACTTCTGTATTGCTTTTCAAACTCTCCAGTTGTAACTTGTGGGAGTCCAGGAGAAATAAATCTTCAACACTCAATCTGGCAAAATTGAAATGTGTTAAATCAGTATAGTGTATTGCCATGCAGATCATGCCCCAGGAAAAAAAATTTAGTTCTTCCTCATGCTTTCTCGAAATGCTAGACTATTAATAAAAACTTCATACTGTAAAAAAATCAGTTAGTCATAGATAAAGGTATAGAAGTTGAAAAGCAAACATCTCCTGTTAGCAAAAGAAGGATTTATTGCAAGCATAAGATTTATGGAGAGTTAAACACTTCATAAGTGTGTTTGTGTGTGTTAAGCTTGCTGAGCATTGAGCTTGCCATGAAATTATTTTATGGAGAATTGTAGCCAAATTTTCATTACTAGGAATACTTCAGTTACTAAGATTTTAAATCTGTAGTTGCTTAGTGCAAAAAGCTTGAAGGCAGGATTAGGATGTGTTAACAGCATTCACTGGAAAATGACAGTTAATAAGCTGCACTGGAACCTGTTTGGAGCAGCTCAAGAATGTAAAATAAGTATACCGTATACTAGAAAACCTTGAGTTTTGTTACCTGAGCCTTCAGTGTCTGAAGCCAGAGAATTTCACTTTGGAATTTTATGCCAAAGTTTTATGGCTATAGGACCTTACCAATGTAATGGCAACCAGTAATGAAACTTGCATCTCTTTTACTGAAGTTTTCTGAATTTTAATACTTAATGACAAGACACTATTACTGTAAAGGAGAATTTTAATATTTACATCTGACTTTTAATTTCCAAGTATCAACAGTAAATGTATCAACACTCACCACTGAGAAACTGGCAGTAAGGAAGTCAGTCAACACCATATTGATGAGAAAAATGCTTTGTACAAGTTAATTATAATCATTTGTGGTGTTTTTTTTTCCCCAGGCTAGTCATGTCAAAGAAGGAGGAAGTGCAGGTCTAATTCCTAGCCAGTTCCTGGAAGAGAAGAGAAAGGCTTTTGTTAGGAGGGACTGGGACAACTCAGGTGAGATTAAGTGAATTTCAGGAGTGGATTTTGTTCAGACTACATTTTTTTTTGCTTTTCCTGCCTTGATAAATAATAGAAAAACTGCTGTGTGAGATTATACAGATTATTGTGAAAAGCTGAACATTATATTTTGGCTTTGTCTGAAGGACAAAGGCTGAAGTCTCTGTTTAGTGTTCAAAGATACATGAATTATTTTTGCCACCTGCTGATGAAAAGCTGAATGAGGTGGGACGGGCATTGTGCACTTTTTAATTTTTTTTTTTAAGATGGACTAAAAGTTAATAAGCTAAACATGAATTTTTCAGCTGCCTTCTCCAAAGCTTTCTAGAAAAATAATTTTTTCTCTGTGATCAGTTCTTCCAGTACCATTTGATGGCTATGTAAATAGATGTAATATCTGGCCCTAGGATATATACAATTCTAGAGTAGTCCTTATAAATTTAATTACTCTAAAAATTCATATATTCATGTAAATAAGCTTTGGAATGTAACAGAAATTGTGAGTTCATCTGTTTTTTTTATTTTTAGGGCCTTTCTGTGGAACAATAAGCAGCAAAAAAAAGAAAAAGATGATGTATCTCACTACAAGAAATGCAGGTATCTCTTAATATTACACGAAAGTCAAAGTTCTTAAGGTTTCAAAACTTTCAGAGTCTAGTGTATCTGGAGGTAAAGATTTGCAGTAAAATATTTGATTATAAGTTTGATAGATCAGATAGCTTTTATCATTTAAAAGCAATAGTGACCAGTGCAGACATGGTTGTGCTGAGTACATTATTTGGTGGGTGGAAATCAGAGAAAAACTGGGTGTTAAGAAAAGTAAAATGTTTGTTGCCAGTGGGCTGAGGGAATGTGACTTTTCCCTTCTGTTCAGCGTTGGTGAGGCCACATCTAAGTGTACTGGGCACCTCCCCAGTGCAAGAGAGATGTGGACATACAAAGGTGTTAAAGGGACTGGGGCATCTCACCCATGAGAAAAGGCTAAGACAGCTGGGAATGTGCAGTCTGGGGAAGAGGAGGCTCAGGGCAAGTCTCATCAATGTGTACAAATACCTGAAGGGAGGGTGCAAAGAGTTTGGAGCTGGGTGGGCTCTTTGGAGAGCAGCCCAGTGACAGGGCAAGAGCCAACAAGCAACACAGGAGGCTCTGTCTGAACACCAGAAAACGCCTTTTCCACTGTGAGGGTGACTGAGCACTGGCACAGCTTTTCCAGAGAGGCTGTGGAGTTGTCCTCCTTGGAGATACTCAACAAGTGTCTGGATGTGGTCCTGGGCATTGGGGTGGACTAGATCCCTTCCAGAGGTAGCTTCCAACCTCAGCCATCCCATGATTCTGTGAAAGCTCATTAATTTTCCCCTTCTGATCAAACACAGACTTTTTCCATGGAAGTAAAAGTGAGAACCTGGCCTTATGCTGTAATGGAGGGATAACTATTTTATTCCCAAACCAATTCAAAGCAAGAAGTCTTGTATTAGACTTACTGTCCTCTGAGTACTGTTTATATTCACATGGGATCTGTTAATAAATAGCAGGACTACTTAATTTTTTTCATACAGCACTGAGTGTGTATTAAAGTATTTTGTACATTTCTCAATGTAGAATTTGATCGCCATGAAATCCAGATATATGAAGAAGTAGCCAAAATGCCTCCTTTTCAGAGGAAAACACTGGTCTTGATTGGGGCCCAAGGAGTGGGGCGAAGGAGTTTGAAGAACAGGTTTATTGTACTGAATCCTACTAGATTTGGAACTACAGTGCCATGTAAGTTGTCAGCATTCCTGTCATAATATCATACTTTGAGTGTGATTAACTGGAAAGCACCTGATGTTTATCCTAGTGATTTGGTGTAGGAGTGATTTTGTCAGAGCATAAAAATTACGGAGTGGGAAAACAAAAGGCTCTTCCTGTTTTCAGACAACTGAACTGACATATGACTGTGAAAATAATTGTAACTAACACTTAAATGATGCTGCAGAAAAACAGTTTTTGTCTGTGCAATATTTCAGTCTGTGGGTTTCTTCAGTGTCAGTCACCATCCATTACTGAGGGGATTCCTTAAGTTCCCCACAGCCTTCTGTAATGAACAGCCAGTGGAGTTTCTCAGGTCTGTCTGCCTTTTAGTTTTCCACCTGTGGACTAGGCATTGCTTTTGTATTAAAAATGTAAGGAAAAGCAACAAACTTCCAATAGAATGGAAGTAAGCGTTTGTGATCTCCAAGATTTGTATAACTATTTAATGTTTTAATGTATCTAGCCTTAAGCACATGGTTTTTCATATTTTCCCCTAAAAATAGCGGAAAAAAGCTTCCTTTACCTGAAGTATGTTTTCTTGCCTTTCTTTCAGATACTTTGCTCATTCACCTTTGTTTTTTTTTAACTGCTCCCTCCTGTTTGACTGCTGACCAGAGAAGCCCACTCCAGCTACATTATTATTCTCCTGCCATGTGCTTTTCAGAATTTCAAAAACAGTCTGTTCCCTTCTGTTTCCAGGGGGCGAGGAATAGATCTGATAGTAATGGGAGGAAGGACAGGTCTGAAAGATGAATTGTACAAGATGAGACAACCAGTCTCTCTCATTGGCTCAATCTCTAGCATCAAAACTGGCCAGGGCATTTAGAACTGGTTTGTGGACCTAATGATGACGTTGACTTCTCAGTGTTACTTTTTTAAAGAAATCTTCTCCTGGGAATTTCATTACTTTGTTTTGGCAAAATAGTAAGAGACTTTTTATTTCTTCTAAAATTGTTATTCTATTTCAAAAAAAGCTTCAGAATTACTTAGTTCTCTAAAATTCTATATAGATGCTTGAATATATATATAAGTAATGCAACACACTGTTAAATGCTTTTATTTGGAGTTCTTGAATATTCTTTAAAGGCATAAAAGTAAACTTTTCCCAATCTGAGAGTCTAATCATGCACATGCAATACCCAGTTTATTGTATATAGAATCTCTTTCTAGTTTAGATTTTAAATGGGGTAATCAGTAAACTTAGTTGGTCTCAGTGTCTTTGATTAGAAGAAAATTGTTCAGGTTATTCACAAATATGTGGAGGATGTGTTTTAGGAGGTGGGACATGAGTGAAATAGATCTGCTGTGCTATGGGAAGAAGCATGTTCTTGGTGTTGAGTTCTAATCCAGCACGTTGCTGTGATGCTGTGGTTTTTCTTCAATGTGGACACCTGAACTGTTAAATCATCTCCTAGTTGTAAAATGTTAAAGCTCACTCTCCAAAATTCTTTGCAAACTGATACATGATTTTTTAAAATGTATTGTATTAAGCAGTATAATTTTAATCTTTCCATAGAATCTTGACTAAAACTAAATGTTCTAGAAATATATTCATTCTTACCCACTTCAGATAATCGTTTTTCTTGGAACTTGTGTTTTCTATAATATTGAAGTGGAAGGAATTACTGGAAGGGAAAGATTGCTTTCCACTTGTATCACCAAGTTGCACCAAGTGATGATACAAGTATTACCAAAGGAATGCATTGACTGTTAGGTTTAATATGTTCAAGAGTTCAAATCTAATTAAATGTAAGTAGCAGGTGGTTAATATGGGGATAGGACAGCAAAGTCAATAATAATATGATGTTATATTTTATTTTACTATTATAAAATTTTATTTTACTTTCCTTCCTGAGTCTGTACTGCACAATGTAGCCAATACCCAAGACAGCTGATAATGATTTACTTAAGTACTGGCTTTAATCTTTCTACAGGGAATTTACCCTGATTTAAAAGGGAAATTGTCCTGGAAAGCAGCACTAGCTGGCCTCCACTAAAGTTCTGCTACGGTGGCTGGGCTGCTTCTGATATTTAAGCTAACTTTCTTTATAGCTAGCTCAGGTAATTGTACCCTGAATAACGGGGCAAATATAGAGAACAGTTTTGGGGGTAGGATGGGGCAGATCTTGTTGTACCCAGCTATTTTCAGAAGTACATTTAGTATCTGAGAGTTAAACTTCCACTTGATTTCCAAGTCACTTAAATAAATATTTTAAATAAATATTTTAGTAAGTGAATCATTAAAAAGATGACATAAATAAGTATTTTATATGGCAATATATTGTATATTGTATAAATATATTGTATATACATTGTATATTATATTGTATATAAGACAAAGGAAATAGGCGAATGGGTGGGTAAGCAACATACAAGGAGGAATATAAATAAAGGGAACAGGAGGGGCCATGCTCAGTTTTAAAAATTTATCTAGAATAATGAATAAACCTGTACATGGAGCAATTACAATTGTATAATAATGTGTATTATGGTCTCCCTAACTTAATAGGCAGTCCAGTCTCATATTTATATTCCAAATATAGAAAGAAGACATTCAATTTATATTTTAAATTTTTTGTTTAGTTACTTCACGAAAGCCAAGGGATGATGAAAAAGATGGGCAAGCATACAGATTTGTGTCACGAGGTGAAATGGAGATGGATATTAAAGCTGGCAGATACTTAGAGCATGGAGAATATGAAGGAAATCTTTATGGCACCAAAATTGATTCCATCCTTGAAGTTGTTCAGACGGGAAGGACCTGCATCTTGGACGTAAATCCACAGGTATATGATTTATGTTACACTGCAAGTGTGGGAGTGCAGTGTTGAAGAGGTGAAGAGGTATGCCTTCAAATTTGATGGCTTCTTATCTGTTTTCAAGGTTACAGTTACCTACTGGATTCTTGTGTTTGTGGCACTTACTTGGAAAGAGTTGGAAAGATGCAAAAAAAACAGTTTAAATTCTGCATGAAAGAGGAGTCTTGCAGAGTAGTAAATAATCTTAGGCAAGGAAAGGATGTTGCAGAGCATTTCAAAAGGCAGTGTAGAAATTTCTAAAAGAGAAATAAGAATATTCACTTATGTGTTCCTGCCCATTGCAACAGATGAGTTTTGTGGTGTCCCTTAAGTAACGGGGAGATGTGGTGAGTCATTCCCAAACTTTGATGGCTTTTTTTTCCTTCTTCATTGCTTCTAGGCCCTGAAAATACTGAGGACTTCAGAATTCATGCCCTATGTGGTGTTTATTGCTGCTCCAGAGTTGGAGACTTTGCGAGCTATGCACAAGGCTGTGGTAGATGCTGGAATTACAACCAAACTCCTCACTGTGAGCTGATCGTTTCTTATTTAGTTTGCTTTGAACAAGATGTTCTTAGATTTCTAAAAAATTCTTTACCTTTCATTTTAGATGGAATTTGTTCTGAAATTAATGCCTCTAAGAAAAGTTAGGCAAGACTTCTGCTGATTACCTTATAGAAGTTAATCAAATACTATGTTTAAGGAATATTGTTTCTTTCTTAAAAACAGGGCCTTACAGAGAAACGTTGATTACAAAGATTAGTTGTAATGTGTACTTTGGGAAGTGTCACCTTTGATTATTTGCAGCAAATGGTAGATATCTCATGGTGGAAATTGTTCTTTTATGCAGATGTCTTCCCTTGACTTTCCCATCTCCCTCCCCACCCAAATTTTTGTTCCAGGTCATCTTGTAATACATGTGTGTTTTAAAATGGAATCTGTAGTGCTTGGGAAAGATATTGCAGTTTTTGTCAAAAAAAGAAAGCAAAAACCGCAGCCAACAAACCAACCAAAAAAAACCCAAATCAAAAACACAAAAACAACCAAGAATGCAGGTAGTCCTTGTTTCCACTGCTGCAGCAGCACATGCTGCCCTGAGAATGGCTGAGAGCTGCCAGAATAGGAAGTGTTGAAGAGCTTCCCCTGAAATTCCTTGGATTTGTCATATAAAGTGAAGTGGCATGTTTTGTTCATTAGATCTTCCCTCCATTTCTGAGGCACAGTGTGTAGCAGAGGGAAATGAAACATTTCCTCCAATGCAGCAAATTATAAATATTCTTTGTGGGCATGAACTTTCCCAGCTGCAGGAGCAAAGCAAAAAAAAAACCAGATTGAGCAGTTCAACTTCCCCAATGGAGAAAAGCCATGTTTTGCTGATGGCTCATAACAATAGTGCTGCAGCTTAGTAGGAATATCTTGAAAAAATGCTGGCAGGGCATTCAAAGCTATAAAAAGAGGTTTAGGGGGGGGATGTTAGTATTTCCACTAAATGAGTATGTGACTTTTAGTCATGGATTCTGGTTATTATGCATTCTAGTATATCTGTAGATGCTCAACCATTCCTCTTTCCTGCCCCAAATGAACCCTGAATTTTGTGGTGCATATACAAGAAGGCAAGGTTTAAACTGTCCAGAAAAGTATAAAAATAATTTTCTGTACTTCCTAATATTTGAATCCGTAAGGGACATCTTTGCCTCTATATTACTTCTTATGAATAATAAAGAGCATCATTAAATTTCAAGTATGCATTTATGTTTCTTTAGGGATTCTGAATCACATCCATGCACAGGTATATAGAGTATGATTTGCTATTTCATATTCTTGTGCTTCCTGACTAGATGAAAAACAAATGTCATTTAAAGTATTATGGTTTGCTTGTTAGTGGGTCTGGCTGTATTATTTCTAGCATCCTAACACATTCCATTACGAAAATTCTGGCTTTTGTGGTCATACATTTACTTGTCTCCTTCATTCACTGTGAAGGAAAGGCCATTGACAAACCTCATTTTTAATTTTGGCTTTTATATTGACAGCTGTATCAGGACTTGAAAATATTGAAATAAATACTGTAAAGAGGGACAAATCTCATAACTGCTTACAAAAAAAACTGCTGTTGTGCAAAATTGGAGAGGAATTTTAAAAGAAGATAGGACTAGCAAAACACAAAAACATGCTCAGAGACACTTTATAAAGGCTTCATAATGTAGGAATATAAATTTCCTGCATTTTTTCAGCTCATGTCAGGACTACAATAATGCAGCAGTAGTTTAAAAATGAGGGACTGATGTCAGGTGAGCAAGGCTGAAATGTTGTCTCTAAGAACTGTAAGGTATTCTAGAGCTTTATTCTGCTAGAAATTGTCTTTCATTTCGTACTCATTTAAAATCTTGAATTTTTGGTGCCTTCTGTGGAAATAAAAGGAGCACAAATATATTTACAAAACTGATTGACTCAGTCATTCCTAAAGCATTAATTTTACTCTGATTGGCATATTGCCCATTGCCCATACAAATTGATTGCCCATACAAAGTGATTGACTGCTCATTGTGCACACCAGCTGAAGTTCACCTGCTTCTATTGATTATCTTCAAAATTGCAAGATTGGCAAACATTTGCTTGCCATATTTAACCTTATTGACACAGCTCTGAACTTTTTCAGCCCTTTCAACGTATTTTAGCTAAATTTGTGTGAATTTACTATAAATGAAAACTTTTCTTCCTTATTTTTAAAATATATTCAGTATCTAGCTTTAAATAGTCAGTTGCAGAACGTACTGAAGGGATCTTCTTCTGCCTCTATAAGGATTTGCCAAGTCTTACCTTTAAATCTTTAGTAAGATTTAGATTCGCTAATCCTTAAAAATCTCTTCCACAGGACACTGATCTGAAAAAGACAGTGGATGAGAGTGCCCGGATCCAGCGAGCCTACAACCACTACTTTGACCTGACCATTGTAAATGACAACCTGGACAAAGCCTTCGAGAAGCTGCAGACGGCCATTGAGAGACTGAGGCTGGAGCCGCAGTGGGTCCCCATCAGCTGGGTCTATTGAGGGGTTCCAGTGGGAGCTTAAGTAACAAATAAAGCCAACAGCAGCAAATGTGATGTGTAGATACTGATGATAACCTACAGCACCTGTGCATTTTTACTCTGTGTATATTCAAAAGTACACTGTTCTGAATTTTTATAAAAATGTTGAAGAGAAAGTGTACTTAAATATGTAATTTATTTTAATTTTTCTAACTTTTTACAGATAACCTTTCTATTCATATCACATGAAGGAAATGCGTTTAAGCATTTTTCTATGTTTTGATTTAGTACCTTTGCCTTTTTCATCTAAGAAACTTTCATTCACTTCAACATTTACATCTTGGTCTTACATTTTCACTGTGATTAAAAAAAGGATACTTGAAACAATTTTTGTAAAATTTGTTAATGTCAGTGTTTAACTGATCAAAAGTCTATAGCTCTTACTAGGAAAGAACACTAACTTCTTTGGGTTTTTTTTCTTCTTTAAAAAATAATAATTTCATGGGAGCAGAATTTTAAATATTAAAAGCAGTAACAAAAACACAGGTCCGTTGGTCCAGCTGCTTTTAGCTTCATGTTGGTGCGTTCCTGATGTTTCACAAGTTCTTGATATCTCTTGATTTAGGTAACTTTTGTGTAGGTTCCCTTATATCTATCTCCTGAAATAACAGAGCAATACCTTGCAAGCTGCTTATTAGGCTTTCTTGGGAGCCAACCTGCTAGCCCATTACAGTTGAAGTACTGACATTAGAAAGTCATGCGCAAGGTAATTCAGTGCAATTTGAATCATGGTGAAGTAGCTTGAGAGAGAACCTGACAATGTGGAGCCTTGTAGGTGACACTTAATGTTTAGGACTATTTATTCATGCTTGTGAAAACACATTGCTTTTTTTTTTTTTTTTTTAAAAAGGCATTTTCTTTTCTTAGGAATTGTTCTGTAGGTGTGTAGTGATCTGTGGCTTCATTTCCTGTGATGTCTAGCTGGGTTCTAAATTATCTTTTAAATATTCGTGTGTGATCAACTGCTGTATTTTATGAGTGTTGTGTAATGGCATTTCTGTGCTTTTTCTTATATTGTTTTTTATTGCATTTTTCATTAGATAGCTTCTGAATTGGAAGCTTACTGCTAAAAAGCAATGTTGTTTATAAGTTTTTTTGTTTACAATGTATTTCTTTTTTAGTAACAATTTTCCCCTCAGTAGGCTCATTGATATAATTCGTATTAGGTTCAGGTTGATTGATCATAACTTAAGATGATGTAAATTTCTGCTTAATGAGAACAGAAGGAAAATACAGCTTGTTGCTCAGATGAGCTCTTTTTGTGACCATGTTTTATATGACACTGTCAGCTGTTGTATGTAGTCACATTCCCATCACATACTGGGTTAGGTGTCTAAACTGAAGTCATCTGTTTAATTTCTCTTCCATCTGGTGACAGGCACCTGGCTTCTGGATTCTTTTTCAACACCAAAGTGTGACATGGAATGCTATCAAAACGCATCTTCCTCAGAACTATTTCTGGAGGAAGACAGGCTTAGACACTGTAGAACAGCATTGCTTCCTGGGGCTCTCAAAAGATTTTTATGTGCACAAGGAAAAGAAAAAATGGAGTCGATGCAGTAGAGGAAACTGTGTTTAAAAAAACCTCAAAACACCCATATTCAACAGATGGTTTTTACACAGCCTGTAAAGTTGGTTGTTGTGGGGGAAGAGGGGCAGAGGAGACTTGAAATCCCAGTGTGGAAAATGTCAGTTCAACTTGTGTACAGCACAGGAGATCTTCATGGCTCTTAATACTGAGATTTCAGTCTTTTAGTGGGAATATTAAATTCTGTAAGGAAAATTTGTAACACTGCTTTTTTTATTGCTATGCTTTCCAGGATGTGTTTTTTCTGGTTTTGTTTCAGTTTGGCAAAGCTCTTGAATGTGGCACCAGCATGGGACTTGTAGTTTTCTTTCCCAGGAGACAAGTTCTGTGATCCTATTGCTCAGAGGCTGCTGTGAGAAGTGAATGGAATGTTGTGTGTAGCAGCAAATGATAGGGCTGTTGCTTGGCTATTGTAGTGGTTTGCTTTTGGCACTCTGTGCTGAACATGACTGAACTTGTGTTTGTGTACTGTGTCATGGGAGACCTCCATATGCTGTAAATAAGGTGTGCTGTCTGGACAGTTAAGATGCCTTTTCATTTTGGGTTAGAAATATACTCTTACTTGTGATGCCAAAAGTGGGCTGAGTTCACTCTTCCCCAATGAAAGGAATGAGAAGATTCTTCAGTTTACACACCACAGTACTTCATATTGCAAACATCACTTACTTTCATCTTTTTTTCCATAAATTTACTGAACCAAACACATGAAACACAGACACCAAGGTTTAGTCAGGAAAGCCTTTCTCTGCTCATTCTGTTTCCACCCCAAGGAGAATACTGTCAAGAGAATCTCTCTAGTTAGCAATCTCCAGAATAGCCACATATTTGCTAAAGACTAAAGCTTTAGTGTTTGCTACAGGTTCACACGGTGTTCTTAAATCAGGCTGTGGAGCATTGTGGCTGAGCTTTGGGTGGTCGTGGTGGTGTAGATGGCAGTGAGCAATTCTGCAGTGCAGTTCTGAAGCGGGAAGAGAAGGTGGCTTGCTTGGGTTGGCACAAAGATTGTGTGGAAGTATCTGCAGGTTTGATCTGCATGTCTGGTTGTGGGGGAAAAACAGCCTAAACCCAAACAGCATACTCCTTGTATCTGTTAAATCTTGAGGGTTCACATTGGTGTGTTTAATGGTGAGAGGGAGGGAGAGGTTGGTTACTTTCTTTGTGGTAGTTTTGGGTTTTGGCAAAGTCAGATTTTCATCAGATATTCTGCTTAGTTTGTCCCTACCTGGTGAATGACTGGAATAACAGTTACTATTTTTTAAAAAGAATGTTCTTGGAGGTTCTTGAAATGCTGGTGCCATTTCAGTCACATGCACAGCAGTGGCAGTCCCCACCTGCCAGAGTGTGCTACATCAGCTGTCAGACAGGGGCCTGTACATTGTGCAATTAGCAGAGAAAGGTGCTATGAAAGGCTCATTTTGAGCAAGCGAAAACATTTCATAGAACACCTGTTCGGAGTGTTTTGGAGGAGTTAAAATAACTGGCATTTCATGTTATTTCATTCTGTACTAAACATTGATTCTCCAGATACTAACAGGAAAACTTTACATTGACTGTTAAGGATTACAATAGGTGTGTCTGAGCGAGGTGAAGATGCTGCTAAATGTTTAAGATATGTGGTATGTATCACAAGATAAATATTTAAGTAGTTTAGAAAAGTAAATTATCAAATAGTTGTCTATGTATATGTATGTATGTATGTGGATGGTAAAACAAAAAAATGCTCATGTTGGTTATCACATTACTAAGATACCATGACTTAATCCAGAAATGTACCTGCATGTGAGACTTTAGAACTGGTACAGTTCTCTACCTGGTTTATTGTGTTTACTAATGTATATTTTTCTAAATATACAGATATTTCAATCTAAAAAAATTCTATATTTATCTGTAATTTCTATCTGTTTTGGACAGTGCATGAGGTGCTGTAAAATTCTGTACATATAGAGACTTATAGAACACTGTAGTTGCCCTGTGAATGAAAAGTTATACATAGAAGTACAGTCAGTATGCCAAGACCTGTAAGTTATTTCCCTGAATTCACCAAAAATTCACTTAAGTGTGCACCAGTATCAACTTTCCTGTAAATATTGTGGTGCACGTGTACCCAGGTGATTGATTACCTTGCTCTCTCTAAATGTTAGCAAGTCTGCTTTAGGTTCTGCATCACGTGACAAGATGCAGTCCAAGTTTAGTGGGATAATTATAATGGAATATGTCATCTTGTATAGATTTATAAATGTTCTGCAAATCTACAAAGAAGGTAAACATGGAGCAGAATCATAGATCTTCATAGGCAAGGAAAACGGAGTTCATAACCAATGCAGTATCCGTGACTTGTGCTGTGTTCTCTGATCAGGGCAGCTCTGTGTACTTAGTTGTACAAAAGCTTTGTGGAGCAGAGTGGCAGATCAGCTCATTGCTTTTGAATTTGTGTTTATAAAACTTGTCACATCTTGGCTAAGCTCAAATTGTGACATTTATTTCCTCATCCTCTGTACTCACTGCATCTTCTAAAATCATACCTAAGTGACTTACTGTACAAATTTCCTGCAGCTCAGTGCTCAGGAAGTCATCTGGGTTTGGTTTTGCTTTCTGAAGAGGGTGATTCAGCTAATAGGAAACTTCTTTCTCTCTGAAACACAGAAAATCCCTGTCTAGGTACCCCCTTGAGCCCAGCTGGCCTCTGCTATGCTCAAGGACCAGTGCAGAGCAATCAAGCAGAGCACTCCAGAGATCAGGAACTGGGTTCTTACCTGTCCTTATGCATGAGCCAATATTGTGAACATAAACTCCTTTCCTGTGGTTTCCCATGCAGGCTTCCTGTAGCTTGCTTCTCCGCTCACACTGAACCTTGAGGCCGTGTCCCAGTCCATGGGCAGTGCCTCCTGCAGCAGCTGCCCCGCTGCCCATTGTGCCTGTGGGTGCAGCTCTCAGCCAACAGCTGGAGCTCTGTCCCATGTTGTGCACATCTGTACAGGCCGTTTGCTTCATGTGAGGTTTCCTGCCTCATCCACATTCCAAAGAGTTCAAGGACCACATGGTTATTGCCAAACTTCATGATGTTACTTTTGCAAAAGTGGTGAGATCATTTTATTGGTGTCTGTGTAGTGGGTACTGGATCAGACTCGTAGTCTGCTGGGCCTCTTGCCTTAAATACCCCTCAGCTCCCAGCACCCTCCTCTCCCTGCAATAAAAGCCTCTCCTGCATCACTGAAAGGGTTTCTGTCCTTCAAGGTACTTTACTTTCTCTGGTGGATTGTTGTGACTGACAATGCTGAAGTGAAGTTCTGGCCCTTCTCTTTTTTTCCTGGGTTTCTTCTTTTTTGGCCTGTCCTTAGTTCTCACATATGTTTAATAGGCTTACTGATGGGAATTCTCTGGGATTCTCAACTTGTGTCTTGTAGAGGAAATAGTAGTTAATGTGAACATCAGTATTTAGGAGTGGTATAACTTACTGTTTTTATGCCCAAGACAGACCCTAAAAATAAAAAGTGAGAGAAAACACTTTTAAATTAACCAGTTTTGGTTATTTTTACAGGCAGCTTTGGCTTCTAATCATATTAGAAGTGTGCTCATGCACACACACACATACACATATATATAAATAAAATTTAGGGGTAAGTGCTGCAAGTAATTCAAGCACTGTCTACTAATTTACCTAAAATCTCCACACTATTCCACAGTCACATTTTCAACCGCTGAATTCTCAGTTCTTTTGCTGGTACCGCAGCTAGGATTTGCTGGTACAGGCTTAAAAACAAACCACAGCTTGGTGAAGGCTGTTAAGCAGTTTCACCTACAAATGGAATTTATTCAGCAGGGGTTCAGTAATATTTGTATTTTATAGAATAAATGACACTTGAAGCAAATTAATTTTATTCTTGGTATTTGGAACTGTTTGTTATGCTCATTGGGTATAGAGTTCCTTTTGCTGCTAGGACAGTGGTCAGGTAACACAGTTAAAGTAGTCCTGGAAACACTTTATCCCATTTAGCCTTTTCCCTTTTATGCCACTAGCTCCATGCTAACTGCTTCTCCCTGCAATTTTGGTTGTTCCCATGGATAAACCAATTGTTGGGTACTCCACAAGCAGCCAACATTTACCTGAATACAGCAGAGTCTTTTCCAAAAACCCAACCTCTCCGTTACCCGACCTCTCACATGATCCATAGCATAAAGCAAAATGAACAGCGCTGCTTTGTACGGGCAAAAAAGGTTTTGACTGATTTTTGTTGGTTTAGGTCTTGTACACAATTATGTATGGAGATAACTGTTCAAATGTATTTTTCCCCCTAGGAAAATGCATGTTGAGCATCCCTTCCCTACCCCCCATACGTTGCCCATGTGTAACATTTGTTCACTGTGGTGTAAGGAGGGGAACTGCTTCTGTGGGGTTTAAAACACCAGAAAGTTTGCTGCCCTCTGACCCCACACCTGGCTAAGAACTGTAGGATTGTGGTTGTGTTTGGGTTTAAACGTGTACTAGAACTCTGTCACCCTGCGTTTTCTTACCTTTGCTTCTTCTCACAACTCGTTTTGCCAGTTGGAAGCTCTCATGGTTTTGTGGTTTTTTTTTTTTTATTTCTACAGTGTATTAAATTAACCTGGATTTGACATTTGTAAAACTTTCAAAACTGCTCTCCTGTAAAAAAAAATAGTTTCTTTAGCTGAAAACTTCCTACAAGAAAAATCTTAACTATTAGATGAATTTTTTAATGTGAACCTTGAAATTATTTAGTACCTAATTGTTTGAATACAGTACTGTAGAGCAGGCCTAGATAAAGGGACTTGTTAGCATTGTGACTTCATACTGATAAAGTCAGCTACTATTGTGGGACATTTTTAAATTGTGACTTGTTTTCTAAGAAGCCCCCCTTTGTCTTTTTCACAGCTAATATTTTCACAATAAACACAGCCAAACATAAAAATGTTAATGTACAAATGACGAAATTCTGTTAATTCCCAACAAAATATTTTTGTATATAATAAAGGTTTAATATTGAAAAAATGTAATTGGCTATTTTTCTGATTTTTTTTGGTCATAGTCTGCATTTGAGCTACATAATGTATGAAGGACCCGTCTTTCCAGCTGCTTTTTATCTTTGGATCTTGGTGTTCCAGCTAAATAAAAGCAGCTTTTCAGCTGGTCGTGTTTATAATCTCGATGTTCGTGAATGTGCCACATCCCCATTCCGTGCACAGGGAGACCCTGGGGGCTCTTCCGCCACCGTGGGAATGTCATCACTGCAGAATCAGGGTGCCTCATTTCCTGAGCACTGCAGCATGGAGGGAGTCCTGGGCCCGCACTGGAATGAGCCAGGGGGCAAACCCAGGGGAGTGGGATGGAGCGGCTGGAAGGAGTGCTGGGTACTGGCTGCAAGGCACAGCCTGCTGGCCTTTAGAGGTAGCACATACTCCTTGAAAGGCTGCTGACCTCCTCCTGCATTGCAAAGGCAGGAATTCTCCAACTGTCCTCCTGGGGAATGCAAAGGGAAGCAGTATTTGGGGGAGGTTGTCAGCGTGCAGAATCACACCTTTTATGAGACAAGCTTTAGCCTCTGAAGCACCCTATAGGTCTTTCACCACCTCCTTTCCTAGGGAAGACCACATCTAAGCTTGAAAACAGATTTTCCATGTGAGGCCAGCCTAGAATCTCGTTTGTCTCAGGTAGTGGATGCACACCCAGCTCTTCCAAAGTGGATTCTGAATTAATTTGCATCAGCTAGGCTGAGTCCCTGAAGAGGCCATGCTCTTAGTGTAGGGAAAGGCAGGATCAGAGAAATACTGCTTCTGCTGCTCCCCTGGATCTTCATATCCCCACTCTGAGCTAGTTTTAAAATTAATGTGCGTAAGGATCCTGTTTTCAAGGGTATGAAAGTATCAACTACAGTGAAAATTGTGTACATGTACCTGCTGTAGTGCTTCTGTCCAGCTGTGCTGCTCACTCAGTTCTCTAAAGGCCATTCTACCCTACCTGTCTAGAGGTGCTTCTGTGGTCACAGGAGTGCTGCCAAATGGAGAAAAACTGGGAAACCCCTCCACAAAGAGCATCTAGGAGGACAAAGCCAAGACTGAAGTGCGACCAATGTCTTCTGCAGACACACTGATGAATCCTCAAAACAGGGCAGCAGATGAGGCAAGGAGCCAAGAAACCCCAGCAATCCTCATGAGCAGCAGGGAGCCTGGGGTCCCTGGGGCCTTGTGACTGCTCTGTGTTGCTTGTGTCTCTTGTTGTGCAGGCCCAAGGCTGCCCATCCAGTGCATTGAGCTGAAAAAGCAGGAAACAAGCAAAACCTTTTCTTTTGTAATGGTGTTACACAGTGTAGTGCTCACAAGACTCACACCAGAGCTCTGCAAGGAAGGTCAGAGCATGTGGACAGTGGCACCACATGGATGCCCACAGAGCCACTTGCCCTCTGTGTGCACCACTTTTCAAGGCCAAGGGCATTACAGGAAAGAAAAAATCCCCAAAAGAAAAACAACGGAAATTATGTGCGTAAGTTATTATATTGTTTTGACATAGCATTTAATAGAAAGTTTTGATAAACTCATTACAGAGGCAACTTTTGAGTAGTAATGGGCAGAGATGACTTTCCCACTTACACATCCCTCCCAGAAGCAGAGTTATGTGCTTCCATCCTTCTAAAGGCTCTCCTACACCAGACCAAAGCTGAGGCAACACCATCAGCTTCACTTAACAGATGGGAGGCAGCAACGCCCACAGCCCAGCGTGCAGAGCTATCCTGAGCTCTCAGGGAATGGAAAGGCACCACGGGGCTTTTCTGCAAAGCCCATGTCCTCAGGGAAAGCTGAACTGATGTGACTTTTTAAAGGCTTCTCAGACAATCTGCTCAAGGCCATGTGGGAATAGCGGAGGAAACTTAGCAGAACTCCTACCCACCAGCTACCCTGCAGGGCCTGGTTACTGATCACCCCCGCACATGTGCCTGCTTGCTTGTCTGTCAGTCATCTCACAACCTCATCTGCAAGCACTGATACTCCACCTACTTGGAACATCATCTTCCCAAGCCCACATTTACAGTGATCTCTGCTGCATTACACAATTACAAAACATTATGATGAAGAAACAGGCAAAATAGTACAAGCACATAGTGCTTTACTAATACTTTGCTGTTAGTAAAAGAAACAAGCAGAATATTTGCACTGAAAATGTTGTAGGGGTAAAATGATCATTTTTGTGGTGTGCAGCAGGGAGCCTTCATGTGCACACATCAGAAGGCATTGCCATATCTCCAAGTTCAGAATGCAGTTTAAACAGCTGAAACTTGCAAAGGTGAGTAAAAACATACCAGAAAACAGAAATGCTGTACAGAGGTATAAATCCTGAAATTGGTCTTGGTTTTTGGAAAAGAGGCTTTGTTATTTCCCAGTGTGCAGTTCACTTTCGTAAAGCCAAACAATAATTAATAAGAGAATCTAATCAAGTACCTTTTTAAGAGCCCTCCATTGCACTTGCTCCAGAGTGAAGGCATTCTGCACATCCAGTCTCAAAGGAGCAAAACAGTTGCTGCATTGCAGAACCCTGGGTTTCCAGGGCCTGGTTGCTTGCTTGCTTACAAAAAGCAGTTTGTACTTTGCTGTTTTCTCACATGCATATTAATGCAAGCAATCTGGCTTCCACTGTCCTGCCGATCTGACACCTATCACAGCAGCTATATTCCATTTCTCTTCCATGATTCCCTTTTAATTTCTCCCCTTCATCCCTCATATGTGTATTTTCCACTGAAATTGCAGAGTCCCCCAATTGCCCTAATTCCTGCCTGTGCTGCCTGAAGTACCAACGGAGCAGCTCTACAGCTGGTCCCAAACACACCAACACTACAGAGATACCAAAGAAACAACAGGCTAGAGCAAAAACTGGATACTCAGTACAGCTCCTACACATTCCCACCTAAAGCATGAAATCCATACAGTGCTACATAAAGAACAAATGGGAAGAATCTCGGTTCTTTCATAGTTACAGCTTTTACAGAAGACTCTGTCATTTCCAGGTTAATGTTTGATGAAGCAAACAGCCTTTGCACGACCTCAAATCTTCCTCTGTCAGCAAGACTGGCCACCAAAGGACTGCTCAGTGCCACAGTGCCATCAGCTGAAGCGATGTTAGGCTGTATCCATGAGAGAGAGCAAAAGACAGAGACATTAAAACATTTTCCAAGCACTGCTGTTCCTGCTATCACACAACTCAGTTCTTCAATACAAAACCACTGGAGAGCTTACACAGCAGCAGCAAAAGGTCAAGATTCCCTTTTACTGTTAGCCCTGACAAGTACGATGTACTGATCCAGAGGCAAAGCTCTATGGCACGCATTAAGGAGGAACATCTCTCCTACTGTGCCATTCCCTGAGTTCAACTTCTCTCACTGCACATCACACTTAACTATCACTCTGAGCAAACAGAGAACTGCCCTTGCCCTACATATTAAAAGGATTTTATTATTGTTTTTGTAAGTGACTTCAAAAAGCTAAAAATAATCACAGAATCATAGAATGTTTTGGGTTGGAAGGGAGTTAAAAGATCATTCAGTTCCAATCCCCCTGCCACAGGCAAGGACACTTTTCACTAGACCAGGTCATTCAAAGCCCCATCCAACCTGGCCTTGAACATTTCCAGGAATGGGGCAACTTCTCTGGGCAACCTGTTCCAGTGCCTCACCACTCTCACAGTAAAAGTTTCTTCCTAGTATCTGATCTAAACCTACCCTCCTTCAGCTTGAATCCAGTCCTCCTCGTCCTGTCACTACATGCTCTTGTACAAAGTCTCTCTCCAACTTTTTTGTAAGCTTCCTTCAGGTACTGGGAGGCTGCATTTAGGTCACCCCAAAGCCTTCTCCAGGCTGAACAAAACCAATTCTCTTAACCTTTCCTCATGGAGAGGTGCTCCACTATTCTAATGCCCTGCACCATTCCCTCAGCAGTTACAATAAATGGCCTCAGAGTTTTGGGACTTCAGGGTTTGCCAAGGCTTAAGCACTGCTATCAAAGCGAAATTTCTGTTTCCCAGGGAGAGGTGATTACTGAGATTTTAAAACAGCAAGACTATTAGAAAAATAAAACTGGAGCTTAAGTTACAATTTTCTTTTGCTCACAAGCCAAGAAAACTCCCAAATATAGCAATGTTCAGAATTTAGGTATCACCTGCAGGAAATGATGTGCTTTGCTTGCTATGTCAGACTCTGACTTTGGCTAAGCGCTGCCTACAGCTGAAATTCCCACTGGAGCTTGACATCTCCTCCTTTATTGGGGAGGACACGGCCACTGCTGCTGCTGTGCCCACGAGCCACGCTCCCATCTCCGTTACTCACCAAACAACACAATGCCGGGACAACATGAAGATCACAGCAGGCACGCAGCAGGACAAGAGTGTCATCAGGCAGCTCTGTGAAGGAAACATTCCCAGGGAAAGATAATTTTCAGTGAACCCTGCACCAGGCTGGATGCTGGAACAGGGGCTTTAACAGGGAGCTAACAGGTTCTCCTCAGCTGGGTATGTGGAAGAGGCTGATCCAGCCCCTTCCTGCCTGCAGAATAGAATGGGATGGGCAAAGGGTCTGACTATATCTGTGCTTGAGAAAAGGCACTAGCACAAAAGAGCTTCCTCCCCATCATCCTTGCCTCCTCCCTAAGTATCTCCTCAGTGTTTCACTCTGAGTCTGCAGACTGGATGAATGACCTAGGCCTTGAATAAATCAAGAACCTATGCTCCCAAACTCCATACAAGATGCTAACTTCAGCAAAGCACAGTTTGAGAGGAAGAGCATAGCTGAGACTGCCTTGGGGCTGGGAGATGGACTAACTGATCCCTGTGGTGCCCTTACACTCTGTAACAAGAAGGCTGTATCACCAAGAAACAGGCATAAAACAGCATTTGAATCTGGATCCAGCTACACCTCTGCCTGGACTTTAGCAGCAGACATTATGTCCAAAGCCAGGTGATAATGCAACACACTCAATTAACTGCACCCTGCTGTTAATGGCATCTGACAAGTGTTACCACAGCAGCAGGCTTCTGTTTTCTATTTCTTTCTGTCTCCACAAATGAGTTAAGCTCTCCCACCTGGGACCTGTGCATATATGGATGCACACTGACATTTTGCTGCACAGTGCCACAATTTACACCGGACTTTCCTTTGTTATCTTAATGTCAGGGAATTCTTTATATACAAGAGAGAAGAAAAGAGAAGAGAAAAATCCAGGCAAGTCTGTCTTGGACTTTGCAGGTAGCTTTTAATTAACACTGTGGTGCCAACTAGATGGTGAGGATGGCATTTGTTTGACATTTATGTTTAATCTCCTGTTTCAGCAGCTGCAAAACAACCCTCTAATTTCAGTGTCTCTATGTTAAACTCATTTTTGCTAAATTTAGTTTGCACTTGAACAATATATGCTTTTACACAGGAGACAACACCTAATTTGTAATTCTCAGCATTTAGGCGGGAAGGACTCTAGCATGCAATAAGTACAGAAATTAGCTTGCCAAATTGCAAATGCTCACACTCAGCAGAAGCAAAGTTGAACAATCTTGGGGGAATATGTAATTTGCACACAAAATCTGTCAGTGACTGAGGGCTGAATTTAACTCACAACCAGGAATGCTAAACATAGTACACTAAACTCATAAAAAGTGAACAGAACGATTTGTGTTCACTCAGCTCACCAACCGCTCAAAGAGAGCCATAAATGCTTTAACATAGAGGGAGCTTCTAAAAGGAAAATAAAATTTTTAAAAAGGACTTTTCACAACGTACCAGACATAGCACTGATAAGAAGGTGAGCAGCCGAGAGAAGTTCTTCATCCTGAGGCTGATATTTCTGCAACAACAGCTCGCTCTGTAAATTGCACCCTAAGAGCTGCAAGAAGCGAAGGAGGTCTCTTTGTTGTTCAAGTTTTAACTCCTCCAGATCTGGCTTGTCTCCTGTGCAGATATCATCTAACTGAAAGGAAAAGAATAAGCAAAACTACTTGAAAAGAGACAAATTCAAGTAAAAGAGAATGCTAGTACTATTCTGAAATTACTTTTAGGAAGCAAGCCAAAGGCTCTTCATCTTACCGTGTCCCCCAGGGCAGTCACCATTTCTTCATGGAGCAGGAGCTCACAAAGGGTTTTATATAAAGCTCTTTGCTTGTCTTCTGGAAGCTTCACAAAGGGCTGAAACTGGGTCTTCAACCATGACAGATCTTTCCCAAGAAAGCAGTGGAAAACAAAACTAAGTATTTCTACAAAAATACCAGTAAAAACAGGTAACATTTTGCTTTGTGTTTCATAAGCTCATTTATCACCACACCTTGACATCCTGATTTCCATCAGCACAAGTTAAAATGCAAGGCTGGAACAGATCTGATTTTATTTCCTAAGGAGCCACTGAAGTTTCAATGCAAAAATTAAGAAAGAAGAACAGCAATGGTATACAGAACATTCTTATATACAGTATTTTTAATATTACAGAAGTCAGTACTTTAATGTTAACTAACTAACTGCATCTTAAAGTCTCTCACTTCAAAGTTTGTCTCCAGAGAATGTTCATTTATATGGCAGAATGCAGGGTACTGATTGAGTACAAGGGAGTGCTCTGCATTCACTTTCTCACAATTCAACTATGATACTGAAATTAAGTCTTTTGTGACATTGATTTACCACTTTGCTAAAAAAAAAAAAAAGCCTTCAAATCAATAATGCCAACTGGAAGGTTGGAAGGTTTTTTTCCCACATTCCAAAAACGTGGGCATGCAAGTGTTCTCAAATTTGTTTAAAAGAAATTTTCCTTCATGTCACATGTCAAGAAATATGCTTTCTTTAAAGATATCCTTTATCATTAAAAAATTACTTCACTAGGGAAAAAAAAAGCCCAGCCACAGGCAGATATTTTGTTTATCTGATGCAATCTTATGACTGTCTGTACAAATAAGAGAAAATGAAATATACTTTCAAATTCTTTAGTAAAAATTATTTTTTTTAGCTTTTTTATTTTCCAAGAGATAGTGGAAGTTAAATTAATTAAAGAAATCTCCAAGCTATTTAAGCAAGAAAAACACAAAGGTATGTCAAGCTAAAACAAAAACTAGAACAGTAGCATACCATTCTTTCACAAGTGTTTTTTATACATTGTTTACTGAACAACCATTAACCAAGGGTGAAACTTATAGACGAGAAGTGATATTCATCAGTAGAACCAGCTGTAAGAGCTCTACCAAGAGCTGATAAAAAGCACAGTGTGTTCTGAGGCCTTGACTGGTTTTCCCTTTTTTCATTCCTCCAGTAACATTTCTACCTCTTCTTTCCAAATTGCTACAATAAAAACTTGTATCTGGGCTACTATACCAACTTGCAAACTTTCATTTAAATCACATTTTGGTTTTTTCAATTATAAAGCTCCCCAGAAAATAATGAGGCTAAGTGAAGGCAAGGGAGATGTCTACTTCTGTCACTTAACCTGTAACTGAGAAGCTTTACTGAGAGTATTTTTCAAATAATGAGAAAGTATTTTCAGTGACTCTTCCTGAATGAAAGCATGTATCATCACTAATCTTGCAGAGGTTATCTGGAATGCAACAGAGCTGTCATAAACACCTGACTTTTTAAGATGATATTTATGACAAATTGATTCAGAATGTTGACAGGAAAGAGTCCACTGCATACACTTACTGCAAACTGATTTTTTATATTCCTTCAGTGCATTCTCCCAAGAGTTCCTGATAAGAGCTATTAAAATGAACTAACAAGATTTCTTACCTACTATTGTACCAGATAATTTCTGCCTATCAGGATGCTTAATTCACTGTAATATAATCATGTCAAGCATTTTTGGTAATACCTTGTTTCAATATACTTATAGAAGCATCACTGGGAACGAGGTTTTTAGCCTGAGAGTACATCTCATTATCAACAGCATCTGGCTGATAGAGGAACGAAGCATCTCTGAATTGAGCTGAATGGGGATAAGTTGAGCCTTCTGTGCTTTCTTTTTCAAAACCTCCCTGCTGTTCATCTAGCAGACAGAACTCTGTAATTAGAAATTCAATCAAAAACAATAATTAATAAAATACACAAGCAATTACTGAATGAGATGATAGCTTATATTTTCTAGCACTCTCACATGAGATTTCTCCATGTGTCATCTCTTCCAGACGGAAAGAATGCCAGCAGTTGCTGTGCATGTGAATTATTGAGCATTCCTGCAGCCCTGATGTTTGGTACAGTGTGTACAGACAGAAGACCTGTGGTGCAGCTGCCTCCTACAGATTGTGACACCAGCTCCTGTGAACTAAATGAATGTAGACAGGAAATAACATGAAAACTTCCCTCTGACGCTGTAAACCAGAATGCTGCATACAGGAGATGCACATAGGAATTCTTGATGTTTTCAGAGAATAAGTTTGAGTTGGAAGGGGCCTCAAGGATCATGGTATCCAACTCCTGGCCCTACATAGCACCATCCCCATACCATGTGCCTGAGAGCACTGTCCAAACATTTCTTGAACTCTGTCAGGCTGGTGCTCTGAACATTTCCCTGGGGAGCCTGTTCCAGTGCCCAGCCACCCTCTGGGTGAAGAACCTTTCCTGATACCCAGCCTAACCCTCCCCTGACACAACTTCAGGCCATTCCCTTGGGTCCTGTCACTGATCACCAAAGAGAAGAGATCAGCATCTGCCCCTCATCTCCCCCTCACAATGAAGTTGTAACTGCAATGAGGTCTCCCCTCAGTCTCCTCCAGGCTGAACAGACCAAGTGACCTCAGCTGCTCCTCATATGGGTTCCCATCAAGGCCTTTCACCATCTTTGTTGACCTCCTTTGCCTCTCCAACAGTTTAATATCTTTCTTGTGGCACCCGGAACTGCAGACAGAGCTTTAGGTGAGGCCACCCCAGTGCAGAGCAGAGCAGTTCAATCTCCTCCCTTGCCCTGCTGGTGATGCTGTGCCTGCTGCCCCCAGGACACGCTTGGCCCTCCAGGCTGCCAGGGCACTGCTGACTCATATTGAACTTGTCATCAACCAGGACCCCCAGGGCCCTTTCCATGGCACTGCTCTCAGCTTCTCCTTCCCCAGTCTGTACATTTTCTACCTACTAAGAGACGTGCAGTAATGCAGACAACAGGACCCACTCATGAAGGAGACACAGGAAAGTACTCTCTAAGATCTGTAAGAACTCTTGAGAGTCCTTTACAGAGCTTCCACTGGTCATGGCACTGACACACTCCTCTTTCTCAGCCAAGCCACAGGTCCATCCTCGACTCTTCCACGTAAATAGAAAGCAGGAGGCTTCTGAGAGTCTCTGAAGGACATCACCCAGGGAGGTTTCCTAAGAGAATCACTCTGCAATAAACTCTTCAGTAACTTCATGGAGGAAATAACACACCCTGGCTGGACTACCCTTTCTGCGTCATCTTTGTGACAAGCACTGGCCAACCTCACCCAAACAGGACTGTCCTTGTCACCATCCCAGTACCCCCAGCCTTATGAAGTTAAGGGCCGCCTGGAAGGTACAGGGAGCCTTTGTAAGAGCTATGCTGAGAAATCTGGCGTATCAAGTTCTGTGCTCATGTCCAACACTGTGCCCTAATGATGCAGAATACAGCCAAAGCCCTATGCATATTGTGATCATCTTTTATTGGGTCAAATGCAAGATTTGAATGTGCATCCACTGCACTCTGCAGCCAGTCTGAGGAGAACACAGGCAGGCTAGCAAGAGAAACTCAACTTTAAAGTAATACCTTACAGCAAAGGGAAAAAAATTTAAATAATCAAGCACTGTGCTCACATGTACCAGGCACAAAACCTAAATATAACCTTTCTGCAGTTTTAAGAGTCTGTCTCACTAAATTAAGGACATTCAAAGCAGATGAGAAAGCATGGAGAGCACTCCATCAGCAAAAAAGCTTTTTCAAAGGGAAAGCAGACAAAGAAATCCCTGCCATAGAGAAAGAAAGATGACAGACCTTTATGCTTGCATAACCCTTCATGGAGAAGAATGAGCTACGGAGGAGCAGAAAACAATTGACATAAGCTAAGAACTTCCCAAAGCAACAAGACTCTGGACAGCAGCTGAGGCACCACAAGGCCAACTCACTCATGTTACTGTCACTGAAAATAACAAAGCTTTCACACGAACTCTGAGGAGAAAGACTGTGCTAATAAACTTCCTCCCCTCCTGAGGCAAAATGATGCTAATAAGGGAAATCAAAATTTTCAGATGATGTTGTTAAATCTTGTAACAGGGGTCGATCCACAGGCAAACACAGGACTCAAAATTCCGTATTAATAGGACTGTTAATTAATTCTGTATTGAATTCTATTACATTCATCGATGACAAACCTCCAACAGTGCAGTTAGAGCTTGTTAGTTACTCAGAAATGTTAACAAAAATGCAAGAAACACAGAGGTGATCAATGAAAACAATCAAAGAGACTCCTTTGCGTAGAAAAGTGGATATATTGGGACTGCTTAATTTACAGACATTTAAGAAAAAGCACACCACACACATATAGCAACGAACAGAACAAAGCAAATCAGCTGGGTGCTGTTATATCCCCTGCTTTGTAAAGCACGAACAAGATGCATTTCAGTGCAGCTTTAGAGACACTAAACTGCAAAGCCTTTAGCAGAAACAGCTTTTACATGGAGTGGGAAATTAGCCTGTAGAAATCAAACAGAATGACTACAGAAAAGCACAATGGTAAATGGATCAGAAAAGGATTAGATCCTTTTTTCTAGTTTATTTTATTTATTTCTAAAAATATCCAAATATGTCCAGTCGCATTAGTCAGAACATTTAAAAGAAAATTTATATACCATTCTTCCTAACAGAATAACTCAAGTACTGTCAGTGGCAAAGAAAAATAAACAATAAAAAGCTTACATGTGTCTTACTCCGCAATTATCTGTGAAGAGAATCCCATTAGGTTACACCTGCTACTGGTCATTTTCAGTCTCATGAGAAAGTACTACATTAGTCCCTGGATTTAACTTCAAAGGCTATTTTGATTTTCATAAACAGGCACTGATCTCTGCTGCTCAGACATTAACAAGTTGAAGTTTAGGCTCCACCATACTTATTCTTGAAGGCAAAGCCCTAATTTTATTGTTAGTTCCTCCCCTTTACCTTCCCAATGACACTCAGGCAATGGAAAATAGCACAAATTAAAAAAGAAAAGAGGCAAGACATAGGTTGTTTAGGATAAAACATGAAACAAGCTGTGCTGGTTCTGAAGCTTCAAAGATGTTAATACGAAATGTGAAAAAAAAAAAGTGGAAAAAGAAGCAGAACTGGAAAAAGAGCAGAGAAATACAGATCATTAACAAGGCCCGTGCATTCTCAGCTAGCAGGACATCATAATTTCATGTAGGAATCACCTAAGTAGGCTATCAGCTATATACTACCTATGTAGCCAGACAGCCTTAATTGCACCTCATTACGCTGAATTACAGCTCTATTATAACTGTGACATCAACATCCTCTGCTATTATTGCTGTGTTCCATCTACGTCAGAGCAATTCCACTTTTCAGAAACTTTTTACAGGTTAAATAATATTTACTTCTATTCCTGAGCCTACACACTTCCTTAATACCAGAAGGACTATGATGGAGACTTAATCTTCTGCATTTCTCATCCAAATAAAGTGCATCCTGGATTCAAATCTCAGCTGTACTCCAAACATTTCTTCAATGTATCTTCTGTTTCTCTTCACATCAGTCCTTCCAGCTCTACTATCTGATTTTATTTCTCCTTGCAAAACATCCCCTGAAACCTCCTTTAGGTCAGTGAGTTTAAATGAGGATAGACAAGAAAGAAAAACCCAAGTGATTGTGCAGAGCAGAGATACGACTTCCCCCAAGGCCAATTTCAACTTTTTTTTTTAACCTGAGAAATATTCAACCTGACATAAGTAAAGCACAACCAGAAAACATGACAAGGGCATTTCTCCAACCACTCCAAGGGCAATCTTTAAATGAAAGTGCAGGCTAGAAAAAGTTTAAATTCCAGTCCTGTATGAATCTTTTCGTAAGATGACTGCTGTCTAAACTTTCCTGGTTGACAATTGATTTACATTCAAGTCACTCTCTGCAACAGGTGAAGGGAATAGCCCAGGCCAAGGGCCAGCTGGCTGGAAGCAAATTTGCAGAAAAAGACCTGGACAACAAATCCGAGAGGATCAGCAGCAAGCCCTTGCAGTTATTGAAGTTTGCTGCATACTGGGCTGTACTGACAAGCCTGTAGCTGGCAGACTGATGGAACGGAATTTTCAATTTGGGAAAATGCATTCAGAGTGCTGGGTCCAGTTCTGGACTCCTGAGTACAAGCACCACATTCAGAGACTAGAGCAATCTAGCAAACAGCAGATATTAAGAAACAAAAAGTTCAACAGCATGGTGGTCAAACATGGTAACAGGCTGCCCAGCAGAGAAATGGAATCTGTGTCTCTGGAGATAAATCAAAACTTCAGAATAGACCAGGATATGAGGAATCTGATCTAACTCCAAACTTAGATCAAAGTTCAGAAGTTGGCCCTGCCTTGAGCAGAGGCTTGAGCTACATGATCTCCTGTGTTTCCCTGAAACCTAAGTTATTCTGAGTTTACAGTGTATCCAAACAAGTGAAAAAGCATTACTAAATCAGAGTTTAAAAATTACTAAATCAGCATTTCTAGCACAAGTAACTGTCAAGGCAAAGGAGACCTTACAACATAATCACCTTCATGCACAGGGAAACATAAAAATCATTGTCTGACAACAGCTTTGTCCACAGATGAACTGTGTGCAACAAAACCCAAGCTTTTCACTTACCAAATTGGCCATTGTGCTTTATAAACAGTTCAATTACACCATAGGCAATAGTGGTTGCAGGAGGAATTTCAAGGATCACACTAGAATCCTTCATCAAACTTCCATTTTCACTTACTGAAACCTACAAGACAGATTTATTCACCATTTATCTGAATCAGCTACTATACAGCTTAAACACATCATCAAGTTGAAAAACACAGAGGGAGAATGTGCTTTTATTCTCCATGACTTCTCATCAAAGCACACGTTACATCTAAGACAGGAAGCAGATGAAGAGTGAGGTAGAAACACAATACCGAGAGCAGCTCTCACACTCTTAACTACCCTGTCCTAGCACAAAGTTGAGCTCCAGGAGCAGCTTTTGCCACACATGAAGCACCATGTCACTAGGAAATAGGCACCCATTTCAGTACTCTGCCTTGCCCAATTCTACCGTGACATTTCTTTTGCCCAGCTGGAAGGCTGGTACCAGGAACTCTCAACTCCCAGATTTCTTCAACTGGAAACACACTGTACACAGAAGTGATTCATCTCCAGCTTTAAAAAACCCAGACTTTCAATGAGTGAGCATATTTTGACTTTGGTAATTCCTTCTCAATTCATAGGCAATTTTTCAGATAGCCTCATAATGCAGTTAATCTCTACTCCCATGATCGAAAAAAACCAGCTTCCCAATAAATATGAAAACTCAGTAGACACTACAACCATTTGTGAAGAATGATTACTTGGCTTTTCAAATAAGTTTGATTCACCAATACATTTTGCTATTCAACTTGCAATGAATTGTTTTAGGTTTGCTTCAAGCTCTGCTGCAGGCAGGAATCTACACAGAAATGGAATCACAACTTGATAGTATTGATGGAAACTACACTCCAGGCTCATACAAAAAGACTGCACCTTTTGCCACAAAGGCAATGGAAAAAAACATTTTACCATACAGAATTTTCACAATCAAGCAGTGCAGTTTGTTCAGCACATTAAGAAAGCATGAAAAACACGCTGAAGTCTATTTGGAGAAACTGTAATTTATTCCCAGATAATGTGCAAATATTCTATTCCAGATTTTTAGTAACTTTTACCTTTACTGTTTTTGCAGTGCATCCCATCACACCCGTGACTTTTTCTTCTGTCTGGATATGTTCGGATATCGTACACTTCTGAGTCGTGATTATCTTTTCTCTCAAGATGCACAGCACTTCACGTTTTCTTTCTATTACTTGTTGCAGTAAACTACTGTTTAGATCTATTGTTCTGAAAAAGAAAATGCACCATTAACAGTACCAGAATTGTGGGGAAAAAAAACAACTACATTTTTTTAACTGCTTGAAGAAGCTTTTATTGTAAAAATGACAATGGTTTCTGTATGAGCAGCCTCCTCAAAATTATTATGTTCTCTTTTGCTACTTGGCAGCAGTAAATACCTGTATTCCACAGTAAGCCCTCACATATATTGAATTCTTGATTCCCTACTCTGAGCAAAAATGGCAGTTGTCCAGATATTTTCTAAGCCAAAAAAAAAAAAAAAAAAAAAAAAAAAAGGCAAGAGAGAACTAATGGCAACTTTAAGCTTCCTGGGTAATACAAAACCAACCAGTCAGGCTCCTGGACACTGCACTGAATCCTCTTCCACTGTGAGTTCACACTGACATTTCCAGTGGGTGCTGGCTGCGGGACACAAAGACAGCAAATGACTCAGAGGCAACCCTCACTGCTTGCTATGGATCTGTTTCAGTGTTCACTTAAACCCAAAACAGGCTGAGTGGGATCAGCACTGACCAAGTATTTCAAAGGGCTGAATGAGAAAACACAGATTTCACTGATTTTGAGACTGTAGATTACTGAAAAAAACCCCACCTGCTTCAAAGTCCCATATTATTCATTGGTATAGACTTAAAACTTAAAATTGGTGACCAGGACTGTCACAGTCAAAAGAAAAACTAACTGTGGGAAGGAGCTCAAAACTGTAGCCCAGGCATCAACTTAATAAGCCATCTTGATTTCACAGCAAAATTCAGCATCTGTTTAAATGCTGCTGGAAATAATTCTAACAATAGGTTCTTCTGAAAATGACCAGAAGACTGAAAGTGAACTCCCAGAAACAATATAGGAGGTTTATTATCTAAGAAAATAATACAAATTCCACTACCTTGTCTTTTGGGGTGTTAAAAGACTTTCTGGTAACAGTTAAAGAAACTTCTTAATTGTATTTAATTGATGAAAATGTGTCAATTATATTATACTTTAGCAAAATATTCACTGGAGGTCCTCAGAGGAGATGTTATATTTTTTATGGACACATAACCTAGCAAAACTGCTGGAAGATTAAAGGATTGCTATCGCTGACTCAAATATTCAGTCTTTTTCCTCCCTCTTACTGTAAATGGCTATTCATGGAGCTAAACAGCAATATCCCAAAAATGTGACAGGAAGACATGTCTGACTCCAATTCATTTAAATTGAGATATCTCCACTTTAATTAAAAAGTTTTAGATTAGATTCTGGAGTTTTGAATTTATGCAGTCTGTATAAGTCTGAACTCAGCTGGGGTTTTTATTGAATTAAAAATATCCTCAGGCAATTTTTGATCTTTGGAGAGTTACATGCTTATATGAAAGTTCAATCAGTTGGAATGAACTGTCTGAAAACCTTAAGCTGATTGTTTAGACAAGGGAAAGAAAATACCTCTGAAGCAATGCAGCAGCCACTAGAAAAGCACTCCCAAGCATTCCTGAGATTATTAATATAACTTTTTTTCTTTTGGTGCAAAGTCATGCTTTATGCTTGGAATGCAATGAACCTTTGGATTAAGCAAAAACTGAAGAAATGTCAAGCAATCACAAACATCACCACTCTCAGAAGTGTCTGCCAAACCAGAGCCATTAGTTACAGTCTATCAAGCCTATCATATACTTCATAATAATTATTTATGTTTCTAAAGTGGTGCGCTAAGCATCTTGGAAATACAAATTCATGCACTAGGAACTTGCAGTTTTAACATCTCACCTAGAGAGCCACAGGGGAAAAAATACAATGAAGGAGCACAAAAGCAATTTGCAACTTGCTTTTATTTTTTGACTGTTTAAGAGAATGATAGCTTGCTGAATTCCCAAAATTTAGCAGAAAAAACTCCCTCAAACAATCAAAGATAGAAAAATACACGTTAAATAAAGATTTGCTGTTTCTGAATGAGTGTTAAATGAAGAAGCATATAGAATATGACCTAAGCCTATGCAAATGAATTACCAAAATAATTCAAGGGACTTTTTCTTCCATCTGTTTGTACAGTATTCTGCCCAAGGCAGAACTGGCTCAGACCCTGTCACTCCCCTGGCTTTGAGGTCCACATGCAGCAGTAGCAGCAGAGCAGAAGAGTCAGAAGACACAGTCAGCTTGCAAAGAGGGGTGGTGAACAAATCTTGGAGGCAGCGCTGGAGGAGCTGCTGCAGCACTGGGGACTACGGAGTGACACTAACACACAGGGACACGGAGCTACCTGCTGCAGCAGCACCCCCAGGCAGCCCAGAGGTGACCTGGGATCTCCTGCACAGAGCAGAATGTGTGCCAGAAACTCTGCCACAGCCCCAAGGTTCAAATGCCTTCAGTGGGATGTGGCCCGTTGTAAAGCCATGAGAAATGTACTCTTCTGCCCAGTAAGTTTAGTAAGCACCAAATTCAGAGCTTTCAAACACATACCCTTACTCACAGCTACAAAAACCTTTTCTTCCAGAACAACACAGTTAAGTGCTCTTCACTAGACTTCTTGCACAGAACTGTCTATCATAAAACAGAACTCCAGGGTTGCACATGGCCACATCATGAGTTACTGGGGCACAGCCTGTTGAAGGCAAAATATTCTGCTCTCCTCAGCAACTCAAACAGGAGATGATACGAGGTAAACAGGTATCCAGCTTATCTAAATTATGATTGAAAACAGCCATCAAGAGCAAAACACAACAGGGTTAAAGTTTGACAATCAGAGCAGGGCTTCAAGTATTGCAGGGCAATGGCCGCTGAGTCTATGACTCTGTTTTTGCAAGAGCTGAACTTACTTGCCAATATAACACTGAATATAAGAAAATACCTGAATAACACAAGATAGCTGAATTAAATCCCTGAGAATACATGCATGCAAGGCACATGAATTACTTTTTTTTTATTTTACAAGTCATGTTTCAGAGCTTTTTCTTCTGTTCTACAACTATGGCTCTTACCATCTCTTTTACTCTGTACTGTACAAGAGCCCCCACCAACTTTGTGCCACTTGTACTACATCACCATGACCCAGCCCAGCCCAGGGAGCTGAACTGAAGCATTCAAAAACAATGCTATATAAAATACGAGATGTTGGTTTGCCAAGTCCCATTATCAACACACAGAGTAAAAGCCAGGAAAACCAAAAATTATTTAAAAGATAAAAATTATGGGATTTTGCTTGATTGTTTGTTCTGCTTAAACAACCTTCCTGAGGTAAATGATTTAATACGCTGGGAGCCTTACAGGTCAAACATGTACACAAAATAATTTCTTTGAGTTTTGGTCTCACTCCACTTCTCACTCCAGAAGTGTTGACACTTCTTCTCTCCTATAATGCAAAGATTTCTTTCACCTTCATCCAGTATTTTTCTTCTCACATTAGGAACGCAGTAGACAACAGAGGCAAAAAGGCAATTTGCTGCACAGAGTCAGAAAAGAAGAGAGAAAGGCAGAAACTAAATAAAGACAAGAAAAAACAGACAACACCTGGCAACAGAGCAGGCTCTCAAAGTTAAAACAGAGAGCAGGTGCCTACTCTAAACCTCACTGCTGAGAATGAGGGTCTTTCCTTTAGGCACAGAATTTGACCTAACTGCCACAAAGGAGACACCTTAGGACCCTTTTTCCATCAAATCCTGTCCAACCTTCTCAGTAACCCACCCACAAATCCTCAAAGCAAGGTGCTTGTCAATTTCCTACAAATACCTTGAAGAATGGGCATTGCTGGGAGTATCCTCCATACTCACATTGACATCAGCACTGCTGCCTGTCTGCATAAATTTTCACTGGTCCAAACTACTCACAAGTGAAAAACTTTTTCAGTCCTGTGCTGGGCAATTGCACCTCAATACACCTCCTCTCCCAGCTGTAGAGACACAGGCAGCCCATGCTCACAGCCTCTTCTCCACTTCATTTATAATGTGTAATAGAATAGTCTGATGTCTTCTATACAAATACTGCTTGTTGCAAATGAGAGCCTTCACCCAGCTTTGTTCCTGCTCTAACAAAGACCTCTAGATGGGTGCCAGGGAGCAAAATCCATCAGACCTCACTCTGCCATTTTCCATCAAGCACAGACACATATTTCTTTTGTTAATCCATTTCAAATATAACCTCTCTGACCTACTTCTTACAGAACACAGCATCTGCAATAGTCAGCTCACTGACAGCATTTCACGATTTTCCCTACAGAATAACCTGACACGTACTTCATAAAACATCTTCCCTAAAAATACCAGAGACTTCTTAGACTGCAAGTGACAGGTAGTTTCTCTATTTTCTATTTGACATGCTCCTTATTTTTTAAATCACAGGCACACACAATTGCTTTTATTCAATCCTGTCTCACAACACTTTGTGACTTCATATTACCTCATGTAGCAGCGTAGGTAGAAAACTAAATGGTTTTCTCACCATACTCATAAATGGTCAAGGAGTTTCAAACAATAAATCACAAAATGGTCTGAATTTCCAATGTACTCAGATTAAGAACAGGCATTTATTTTTGTCTCAGTATGGACAATAATATGCACTTCCATTCATTCACCTGAAGTGCATTATGCAATAATACAAAAGTATCTTTCAACCATGCCAGAGTATGCTGCCAAAAACACTTACAACCCTTTTCCTAACATGCTAATCATAGAGTTAGGAATCATTCACATGAAATGACAGAAGCATGACAGGCAATGTTTTCTACAGCTGATGTGAACTGACTGACTGCTATCACTGTCCTCCTCAGAACTTCTTTCAATCACCCTCCATGACTTTCAGTGAAATGGTAAAAACAAGCAAGCAAATTTGTTAATACATGAGAGGTACAGAGATTATAATCTCCTCATAATCTTTTTTACTGCAGGGAAGAAGACAGCATGGTTGAGGTTGAACAGTCATCTAGTTTAACCTAGAAGGGTCACCTAGAGCAGCCTGCCTAGGTTCATGCCTCCAAAGAAGGGAACTACACAGCCTCCCCAGGCAACGTGTGACAGTGCTCAGTCACCCTCACAGTGGAAAAGAGTTTCCTGATGTTCAGACACAGCCTCCTCTATCTCATATTGTGCCAATTGCTTTCTGCTCTGTCTCTGGGCACCACTGAAAAGTGGCTCATCCAGCCCACACTTCATCAGCTTCTCTATGAGGACCTTATGGCAGACAGTACTGAAAGCCTTAAAACAGAAAATGGAATATACTCTTTAGTCCACAGCACTCCAAGTCAGCTAAAGACATAGGACTCTGCCCCAAATCAGTATGTTGCAGTGCTCTGTGAACTAGCAAGCACTATGTAATGCAAAATCAAAAATAACGTAAAGTGAAATATGCCAAGTTTGCATACCTAAAACTATCGTTTAACTTTATTTTAGTATTGTATATTATGTTAATAAGCATGTTCTGCATTTAAAATGTCACTGCTTCTGCAAACCAGGAAGGATCTCATCCCACATCCCTCAGCTGTCATCCTTTTTCAGAAAAAGGAGCCAATGCAGCACCTGGAATCTAATTAAAAGATCAGTAAGATTCTCCTTCAGAAGGTTCACCTAAGAAGTGACAGGAAACCAATTTGGTGCCACTGAACACTCTCATGCTTGCTGAACTCGGAAAACTCACATGACTTAGTTTAAAAGGCAAATCAGCTTTGACTTTTTAGAGTTTTCTGCTATTAATCTGCCACTTTGACTTAATCAGCCTAATACAAGAATATTTTACAAATGCAACCGAACTAGGTTATATATGTAGAAATAACAAATGAAGCAATGACTGATCAAACAAGCACAAGCACCACACGTCACTAAATGACATCAGGAACAGTTTGCTGCCTCTCATTTCACAAGGCCTGACAGGTAAACATGCTTTTATAAGTACTATAACACTTTGCATCCAAAAATCACTAACCTAGAGGCATCAGCACTCCTGAGTTCCACACAATACCCATGAAGAAGCTGAAAGCTTGAAGCTTGGACATAATCAATCATAAATCATAAAATATTTATGAATGAGTAAGTAGAATTCCATCTATAAGGCACTGCCAACAATTTCCAGTGAGCCTCCGCATTATGCTGGAGAAAGAAATAAAAATTCTGCCATCCTCATCATTTTCAGTGACCTGGCAGAAGGCAGACCAACTTGATATCAATTATACACTGTGCATCATAAGCTTTAATGGGCTATGAGCATCTTTTTTATGAACTAAGAACTAGTTCCTTGCATGAAGAGGTACACACATCAATTTCAGTCACAGTTGCACTTACATCAGAGTAATGCTACTGATTTCCAACACTCAAAAAGTAACATATTTCTGAGTATTTAGTTACATAAAGGATTGCAACTCCAAGATGTGCTGATTTGCTATGGGAGGATTACCTTTGTGAATAGAGTAAGCAACTTCAAGTAAAAGCTTACTGATCTAAATCAAAGTTACTCTAGTTTGTTTCTCCATAGGACTCTTATCTAGTGCTAGAAACAAGATTCTAGATCTTGACTGACACTATTTTCCTGATACTAGATGCATATTCATTTTACAGGCTTGGTACACACATTTAGCCCAGTATTTTCTGCTTTAAATGAGGCATTTAGTACAAAGAAAGCAAGGTGCCTTATTAGAATAAATTTGTTGACGTGTGAATGCTCACAACAAAAAAACCCAGACACTTGTTACCATGAAAATGGAGAACTGATTATTTCTAGAACATCAGTGTATCTAAAGCAAATTTACGTTGCTTCTGACAACTTCTGCACTGATAGCAAAAACCTATCACCTTTATCTTCAGAGCATCAGCAAAGGCTATTAAAATTCATTACACTCCCTGCTACAAATCTAGAGTACAATGCTGTCACAAACAAACCACCTTCATCTCCCATGAGTCAGGACCTGCAACAGAGAGTAGACCCCTGATGCATCAGCTGATTGCCAAATAGGCTTTGGTCCGTGACTCTCTTACAGCAACATTAAATAGATCCAATTTCAGAATGGGACAGAAGTGAGGAAGTGTTGGCTATCTTTTAATAAAGAATATGGTTTCCCTCAGTTAATACAGTGTATAACAGGAAGCAACAGATCTATATTTTGTTCACCTAGTAGAACATGCCTTGACCATGCTTGCCCACCTTCAGCTTCAAATATTCCAATTTTCTAGCACGGTCACTCACACACACGAAATTACAAAGCCTGCTTACAAGAACATTAGCAGTTCTGAATTCAATTTCCATATTCAATGCCCCAGAATTAGAGAACTAATTATTTTTTCCAGATTGTTACCTCAGTACAGTCTCCCAAAGAAGGGAGGATTCGGATCTTGTCCCAGGTGATAATTCATGCAAAAACAAAATGAAATTACAGAGAGTTTGGGGTTTTTTTTTAACATGAAAGGGAGAAGTCAGACTAACAAGATTTCAAAATACAGAAAATTTCATTTTTGTATATGTGATTCATCATGGATATGGAAGCTTACAATGAAAGTAATTTTCAAACTGTGGCAACACTACAAAATCAACTGGTCAGTGATCGCAGCTGGCCCAAGTCTTCTCAGCTCACTGATCTCTCCTGGCCACTACCACACCCACATCAGAAACATACCTGTCTTTGACATCTTTCATAAGCTGCTGCAAGTCAATCTCCTGCTTCCTCAGGTTTCCAAATGAGGACTGGTTTTCCACATAGCCCTTCCCTCCAGCTCCCAGGCTGATCTTCACAAATGACGTTTCAATACTTCCTTGAACAAAATCTTCAAACTTCCCCATGTATTTTGCAAAGTCAGACTCCACAATCACTAGGAGAGCAACAAAAGTAATTTCTATCTGTGAAAGAAGTGCTGAAAGGGTCGTTAAGTGATTGGAGAAACAGATACTTAGAGAAAATATGACCAGTTAGCGAAGGCAAGGAACAGTATGGAGAAGTAAATAATGTAATTTACAGCTCTACAACTCTTGCTTCTGCTCTTTTCATGTTTTCATCATCTTTGCTCTACTATCTTTTGTATTTTGCCATTTTAGGAAAACATAAGGTGACTGAAGTGCTGAACTCAGATGCTATGAATTATTTATAAAGAATGATTGAAAGTTATTTCAGCTACAAAGAAAACTACAAAGCAGACCTCCTTGTACAATAGTGCTAGTATTTTGGCATTGTTTTGACAAATCTCATCACAGGGCTGTCCCAAAGCTCACTGAAAACCAATCGAAAAATCTAACTGGTTTAAAACAACTCTAAATTTTTTAACAGCTAAATACCAGAGAACTTACTCAGAATCAGCTAATTTTCCAAGCCAGCTACAATTAACAGGTTAGGGACTTATCTATTTTCCCATATGGAATTGTGACATGTCCAGAAATATGGGATTCAATGTAATTTATCTGGAAACATGGGTGGGACTGCTACAGTTGGATGAAGAAAAAAGTCAAAGGTTGAACCTTTTTTAACAGTCTGTGAAAGATAAACAGAATTGGTGGTAAAATACACTTGGCCTGGCCTGGCCAAGCATTCCCTGGGCTACTAACACCAACAAGACAATGCTTATTCACTGCTTTTGACTTGGAGCACAGTACAGTTTCACACTATCACATACCACCCCACCACCCCCCCCCCCAAAATATTCTAGGGATACTCCTGTGGCTGCAAACAGCACTGTTACCAAACAGTAGGACTATCCAGCCTGATAACCTTCAGCACTCTATTTAATACTCTACCCAGGCAAAACTTCTTTTTTTAACCAACATTTATTATTACCAGTTTTAGTAACATAAATGATCAAGGGAGAAAAGATTCATTCATCTCATTCCCATGGATGGAAGATTCCTTCAGAGCATTCCTCTGAGAGGAGCTCTCTAGTAACACAATTGAGAATAATAACAAAACGGATTAGGGTTTGTATTGTTTTCATCTGCAATAATAGTGCTGCCCAACTATGGCTTTACCTGGTTTTATTGGTATGTCTTCAGTAAGCACATCACTCAGGGTGACTGTCAAGAAATGATACTTGGGTTTCTGCCAGCACCAGAATTTCCTCCTCTTCGTAACTAAGCTCAAAAGCTGCAGCTTGTCTGAGGCATTCAGGTGGGACACAGGGATCAAGTCACCTCCACTGTCAGTTTCTCTCACAAAATTCTTCGTTGCTTTTGCAAACATCGTGGGGAATCAATTAAAGCCTGAAAGAATACATCTGTTTTCAAACAACTACATTTGTAAAGCATAAATACTTGCATTGTCATTTTAAGAAGTTCTTCACAGAATTGGTATTAATGAAGGAAGTTTTTCACCCCATCTTCTCCACTCTGAGCTGGGAAGGAGTTCAAATCACTTGTCCCAATTTAAGTTTTCTCAGTAACTAATAAAAGAATTTTAGTTAAGAGGAACATTCACAGGTTATTAATCTGCCAGGGATGAAAACCTTACACAGCTTACCTGAAATTCTATGAAACAGCATCTACTAATGAGCACCCTGTCGAGATCAGCTGGGATGAGAAGAGCACTGGGGCAATGGCAGAGGATTTCTGCCTCCTCACAGGATCCTTCTTTTATTACCTAACATAAACCTTACTCCATATAAAGCAATTAGGTATTACTCACACAAATTATATTGATCTTTTTAATAGGGAGTAAACACATGGAGGAATAATAACAACTGTTCTATAAAAAGCACCAAATATGTGAGCTGGCATCTTTGTTACTAAGTTTTGTTTCTGATCTAACCCCCTGGAAAGTTCCAATTATTTTTTTTATTTATGAACTCTCTTTTACCTTTACTGTTTTTCAGTTTTCTGTTTTACATTTGCATAACTATAGCTAAACTGAATATACATTATTTGCAACTGTTATTCACAACTGTTATTCCTATCCCCTACACAACTACATACGTTATCTTACTGCTGCTTTGAAATTATTTTAATTAAAAATTATCAGCATCTCTTGGCATGTAAGCTTTTCTTTATCCCCAGGAATGCATTTTGCTGTATTTACAAGGAACATCTTCCAGTAAGGCAAACTGGCTAAACTCACAGAAGAAATGGTAAAAATGACCATTCACAGCGCTAAACACACAATTCTAATAAATTAATATTTGATCATTTTAAATAATCTAATCTTTCTAGCTTTTTCAACTCTGTGTATCTGAGTTAATGATACCTCCAGAATTAAATCAGTCTTTTTAAATCTGGCAGCATTTCTTTAAGTCCTCCAGCTGACACTGACTGGAAAGTTCAACTAAGATCGTAAGATGTCTCAGCTGGGTATCCACACTTTCATGATTAATTACCTGTCTTGCTCCACAGAGATCTTAGATTTGTCATTTGCAAATACAGGCCAGAGTAAAATAGAACAGACTTCAAGCAAAAATTGATATTGCAGTGAGCACTCAGGATTATTAATAGAAAATGGAAACCTGAATACAGATACTACTGCTTGGACCACAGGCTCCATATTTTAGTATCAGGGGGGAAAAAAGCCTTTTTGCAGATGCAAACTTACATCTCCATTAGTTTTTCCCAAATCTCATTTCAGACATTCCACACAGTATTTACCAATTCATCTTGAGGTATTTACCTCCTTATGAATCCTCTTTGGTCTAGTCTGTGCAACAAATAAAGGGTGCTTTCCAACAACACCTGCATCAAAAGGATCTGAGCAATATCAAAGTCACATAACACTTCACTGGAGAGTCTTCTGGGGCTTTCATTGTAACTGCAGCTGCAGCAAACCCTGCAGCACCACCTCAGCTGTGGGCACTGGTAATATTTTCACTGACTTTCTTGTTCTCTGACCTTTCCCTAAACTGAACTGAGACTGATTTTTTCCATCCTTTAATTCTCCTCCTTAATTTTCTTGGTTTTAATTTCAGTGAGAACACTTTAACAGAATAAAACAATGCAGATCCACTGCAGCAGAAAAAAAAATCCAAATCAAACTGAAACTAGCTTCATTTATCCATAGGACTTCTTCTGCAGGAATCTGTATTTTGCAAACAGCCGGACTGATTTGTAATGTAGGGGACCACCAAGAAAATTCTCATTGTTTGCATTAACTGCCTTTGCCCAGCATAACCTTCTTCAAACATTTCTGTACTTTATGTGACTGCTCACTTATCCTGATGCCCTTGCTGCATAACCAGCTCACATGAGCATAGTCTCTGAAAAAAAAAGAGGCCACCAGTTTCTGAGTTTATCATAAAACGAATTGCAAAACCAGGTCCTAATAATTGGCATTCTTACAAACTCATGAGAGGAACCACTGGGCCAGTCTGCAAAACTTCCAATTCACAGCGTTTTGCCTTCACTCTCCATCATCACATTCCTGACTAAAAAGCAATATCCAGGGAAGAGGACAGAGTGCTTGTGAGGACCAACAAGACTCACCACGCAGGAGAGATGGGGCAGTTTTTAGCCTCAAAATGATGTCAATGTCTCCCACACTTTGCTTTGCTGGTAATGCCTTTGCAGGGAGCATATTTTGCTGGTATAGGTGTACCTGCAAAGCAAGAATATTCTATTCAAATTCCTGCTTATTTCTCTTTGGATATAGCACCTTTAACACAAATCTGACAATGCACCCAAATACCTTGCTTCACTACTTCCCAGAACAAAGACACAGAGCAATTATGCCCCTAGCCAGCATCAGGGGGTTAGTACACCCACAAGGCTCAACAGCATCCTGACCAAATAGAATTGGAGTGGTTACAGACCCAGCATTATGAAAACTCTGCTTTGGGAGCTTCTTCCTCTGGGTATTTTAATAGAGCTGTGCATGGTTTGACAGAAATAAAGGGGAAGGTATCAAGCTGGTAGGAAATGCCTGTCAGAGTGAATTCACTCTTGCAGATTAATAACTAAGCATGCAAGCAGAAAAGGAAGGAGGAGTACCTGCCTCGCCTACCAAAAAATCTAAAATTACCCCGAACCTGGACTACAGGAAGATTATTTAATGGCAAGGATGAGATCAAATTTAGTTAATAACACAGATTTCACTGTTTACTTAAACAAATCTCATCTTGCTTCTTTGCTTTGTAGCTCCCTAACTCAGTATAGTGGGACATTAAATCCAAAATATTTTATGAGCAATCAGTACAAAAAGAAAAAAACAACAGTTGCCTAATATTTCTTACATTCTGTACCTTTCACAGAAAATACAAAAATGCCTTTTTTTTTCCCATTTAACATAACATTACACGATACACTGGGCACAGTACACAGAAAATTTGGTAGCAGGGCGACAAGTGGATTGCCAAATGCCAACGCATCCCTTCCCACAATCCAAGTTGTAAGGAAACACAACGCCTGAAGGCCAAAGAGGATCAGGCCTCAGTGCTGGAAGAGCTGTTAGACATTAACCACGGTGTAGGAGTGGTAACGGCCTTGGAATTTTAAAGGAGTGCGAGTCTGCATCGGAAGGGAACCGGAGCATGGAAGTGACGACATGCACGATTTGTGCTTCATTAAATTACATTATAGTTATTTTCACCTCCTTTCTGGATAATTGAAACGAAAAAAAAAAAAGAGCATCCGAAAGAGCTAATACACGAAGCCTAGCAAGGCTATCCATAATACGCACTACAGCCTTTGAACGCATGTGGCCCCCAAAAAACACATCCGAAAGATTTCAGCCCAGGGTGAAGCCCTCTTTCTGTTCCTCGAAGACTCTGCATCACGTGCCTCCGCAGACCGGCGCCGCAGGCTCAGGCACCCCGGAGGGATGCAGCGCCTTTCCCTGGCCGTGGGCGCCGTCCTGCGGGATGCGAGGGCTGTGGGAAGGCCCGCGCTGCCCCGGCGCTGGGTGCGCAGTCCCGCCCGCCTTGCCGGGAGCGGCTCGGGCAGACGAGCTCGCCTCTCCGTGCCACCGCTCAGAGCACCGCACCGGCACCGCGGCCACTCCGCTCCCCCCGGGGCGGGAAGGACAACGGGGCGCGGCCCGGCGGCCGCAGCGGCTCCCCGTGCCCCCGGGGAAGGGCGGAGAGGCGGCGGCCACGGGGGGAGGCGGGCACGGCTGGGCCACACCGGCACCCTGGGCCCGCTCCCGTACTCACAGCATTCCCGGCGCTCCCCGCCGCCGCTACCGGGGATGCGGCGCGCTCCGCCCGCGGGGAGTGACGAGCCGTGCCGCGCCTCAGGCGAGGGGCCGCGGGCGAAGCTCTGCGAGCTGCTCCCGCAGCAGCGGGGGCTCCGTGCCGGGAGCGGCGCGGCGGGGGGAGCGTAGGCCCCGCCCGGGTGCCCGGGCCGTGCGGGCGGGCAGCAGCGGCCCCCAGCGCGCCTCCGCCATGTTGAGCCGCCGCCCAGCCCAGGGCCGCGGGCGGGGACCGGGGCGCTGCCCGCGTCCCTGCGAACCCCTGGGGCGGTTCTGCCTCCCTCTCCATCCCGCCCACCTGCCCGAGCTGCCTCGAGGCCTGGCTGTTCTGCCGTGAGGGCTGGAACCGAGGGCTGCCAGTGTCCGTCTGCGTGGGGCGGCAGCCCGGCACAAGCACCCCGGGGCAGGTCGCGGTGTGAGGCAGCCCTCTGAGTGGGCGCTGGGATGGGACAGACGGTTTTGTGTGGCTGCATCCTGGCAGATAACACTGGCAGCTGTCTTTCCCTCCAGGTATTTGCCTGACAGCGATGGTCTATGACACGACTGATAAGGACGTCTTTGTGACAGCCTCTCGAGCTCGGCCCAGGTCGCCCAGGTCAGAAACGCACGGGGCTGGTGCGAAGTCTGATGGAAGCAGGAGGCCTGCTACGATTTTGGCTGCGCGTTTGCAGCTCTAGGTTGGCACTGCGGGCCTTCCGTGGACCGAACGGGAGCTCCGAAGCCGAGGTGCCCAGTAGAGAGACCTTGAACAGCAGTACTGTGGAAAGTGAGAAGTGTGGTCAGCGGAGCCTGGAGGGAGGTTCATGAACCGCAGTGTGAAATACTGAGCTCCGTCACAGTATCCCCTCTGAAAACGCCACAAAAAATAAAATAAAACAAAATAAAATAAAATAAGTTGTTTATGATGCCAAAGGAGTGATCCAGTGAGAAACAGATGAATCTGCAGAAATCCAAAGAGTAGTTTTTTCACGATAATAAATATGAGATAAATTTTTTCAAGAGAACTATGCTACAGACTGGGTACTTCCCTTGTGGTTTGAACAGAGAGCATTTGAGGCTGGGGATAAAGTCACAAATGTCACATCAACAGATCTTAAGGGACTATCACTCTTCGGAACAAAGGGAAGGTAAAAGCTTAATGTCTTTAAATGAACAGTTCTGGGTGAAAAGTATCAGTAAATGCATATAGCTAAAGTAGAACCATTTCTTCCATTTAGCTACGTACAGTATCCAAACCTTCCAATGAAAGCCAATTTTAATCCATCACCCCTTTCTGATTTCACCAGGTGACATCCTTATTGATTCAATGATAAAACAGATTTCCTTTCTGGGGTTTCTTCTGTTTACAGAAATTTGAACAAACAGCCAGAATGGAACTAAGTACCTGTATTTATGGTGATTTAATTTTTATGAACTAATAAAAATTATAAAGCTCCATTCTTAGAGCCTCTGCCTGGGAAAAAGTACTCACATATCCTCGGGAGATATCTTTTTAGGATCAGCACCGAGCTTCAGAATCGCTAGTTCCAATAATAACCTGGCCAGTAATAGCACACACGTTTCATAAGCTATCGTGTTTTTCCAGGGAGTGGCAATGTGCGATCCATTTCAAATGCAAGAGTCTGCTAAAGCATATTTTGAGAAATCAAGGCAGGAAGTTGCACTGAACCACATTGCCATGGAAATAGTCACTGGGGAAGGAGGGCTTAAATAAAACTAGTGAAACTTGCTGGTGATTTTAAGGACACTACCAGCAGTTGCATGGTACACCAAGTAGTCGGTACCCGCACCAGGAATATCTCCATGTTTTCAAGAAAAAGTCTTGAACAGAAATCTTCTATCCATCTGAATGGTGCCAGCTAACATAGGATAATTTTCAGATGCTTCTCATTAACTAGAAGAGACAGAATCATAGGTTGTTAGCAAACAGTTTTGGGGCTATGCAGCAATTAATTTTGAGGTTTCAGTCTGTCACAGAAACTGGCTGCAAGTAAGAGACATTTAGGACTGAACATGCACCTTAAGCCTTCAGCCTTCATGGAAATGCTCTTCAGGTGCACTGCACAGTCAAAATTCACAGCCTGTGGTTATTCCATGACCAGGTGGGATGCCAGCAGGGAGAGTATGTTATCAGAGAAATACAAAATCTCTGTGTGGTCTGTCAGCCACAGACTCCATCTCCTGAGCTGAAGCATGAAGTGCACCACTGCTCTGTTGGAAGATCTTTCTGCATTGCTCCCCCATAGAAGATCATCTTGCAGAAGGAGCAGAGGGAGAAAACCAGGAACTATTGTCTCTGGGACAAATTGCTCTTGGTATAGGACAAGTGCTGGCTGCCTTTTAAATAAGTGAAGTGAGGCAGTGACTTCACAGCCACAACGTATACATTATGAGTAATAGACATAATAAGTGAATAATAACACAGAAGATAGTAATCTGAAAGGGAAAAAAACCCCAGCAAAATAGTTGTATGCTTTTTGAGTATGGCTGTGCGAAATTCCTCAGGTGTGACATTTAAGAACTCACTGAGCATGCCACCACAAGGTGTCAGCATTGCGGAATGGTTATTTCTACCAGAAACAGAAAAGGTTTTTGCATCCTGTAAGCATTTGGTATTAGATTTAATTGGTTTTTTTGTATGATGGCATAATCTGGCCTTATTTTTTTCAGCCATTGGACATGATGTTAGTCCAAATTTAGTTTCAAGGGGAAATTTCTTAAACAGCTTTCTTTTTTCCTAATCTCAAAAACTTTTAAAAATGCTTTTACAGCATGAACAGCAGTACTAATGGCAAATAATACCTTGTAGCCATCAATGTGTTTTTTCAATCCAACCTGGCTAGAAAGTGCTCACTAAAAATGTGCCTGTACATTGACGTGTCCAGAGGTCATCCAAAGGTCTCTGCTGCTGCACACTAGGCCTTTTTAAAATCCTCACGCTGGCTGGAGAAGGCTCTGCTGGCCTCATTTCTGTGGAGGAAGTGGGAAGAAATTGTGAAGCTATTTTGGGCTTCTATTTAGAAGAGAAGGATATTTGGGGTAGCAAATCTCTTTAAAGGTGTCCAGCAACATAAGCCAAATCACCCGCAAAAGAATTAATATCTTTTTTTTTTTTTTTCCTCCATTCTGAGCAGCAGTTTTTGTTTGTTTCTTTCAAATCAACTCACCAACCTAATTTTTCTTCCGCATTAAAATTCATGTCCTGTTTTGCTGGGATGCTCTGTACTTTTCGCCTATACCATTCTGTCCTTGGAAACATTTCCTTTTGCACACAACAGCTTTCTCACTCTCCTGCTGTTACAGCTGTCATCAGCCCTGCCACCACGCCAGCAGCATGTGACAGGCTTAGCAAGGGACTGTGTCCTGAGAAGGGGAGATGAGTGGGAGGGTGCAGTGAGCCAGGAGTGGCTATGTGAGTTTGAAGCAACCAGAAAACCATTCTGCTGTGTTTCTCTACCCATTCATGTGAGCTTCTGTCCATTCTGCTCTTGACAATGGGAAGGTGACATCTTTGACCCTCTGAATATTTTGCTGTAAGATGAGTTTGGCCACTCTTTAGAGGCTATCTTGTATTGCCAGGTTCAAGTGTGCTACCTTTATAGACCAATATGAGGAAAAGAGAGTTCACTTCTGGACCTTCTAGTCCCTTGTAAGGATCACTGGAGAGAGCCATGCTGAGATGCAGAGGGAGGCAGACGTGTTCAGTATAACCTGTTTGCTGTAACGCAGTCAGAGCTCTTTGCCTTGATCACTGATGCTGGCATGGGGGGGAAGTAGTGCTACATCTGCCCTTCTGTAGTGTTCATGTTGTGGCACAGGGCTCCTGTCTGTCATTCTCTCCAACCATGCCATGATTCTGTGATGTCTCCCATAAGACGGAGAACAGTTTGCATGAATTTGCATCAGCTTGGTGCTTCTAACTTTAAATTGTAGACTAGATAGAAGCCACAGAACTTTCTTTTACAGTATTGATATATGAAGACTTAGGAAAAGATAACATTTCTTGCATGTCTCAAAAGCCTTCCGTAACAGTTTATTAGAAACCATCTGGTTTCATTAATGTTTTATCAAAAACCATCTGGCTGCTACATTGTTCAAGCTATTTAGCAGTGAAACTTCCTCATAAATTAGTCAAAAGGAATGACTCTCAAACTGTTGTGTAGGAGCCCCAAACAACTTTCATGGAGGTCCTGTATAAACAGTTATTTTAAAAGTATTTGACTCCACTAAACCTTCAACATTAAACTTCCAAAGTCTAAAAAATGTATCAGTAATAAAATCTGAAATTTAGCTTATGCCTCATGCTTCTTAATTTTTCTTATTTTTTTTCTGCATGTTCAATTCTTGGCCAGTTGGAACAGGAGCTACAAAGTCAAAATGACCAACTAAATTTACATAAAAAATATTAGGATTTTGTTTTTCAATGAAACATTGCAAACAGAGGGTACCTGTCACTATGCCTCCTAAAAATGAAGCCCTTCATATTTGTATCTCTGCACAGGTACACTTTTCAGACTGTAAGCACTCTGGCAGGGTTTCTGGCACTGCTCTGAACTAACTACAGCACATGGCACCATTTAGAGTCGTACAGTGCCTGCTACTATGGGCAGCTAGGTAACTGATTGTAAATGCTCATATAACATACACTGTTTTAATAAATCATACTTCCATTCATAATTATTCTACTGTTACATTTTCAGATCAGTAAAAAATGTCACCCTAAAATTAGGGCAGTTCATGGTGATTTTGCCACTTGTAGACAACCTTAAAATTACGGTGAATGGAAGAACTAAGTAAACTATATCTAAAGAAGACACAGAAAATTTAGGACAAAATTGGCAAAGCAACAGGAGTTAAAAGATCCATGGGAAAGAACATGTGGCTGAAGCCGCCTGTAGAGAGAAAAGCTTGGCGTAAGTTTTCTATGATCAGCTCTCCAGATTTGTTCTGTTTCATGCAATTCCTTTTGCAGCCTCTGAATGTGCATACACAAGCATCCTCAAAAAAACTCACTATCCACCTGTGGGAGCAAATGATGTGGGCAGAATTTTCTGAAGAATGGGCAGTATGTGATTGCAGTCCCCCACGGGGCAGCCAGCTGGGTGGTGTTTGTGTTGCACTGCTGCAGAACTGGAGCATGGGCTTAGCCAAACCTTGCAAAGTGTTCAGAAGCTAACATTTATATTTCATTGAGTAACACCAGATGCATATTGTAATTTACTACGATTGTAGCAATAACTTTATTATGATTTTAAACAAATATGCTCTCTCCCTTTTGGTTTTGTGCCTCCTTTGTTTTCTTTTCTAGTTGTTTTGCCACTCCATAATCCTCCTTCTCATTACCTGTTAATTGTCAGCTCAGTCTCTCTTGTGGGAACAACAGCAGAAATTCCTATTCCAGGGCAATCTGAAAAGGGTTTCTCCAGAACAACAACAACAAAAAAAAATACTTGCAGTTTTAAGTGCCCACAAAGATAGAAATTGAGATTTTGTTTAGCAATCTTTGAAGCAAGCCATGGCCCATAAAAGTAGCAGATGCATTGAGGAAAAGACCACAAACAGCAAAGAAGTCAGTTGCTATGGAGGGTCTTGAGGATCAGTGAGGCTGCATTGCTCCTACAAGTGAGTCAGGATTCCTGCAGCTTCCCAGGGGCTCTGCAGCAGGAACTGCCAGGAGCTGTTTACACCTTCTGCTGTAGGAGGACAAAAGTTAAAACCCCACCCCATTTCACACAGGGATGACAGTTCAGTCCCGTTGGGTACCAAGAGTAAGGTCCCATGTTTCTTCTTAAAGTCACTTCATTTTTCAGCTTGTTAATGCTCCTCCTACTTTCAGCATGTGAAGTGTTTGCTTTTCAGTGTCTACAGGCAAGGGAGTAAGAACATACCTGGAGTTTTCCCCATGAAAGGGAAAAAGAACACAGTTCTTTTTGAAACAAGGAGCAAGGGCTGGCAAGCAGCTAAAAAGTGCATGGGCTGGTAATTGCATGGGAGTTCTTTTTATATTATGCAACAGTGTTGCCCAAAAGGACAGCAGGTGCTATGAAAAAGGTGCTTTGGGTCAAAACATATTGGTAGATAAAAAAGCACTGTGTCTCAATCTTGGCTTCTCAGAACAAGAGAGACATGGAGCTCCTGGAGCAAGTCCAGTGGAGGGTGACAAAGATCATTAAGAGACATTCAAGAACTGTCTGGGTGTAATCCTGTGCCCTGTGCTTTAGGATGATCCTGCTTAAGCAGAGAGGTTGGACCAGATGACCCACTGTGGTCCCTTCCAACCCAACTGATTCTGGGAAAAGGCTGCAGCGGTCCTGAACAGAGCAGGAATCACTACAGAGCAGTCATGTCCTGCAAATCTGTACTGGTGGTGGCTCAGGATAGAGTCACACAACTCAGGTTGTTGACACTATTTGTTATATTGCAGTTACACAAACAGACCAGCTCTTCACTATGCTGGAAAACAACCTCATGTATGAAATAAAGTGCTGGCCTTTTCTCTGACAATTAAAAATGTAATTTATTTGCTCCAGCATGGGACTAAAACTGCTGTCCTTGCTGTTTGTACTGCCCTTGTATGCCTGAATGCTGCACTGATTTGGGTGAATGGCATCTGTGACAGGTGATGCAAGTACCCTTGAGAGGATGGCTTTCTAATTGCTAAAGAGACAATTCACATCTGGGACATGGGATCGTCCTTCTGCAGAACCAGTTGCTGTCAGCTTGAGATGGGGCTTATTTGGGTCTCCCGCAGTTACTGTCCAGCCTCACCCATGCCAACATACCACAGTGTGAGCAATACAGTTTCTAAACAAGAAGTAAGACCAGCTGTGTCCTGAGAGGAAACACTATCAGGAAAAGAAACAATGAGCAACCAGTACTGGGAAAGCATGAAATGCAGTTATTCCTTTTTCCTAGAACCTCATGGCTGCTCGCTTCAATACTGAGAATCATATTTCAAGATATACTCTTTTCTCTCATTCTTTTCTCCCATCATGTCAAACAACCAATTCATGTTGGTATCAAGACAAAGCATTCACATGAGCATCAGCTTTAGGAAGCTTTGCAGCTAGATAGAATACAATGGTGCTCCAACTATGGCTTTTTTTGTGATGTGGCACATCCTCTTTTTCAGTTCCTGATATTCACAAAGTGAGAATATACTATCCTAGAGTTCTCTCCCCTGCATGAACTTTAACTGAAGCTTTACTCTGTCTCCAAAATGAAAGTGGACATGCTAAGGAAGGGCTAGGCTCACTATCCTTTAATAACTAGAGTACTCAAAAAAAGTCAACCTTGCCCTAACTAACCTATTTGCAGGATTCTCTTAGGTAAAGTCCTTGGTAAAAGATTTTCCCTATCAAAGGACTTCATAATTTGGTGCGCTATTTTTGAACCTCATAAGAAAGATTTGATTTTTCCATCCAAAAAACTTATATAGCTCTAGTTGCCTTCACAGGGTTTGGTTCATTGACTGAAGTACAGGTAGCAAACAATGAATACAAGTAGGATGATCTCTTGACTTCACTCCATCTTCAGTCAATTGCCAAAATGATAACAAACCTAGCAGTAAACAAAACTGTAAATCTCTTTCAGCTGTTAGACAGGTTCTCATCTATTGATAAATCTACATAATCTTCCTTGCCTTAGGCAGCAATCTAGGTATTGCAGACATACCCTCATAAAAACCTAAGGAGGAGAGGATTTTTCAAGGCATGTATTGCAGTAATTCAAAGTTGACTTACTGCAACCTTTATTTATTTTTTTTAACACAAGCTGAAAAGTAAGAAATTTATAGTTTTGGAAATCAATTTTATAAAGAAGTTTTAATAAAGACAAAAAGACACAGTCAACTAAGCAAAAAAAATGTACTTTTGAATTCTAACAGTTTTACTAGAATAGCAAGTGAAACATCAGTGCATAAAATCCTCAAGGAGAAGTAGTGCCTTAGTATTTGGAGGAAGACAGTAATTCCTGGAGTCTGTGAAATTACGGTCAGAAACATCAGCAGATGTTCATACACAACATCTTGTCTTCCGGGAATTTATTACTGTTTCAAGAACCTGTAAAAACTTGCATCAACGAACCCACAAAGACAAATTCTCAGTTAACTTCAGCCTCGCTTACACTCAGCTCAGGAAAGCAATATTAATTTACCTCAAGTGAGAGTCTGCAAAAAGTAATTTCAAATATTTCCCTTGGGCAGAGTAAGCAAAGATACAAATTCATAAGTATACATCAGAATTTATAATCTGGCCAGCTTTTCACCCCATTTAAAAACAGAGAGTAACCCTACAAATTCTTATGCATACAACAGAGTCTAAATTAAAAATCAATAAACCAAGCACAGAGAGCAACATTTGCAACATGAAAGAAATATAACAGAGGCATAAAAAACAACAACAAAAAAGCCAAGATGTGTTGGTTACTACACAGAGCAAGCTTTGCTCAGCTGTCAGTGTTTTTCCTCACGCTATGAGGGTTTGAATCATTTTGCAGTAAGCAAAATGACTTTAAAATAGAGATTACTGAAAATGAACTGACAACTGAGCTTAAACACAAATTAGATGCAAGGTCTATACAAGCCAAGTTTACCTTGCACTTCTGTAGGGAAGGACAGCTTGTTTTGTCTGGCTAGCACTGACCACACTGTGGGCACTTTGCATGGTATTAGCTTGAAAGGGCAGCCATGAGAAATTCACTCCATATCCATTTCTCCCTAAGTGAGAACACCTGCTGCCCTAGGTGTTCATGAGGAGGGCACCAATGAGTATCCACTGTAGTCTTCCTCTCCCTTTTATAATTATGAAAAAAATATTCTTGCTTCTATAAACCACAACTTTGCCAGCAACTTGAACTAAATGCTAGTTATTTCAGATACCAGTTAAACCATATCATATGATCAGATCTCTATGAAATAAATCAGCAATGAAGTAATTCCCTCTGAAATGATGAGAAAGTTCCAAAGTTCTTAACCCAACAGAACCAAAATGGCTGGATTTCAAAAGAACAGGAGCTGATTCTTGCCCAGTAAAAAGATTGTTTTTCTTTTGGCCTCTTTCCTAATTCTGCTATGTATAACAGCTGAGGATATTTTGCATGGTAACAAATTTATAGATCCAGTTTTCCCAGCTCTTCCTGAAAGCTCCATGTTCCTTCCCACCAAGTCTTTGTAGACACTGAGGCTGTAAAGTGCTGTAGAACTGCAGTCAGGAATTTCACATTGGTCAGGAGTTACACTCACTGTACTCCCACATTTTTCAAGATCCTAGTCCATCCCAATTGCGTCTTATACACATGTGGTGGGATTGTGAGACATAATTGAGATCTGATTGGCAGAGCTGTCCTGAATCACCATCTCTAAGGGAAAAAAAACCACATTGATATCCTTCCCATTTATTTATTTTATCCAGTAAATACCATGTTTCCTTGTTTTTAAAAGTTGTTTTATGAAGAACATTTAGGTTGTGGTTTCTGCATTCATGCTGAAGCATAATATTTATGTGCACATCTGTCTGCTAAAAACTGCTTTTAAGAACAAGCTGACAGCTGTAAATGGATTCCATCAGCTTACCCTTCTTCCTGCCCCAGTGTCTGGCACAACAGCCATGCAGCAGAGCTGGAGAGAACAGTACAACTGGAACATTGCACAACTACCAGACAGATTGTAAGAGTGATAAATAAGGGTTCTAGCAGATGGAAGCTCTTCCCTACTTGCCATTTTGCAAAGTGTAAAAAAGCATAGATCACTACAGCAGTGAGATTTGTTTCAGCTGCCACTAACAACCTTTGAAGAAAGATGCTTACAAACCCCTGGGAAAAAGTCAGGGTGCTCTGTGACCTTTTGCAAGTATGATTTATTAACATCCAACTAAATTGGTTACAGAGACAAAAATAATGAATCAAGGTACTCCAGCGTTATTACAAATTTTTAGAGTGAAGCAGAAAACAGGGATGGTCCTGACTACAGAGACTATTCTCAAATATCTGAAACTCAGTGATAATTCTTATACATAAGATACCGTTCCTCATTCTGAAAACACTAATGCCCTATCAAAACAAACAACAAATTCAGCACTTAGCAGCTTTGCTCATGTAATACCTCATACATGTGGTATGTTTTTCCAATATGGGAACTAGCAAAATAATGTTAACACAAAGCCTTTCAGACTTTCAGGGATGCCAACCACCTCCAAGGTGTGGAGCTGACAGAGGTCATCACCTCTTATGGATCAACATCCCAAACAAACATTCTCATAAGCTTTAATAAAGTTTTTTTTTCACACATGAAAAACACCAAATCCACAATTTATATTAAGAAATGAACCATTTAAAATAATTCTTTAACATATGGCAACTACTTTTGTGGAAAATTTCTCTTATTGCTTTCAAAAAGCTGCAGCAAGAACAGTATCTAAGAACTGAGCAGTACAGTAATACATTTGGTGACAAGTTACAGCATTTACTAACTTTCAAAAGATAAGCCAGATAATGTGCAGTTTCTTATGAGCCTACAGCTGCTGGAGTAAGTTGCACCCATCAGTAGCTAGAAAATAGAAAGGATGAGTTAGTGAACACTGTAAATTTTATTTATTGTAGGCATAATTCGTGAATGAAAGCACACTCAACCAAAAACCCCTTTCATTTTAATGTCATTCCTTTGAATAGCACCATCTCATTCTAGCCCTTGACAAGACGTATTCAGTTATGTGGATGAGTTGGATGTCATCCTTCTCTCTATTAAAATGCACCATGGGTGAAGTTTTGCACTCCTCTTCAGCTTGCCCCCTCCGTGTGAGTTGTACACAAAAAAAAGAAGCCATACTGAACAAAACAAGATATGCTCAAAGTTTCCTGCTCTGCCAAGCTGGTTATTTGGAGAGACAACACAAGAGATTTACAGAAAAGCAGAGGCAAAGACATTCGTAATTAGGATCTGCTGAGAAGATACAGCTGCCTATTTCCATAGCACGCTACCCTTACCAGGTCTGACTTCAGAGTGTAGAAGTCTTGTTCACAGTCAAGGAAAAGATACAGAAGGAGGCCATTATGTTTATGGGGAAAGAATAACTACAGCCTCTAGGCATGATTTATCATTTGTTACAATGGACTGTTTTCCTATTCATCAGCTTTTTTTAAGAAAGAGAAAAATGGGACACTGAATAAGGGACCACATAGAAAACCTGAACAGGACTGTAAACAGCTGAGGGAAAGTGGGGGGCATGGAAAGGGGTGAGGTCTTTGTTAGGTTGGGGTTTTTTGGGGGTGTTGTTTGTTTTGAGATCAGCACTGGACCTTTGTGCAACATGAAAGCTGTCCCTGATTGGGCCCTAGCTCTGGTCCCATGAATAGGTGTTCTTTCTGTAGAGTGATCTGGATTCAACACTAAGGTGCCAGATAATAAAGTGTTTGCAACTATTACATCCTTTAGGGGCCAGATTTTAAAAGAAAGCATCAATCCTCTTTCCAGTCCTTCAGAGAAAACTGATTGGTAGAAGAACAGATCTCCAGGACATTTCCTTATCAAAATTTGGGCTGGTTTTAATTTTCCTTCCAGGCATCTGACTTTCCAAGCTCTGCATAAAGAACCTAAGTACAGACTGCTGGGTCTGTATTTCAAAAAGCATCTAAAAGGAGTAGATCAGTGCTGACAAACTATCACACCATGCATATCTCAGAGAACAGATGCAGAAAGGAATGCAGTAATTAATGGTGCATTCTAGTTCCACTTGGTCTAAAGGGCACTTGACACTAAACAGAGTCACCTCCTGAACAAGTGATGCTGTACCAAAATAACTTAAAACTCCACTTCAGCATCAAACCTACATATCTGAAAGTAGAGCTGTGGGTTTCTGTTCCTAGGTACAATATTTCCCTGGATTTTTTTTTCTTTCTATGCTTTGCAACTCGAAAACTGAAGCAGGGTTTCAACATCCAAAGGCCTGAGCTGCTCCATCACCTTGATGGAAGTTTATACCAAGGGTTTTACTTTGTGAAGAGACACACAAAGAAAGGCAGAGTTGGACAAGTGCTTCTCAAACTGGCCTCCAAAATCATATTAAGTGACGTTTATAAAGTATGAAATAAGAGAATATAACAGCAGGCAAGGGTCATCAAGAAATTTTAAGACTGATCCATTGAGCTACATACCTTGGGGATCACAGGTGTGTATGAAAGGAAGCAGTTAAGTTGCTGATATGTTCTTTTTGCTATTCAGGGTAGAAATAGTGGGTAAAAAGTCCCTCAGTGTCAGTTATTAAAAGTAACAGTTGTCTTAATTATACTGCAGAAAGCTAATATAAATTGTGTACCCATTAACACAGCTGAAGTTTTGGGGAAGAAAATTGCCAAAATTTCATATTTTACCAAGAATAACTTTATAGAATATATTAAGATTTGTGAATGTTGAATATATTTACATGCAGAAATACACAGAGCTAACATCAAGACAGTTTTCTTCCACTTCTTAATATACAGTTAACAGAAGTTTAACAACTAAACCCAATTGTTTCGTACAAAAGTAAGCAGGGAAAACTACACTGCAGCTGGAAATGTGGGGTCAGAGGATCATTCACAACTGGTTACATTGTGTTTGGAGGTGTGTATTACAGGTTTACAAAAGGAGCAATTACTTTTTCCATGATTTTGCGTCATGCATTTATGAAATGCCCTGGATTATTCTCAGGCATTTTTATGGAGAGAGTACTGAAATTCTGGAGTTTACTTTCTTGATATGAAAACTTCGATGAAGAAATTTTTATATAAGGCACTGCTCAGCCCAATGCTTCTTGCCATTAATCCCATGTATTTCAGACAGTTCAGAGTTGTAGAGAAATCAGACTTGGCACTGCCAGTCTGATTTCTTAAAAATCATGACTCAAATACCCCATATGAGATTTGTTTTGTTTAATACCTGTATGGGGGATTCCCCTCCACACACAGACTATATAAACCCAGCAATCAGATCAGACAGTATCACAGTAGCTACCAAATATGACAAAGAGCAAGCTTAATGCAACTTCCACAAATTTTGCTCCTTCTCTTAAAAGCTTTTATTTCCTCTACCCTCTTTTGTCTTTAAATGAACCTTATTTTTTAGTATAAATTGTAATTACCAACAGCAAGGATAATTACAATTGTCAACTCATTTCTGTGCCAGGTTTTGACAGTTAATACAAAGATGAAAGGAAGGGAACAAGTCATGAAGAGATCCTCATTCTCCCTGAAAAGCCAAACAGGCCCCAAAGGTTAAGATTTCCTTTGGAATCAAAGTCCAGATTTTGTCTTCATATAAATGTGAACCTTGCCTTGCTGGCATGGTAGTCAAGTTTTTCAAAGACATATTAATTAGAAATAATTATGCTAACTTCTTTGGTAATAAATTACAGAAATGAAAGTGAGGCAGAGATGCTGGGCAAAACAAAAAAATGGTGAAAAAACATTCACCTGCCTCTGAGACAATGAGGCTTCAAGGTAACAGAAAGCAAAATTCAAATATGCATCTAATCTGACACCACAGATATTGCTTAAAATTGAAAACCTTCATAATATTTCCTTCATGTTACATATAATACATGGATCCATTTTTAATGGGTTTTCTCTAGAACAATGCAGCACAATTGCAGTAAAGTGCAAGCTTTTCTAAGGTACTAGTCTGTCCTCCTAGGAGCCTACTTTATCCATGTCACGTCCAGTCGTTCCAGTTATAAACCAATTTAACATGCCAGCATTTGGGTTTCTTTTGCGTCTTTACAGTGGCATGTACAGAAAAGAAAAGGGGGTGGTGACAGAATACAGCTCTATCACATGGAAAACTGCATTGCTGCCAGAGAGTGGCAGACACAGCAGGTTTGAAGAATCATGGATCAGGCTTGGGTTGCAGATAGGAATGCAAATTATTTTGTTAATGACTATGGCATTGTGATTTGATGGAAAAAAACAAAATTACTTCCCATCTCTAGAATCTTCATTCAAAAGTGAGGCGTCTGCTACATTTGTTTCCTGCTAAATTTCTGACCTATGTAGCTTCATAAATTGAGCCATACATATAAATTTACAGGAAAGAGATGCAATTGATGTAGTGCAAGACACTTAAATATTTATCTGAACATAACAAACAGAGGAAGATCAAAGACTCCGTACACTTCTCCATAAGGCAGATGGTAATTTTTTAAATATAAGATCTTAAATACGTTATTTATTTCTTAAGAGGTAGAAAATATCAAAATACTAGGAAAAAATTTGTAGCTTAAAACAATCAGTTTACTTACTTTTTTAAAAGTCTTACTGTTGCAATTTTTAGGTTAATAAAAACAAATGAAGCTATGGAAGCACAGGATTTCGTGCTCTGTATAGATATCACTTACTGGAAAAAGAGAGAGCTTCTTCATCTAGTCAGTGCTCAAGCAGTATATACAAATGATCTCCTCCTCTTGCCCTGTTGGGGGCTATAAATTTGAAGTGAAAATTTTTCCCAGTGGAAAATTTTGGCGAGTCCTGACTTTCTAGCACTACATTTAACTGGGTACAGTTTATGTATAAGGCAGTAGAACCATGGACATAAGTTCAGCACTACCTCTTCCATAATGCTAAGAAGAAAGTTAATAGAAACAAAAGCTTACTTTAATCTCTCCTACAGACAGCAAAAGATCATACTCAGATTCCAGCACCAGCAGATAATCTGTTTTAGCAATTTTTACAAGCCCAGAGACAGCCCAACTACTCATTGCACTGTGGAAGCCTACCTACAGTTTGAGTAACTAAGGCTTGCACTCTGATTCCTCAGCCCAGCTAGGAGATGCTGATGCTACTGTCTCAAATACAATTCAGTAAGGCATAATTCAGCTCAGAACTGACGTTATTACACATCAAAAAAGTAGTGTAAAAGCTCCTCTCTTTTCCATCTAGCTGTTAACATTCAGTACTATTTATTAAATATTTTATAAAAAGAAATTAGGATATTTATACATTCAAACAATTACTGCAGTAGTTGAGTAAAGGAAACAAATTAATTATCATATTCTAAGCATGATTCTGGAGATATGCACATTTGCACATATGCACACACCACACACATTCTGTATGTGTGTGTGTATATACACATGTGTATATATAGATATATAGTTATATTTTATATGTATGTCTTTTAAATCAGATCCAAGAATACAGCACAGAATATCTTCACTTAGCTCCTCTTTCACCAAAGGACAGGATTGTCCAGTTTGGAAAAACCAGGCTCTTTTCTAAGGTCCATGTAGGTTCCATTGCTCACCCAGGAGTCATCGCTGGATTTCCTATCAAAGATTAAACAAATGTAAGCTTATATTTTCTATCTATATACTGTGTAATGCAGCACAGCACCATGCACAGATACCAAATCCAGCCCATGAACCAGGAGCAGAGCAGCTCATTACAGCCTGCAAACAAGGCAGTACAGCTTGGAGAGCTCAATGGGTGTGTCTGCACTGGGCCATGGAAAGACATCTCAATAGCCTAATGTTCACCTGAGAACATCACTATTGAAGAGCCAAATGCCTTAATTCATATATGCTCTAATGCTTTTGCTATATAATAATTAAATTCTTTATTCTGTCATTTAAATCTACAGCATAAATCTCAAGTTTTCAAATCCCCATTGTAAGGATTTGAATCCTCATTCTTATTCACAATTCTCATTCTGAATATACAATCACAAACTATTAGACTTTGCCTCTGTCCTGCTTCCCTTAGTAAGTGTGATTGGCATGTGATGAGTTAGCTCACCCAGCTTGTCAGAGATGTAATAGTCTAAGACATTCCCTTTTGCACCAATTTAAAACATTTTGATGTTCCTCAGAAGTACAGTATATATGCATCCAGAAAAAATAGGATCCCAGATCTGCTAATGGGCCCATACAACATTTAGTGTTTCTCTGATCTCCAGCTCTTTCAGGGCAGAACAGAGAAGTTGGAGGGCAAAAGACCACATCCTCACTAACATTCCTTTTTGTCTTTTGATGGCTGAAGTCTCCCGTTTAATTGATTTACAACAGGAAGAGATAAAGTGCCCTCAGAATGATAATTCTCTCCCCATAAAATAGGGGAAACATGTTCAAAAATAGCCCTGGAAATGAAAGGCTCCAACTCTGCACATTTCCACAACAGGCAATCCCACTGAATTCAGCAGAAGTTTAGCAGACGTAATTTAGCTAAATCCAGCTACTTCACCTTACTTGAACCAAAGATGCTACATTCACTCAAGCAAATTCAAATGTAGACTAAATATCAATTGCCATCAAGGCAAAAAAAAAAAAAAAATTCAGGGATGCACTAATGAAATAGTAATACATAATTCTGAGTGTTAACTAAATCTGGATTATTCTACATCACCAAAGTACAAAACCAAAATGTATAGAGTAAACCTGGAAAAAACTGGAGTCCGCCACATGGCAATTTAGAATCAGATCTATAATAGGAATTTCAATAAATTACAGTATATGGTAATTATTATTTGTACCTGAAAAATCTGGGCTGATGCTCTAGATTGTTTTCTTCTAGCACCTTCCGTCGTTCTCTCTGTAGCTGCTCAATCCTCTGCTTTTGTATTTCAGCTCCTTCAATATTCCCTTCTTCTAGAAACCTGCAGCAGCAGAGGTATGAGACAATTGGTCTGCTGCCCCCAGGAGAATCTAATCTTTCCAGCAGGTATTTCACAGTGTTTGAAAGGGAAACAGCTACCTCTGCAGACAATTGCACTATGAAAAATCACTTAAGGAAGACTAACTCTTATAAAAAGCTCAGAGTCCGAGTTGTATTAGATTCTTCTACTTGGAAATTCACAAAAGTAAAAATTTCCCAGCAGAAGGAAGTTTCAAGTTTCAAGTGTCTCAGTTTATAGTTATTTAAATACTGTATGCTCAACATCTAGTACCTGAAGTACTGAAGTTTTAACATCCTTGGAAAGGCAGCTATCTAGAAGCATCCAAGAGCCAATTTTAGGACACACTTCCATAATGACTACAGCATTTCTCCCTAAGTCATTACAATGTCTGTTTCAGATGCACATGAATGTAAAAGTAGAAACACACTGCAGGTATCTAGACAAAATAGTCTTGAGTCCAGGGTAAAGTGAGTGTGCAGAAGATTAAGAACTATTTCAGGAATATATTTCAGAGTTTAAAAGCTTCTTACCTTTGGTCTGGCCTAAAGCGTGTATCAGTGGATGGGAGTAATGACCTAGTTTGCAGATCCAGTTCATTTAACTCCAGTGCAAATTGAGTAAATCCATACCACTGTTCATAATCTTTAGGCATCGGATCTACAGAAGAAAAGAGTACATTCAGAATTCCAACTAAATGCTGTTATCTTGAGAAGTAAAAGTTCAAGCTCCCTCCAGTCATTTGTTTATCCCTGATCCACAGTGTCAATTCTGAAGGAACAAGAGGTTTTTAATAATGTGACAAAAGAGAACATCCCCCTTGATAATTGCACTGCAACAAGACAGATTTCTGTTCTCTCAGCTGAATCACAGCACAACTGTGATGAAGGCCATGCTATTATCATAGTGTTTTTTCAAACCACAGCAGACAAAACCCCACAAGCTTGGGAGAAATTCAGCTATGGTTGTCATTACAGAACTGAGATTCGTGGGCTACCATCCAGTGTTTAACACATGAAATAAACAGCACTTCTCTGCACAAGCAATAGAGGAGTTTGTTCCTTTTTCTTCCCCCACTTTTTTTTTCCTTCCTGCAAGAGTCCTCAATACCCACTTCATGCCCAAATATGAAAATGAGGGAGAATGGAGAAAATGCAAGAAGCCACAGGATTAAGTTCTCGTATTATTTAAATGATGCATTCTTCTGATCTAGCTTCTAAATGTTTGACAAAAATCTAAAATTCTACAAAGAAATAACGAGAAATTGGGGCCTAATAAAGAGATGAGAACAGTAAGCTTATACTCAAGCAGATCTCAGTTTCTGTGCATGAGCCATTCTGATCACTGACTTGCTCTCCATATGCAGTTTGAAGATGAAGTTGTCCCACAGTATAAACTTTCATGCCACTTCCCAAAGAGTCGATGCACAACTTTCCCGGATTTATCCATGACACTGCCTTCAATCTCATGTGCATTTGGATTCCAGTACTTTGCCTAGAATTAAAAAGTACAAGGGAGATAAAGGTGCATAAGAGCTCAAGGTGCAGGCCATTTTGCCATGCCAGTAGCACCAGGCTGTAGAGCAGTTTTCTGAAATTAATATTCATTTAGTTGTGCATTACAGTAGCATATGCAAACAACTGCTGTTAGTACCATTAAAATACTAACTTATTAGTATGTTAGCTTATCAAAATACTGACATTGAGAATTGTATTTATTCTGTTTGCCTCTTTTTAGGGGCAGTATGAGGTAAAGAGCAGCTGACCTTGAATTTTGCCCAAGGACAGCTGACCCTGAGTCCTTACTTGGTTAGCTACATCTCTCCCAAATTTGCAGAAGAGGAAGAGAAGGAAATCAAATTTAATCTCCACTTTAAATAATTTACAATATCAAAGGTGTAAGATTTGCATGCTCTCAGTCTTTAATATTTGAGCTTTAAACATCCATTGTAGCTCTGAAAATACATTAAAGTACTTGCAAGTAAGTATTTGGGAAGAAAAAAAATCACCCTAATGCTTCTTAGAAAGCACAAAGTATTCAGGAAAACAAATAAAAAACTTGCTGGGGATCATGCCATGATGCTTAGGTACACTGAAGTACTTCCCTTGTACCTGTATGGTCTGTTCTATGTCAAGCAGAGCCTTTCTCCATCAATCAGATACAGAAAATTCAAGTTAAGGTAAGTCTCTTAGGACGATTTGCAAAACTATTTATCAGGTTAGAAATTTTAGCATTGCTTTACATTTTCATTGATTTTCCTTTACTAAGAAGTCATCTATTACCAAAAACTAAATTTAATTTCAGTTATAAGGACAGTTCCTGAAGAAGTCATATATATCATACTTATACTGAAGCAAAAACTTTGAGTCCCACCACAACCTCTCACTTAAGCTCCTCTGAGTACCTGCAAAGGGCTAGAAAAGAGCATCAGGAGAAGCACCCTGCATAAGCACTGGTCCTACAGCTGCTGAAGGAATGCAACCACAGTACTTGCCAGTGGGTTAGCAGGAGGCATGTGGTAAACCACTGCCAGTAGACACCTTGTGCCTACATCTCTCTTCAAACCCAGAGTAGGTTTTCCATTATATTTCTTTCCCCATAATTCCTCCGTTTCCAGTGAAATCACTCAAGAAAGCTGTTACTTCTCTTTTTTGTCTGGCTCTGCCTAGTGAGTGGTAGTTCCTTCAAAGCCAAAATTTTCAATGAATCATAGGTAATTACAGCTTGTAAGCAGCAGTAGTGAGCTCCAGCAGAGAGCATCCTCCCACTGCTGTGCCTGTTAGAAAAGGCAGTGCCAACATTGCTGAGATTACTGCTGTGGTTACCTTTATGAAAGTCAGTTTGCAGTGGCAAGTGTCATCATTAAGATTTTTTATTATGATCTCTCCATAGTGTTCAATCCATCTTTGCCCACTTAAGATGTTATGGATGCAAGATGTCACCTTGTTCCATGCAAAATGGTCTTTAAAACTGCAAGGAAAAATACATACAAGAAAAGTCTCATGCCATGGTCAAGTGAGCTCAAACTTGAGAAAAAAATATTTGCAGAGAACTTGATTAGAGAAACCAAATAAACTTTTTTTTTTTTTTACTAGAATGCTTCATCTTCTTGTTCCACACCTTCTCAAAAACAAACCCTATGACAATAATCCCACCTCCCAGAAAAACTTTTCACTTCTGCTGTATACTTTGGTGTTGAATGCAGTTTTCTCTCAATTTGCTTGTCCTACTTTACCAGTTTTAAGTTTCCAGAAGTAATCATTCTGGTATCTTCTACAGTCTAAGATACCCATTCCAAGCTTGTAACACAGTGACAGTGGAAAACACAAGGACATGGGCCACCAGAGTGATCCGGACATGTACTGAGAGGAATGAGCTTGGCTCAAGATCTCAAGGCTAAGCCTAACATGTGTGCTTCAGGCAAGAACAGGAGTTCTCATCAGCCAGTTCAAGATGCAGTTGCACACTGGAAGACAGCAGACAGGGGGAAATAAAAAAATACCAATAGGGAATACAACATTTTACTTTTTATGAAAGAAGTAGATGCTCTTATAAAACACCTTTATAAAGACTCAAGGAAAGGAAAAGTCTCATGATGACATATATTCTACAATTTGTTCTGGGTATGGATGGCCAACTCACTACTGGTAAGGTAAAATATAAACTTACAAAGCACCAGTTTTCCCTGCAGCAAGTGCCTCACACACATCCTGTGAAGTTATTACAATCTTTCCTTACTTCCCCTTAATCACTTGCTTTCATTTGCTGCTTTGTAAGGGCACACACAAGGACAGTTTGTACAGGCTAGCAGATATGGAGCCAATTTATCCCACAGTAAATTGTTTTTCTGCCCTTACCTATGCAGGTCACATGCTTATTACAAATACTAAAAGAAATGGTTTTGTTTCAAAATGAACCTTAATACTGATACTTAATTTTTCCTTATAGCCTCAGAACCTTTTTATGTACCCAATTCTGTATCAAATCCACAGGGATACAAATCAGCACATGGAGATCACAAATGAAATAGATTGCTTTCCAGTTCATCAGCCCATTACAGGACCTAATATATTAATTATCTTGGCTCTGAACACTCATTCACATCCTAGGAACCTTTCATTTCAAAGCTTAGGGTAGGTGCTGTGAACATAACATGGTTCATACATTACCTTTTGGATACTATCTTACTGTCTTTCAATTTTATCCACTTAGAAAAAGGCATGCTTGGTTTGAGGAATGCTAGGTTCTTGAATTCTTTGGTTGGTTTTTTGGTTTTTTTTAGATGGTGGAATAATGAATTCTGTCCTCTCTCATTGGAAAACAGATTTAATTGGAACAATATTCAACCTTTAGACCTATGCTTCTGCAAACATGATGGATACAGGCCAGATTTTAAGGGATTTTAATTGCTCATCACTAATGGGCACTCTGACAAGCCAGCATCAGAACAGTGCAGACTTTTATTTAAAAAACCCAAAAGAAAACAAAACAACAATTCTCAACACTTCACTACAGTGGCTGCTTCCTTGGATAATAAACCCCAGATATGTAACTGGTTCTATTTATCATTTACAGTAATTATTTCTGCAGTGATGATGGCCATTGGCCTCGCCTACAGACCAGAACCCCATGGTGTCAGGGTCCCTACAAATATAGTTACAAAAAACAGGAACAGCACCAGCCTTTCCCCAAACCCAAATTCAAGCAAAAAAAATCATAGCTTCCTTTGCCCTGCAGTTTTTCCCTATGAGCTTAAAATGCATTAAGGTTGAGATTCAACTGAAGAATGAAAATACCAATTTTTCTTTTTTCAAGTGGTGGGTTTTTGTTTTTTTTTTTTTTTTTTTTCACTGTTTTTCATAACCTTTGAAAGAGTTAGTGCTTCTCATTTATGCTTCTCATTTTGGTTTGGTGGGGTCTTTCTTCCTCTGCTTTTCTCTTTAAATTAAATCATAGTCACCAATCCTTCCAAAGGTCTATCAGGGCAGAGCAGAGCTTGGTGTCCTCTGAATGAATGTGCCTCAAGTGTGTGCAAGCACATCTGTGCCTGTGCACGAGCAGCAGTGCCTGATGGCAGCACTTACGCTGGAAGAGTTACATGGGTTGTGCCAACTGGAACAATTTCCATTGACTTCCCCCAGAATTTGTTTTTCCATCTGACATCTGGAACAAGAAGGAAAAAAAGACAGGTTTAGTCATAGGTGGGTGAATCAGGCTGTTTCTGGGCTCTACTTTGTTTTCAAGAAATTCAAAATAACAAAGTGTAACAGAAGAATTCAAAGAATGTTGTGGGACCTTCAAACACTGGTTGCGGGTTTGTTGTTGTTGCTGTTTGTTTTGTTTGATTTTCATTATATTATTGGTTATTTAAATAGCAAAGTAAGAGATGTTTTGAGTCCCCTCAAAATTTTTTTCAAAAGAGAAATTTGAATAAGCTATAGGCAGACAGCATACACTTGTCTAAAATTCAGTTGCTAGTGAATGAATGTAGACGTTTTCAAAATCGAAAGCAGAATTTCAAACAAAAGTATAACAAGAACATCCACAGTCAAGAGACTAAAGAAGGTTTCAAAAGGGCACAAAATGGCAGAGGGATTTAGTCCAACTCCCTCTGTAACTTTAACTGGTCTTTTGAAATCTTGTTTCAATCACAGAAAGAAGTGTCCAAGTCTCACGTCATTTCTTGATAAGAAAACTCAATGCAAGTTTAGCCAACTTTATTGAGCAAAAGCAAAAGCACCTGGAAGAGAAAGAAACAGCATGGCAAAAGGGCTGTAGAATCACACTGTGCTAGATACTCAAGCAGTAACTTCCATATTAACTTCAGAGCTCAAGGGAATGGCACCCTTCCTATATTAGACTCTAGGAACTCCATTCCCTGCCCAACATGAAAAAGAGGGGAAAATTAAACTCTAGTCTCAAAAATATGCCAGTTCTAACACAAGGAAAATGAAACACTGTTTCCTGTGCAATTCTGGGGGAAACTCTTATGCTGGTTGTGAGACAGATGCCCAAACCACAATTAGGAGATTACTCAGGTATCTCCTGAGTATGTATGTACAAGAGATGAGTGAGCCACATCAAGCTGCCTATAATTTCAAAGACTAGAATGGGATATAGGGGAGAATTCTGCATGCAAAAAAGTGACTTTTCTTATCACGGGAGAAAAGGACCTTTTGGGTTTTTTGGTTTTGAAGTCTGATGCTGGGTCAGCATCTTCAGTGACAGTGATTTCGTTTGTGATTCCTAACACTGCACAACAGGGGCTCCAAAGCCACTTTGAGTATGATGTTGTTGAGACAAATTCTGTCCTGGCTTTCTCTCTTCTCCACTGGGATGGAAGACAAAGGGCAAAGGTACACTCTACTGAGTTTAACAGTTTAAGTGCATTACCAGATTGTGCCAAATTTTATGTTCTCATAAAAGGCAAAGTTGTCTGACAGCATGTGCGAAACATTTTGGGAGCCAGTGTGCAACTTGATCATGCAAGAATTTTAGGACAGAAGAGAAAAAGCAAAGTGTTATTTCAAAGCTATGCTCACACTAATTCAGGCATAGATGCTGTAATAGCTGAAACTTCCTTCATTTCCACTGCTCATGTGTTGACACTCCTCTGCAAAAGCAGAGCCAGCTTCCTAAGTCATGGAAAGCTATTTCCAAACTCTTAGTCCCTGCCAGAGCCCAGTCTTCCAGTTCACTAGAAATGATCAGGAGATTTCTTGATGATGAAACACATGAACTAAGGTCAGTGTCTGGTGGGATGACAGTGACAGCACTACTCTGGCAATGCTGCTGTCTCCTTTTCAGCTGAGAAGGTGACACAGTGAAAAGATCTTTGCATATGGAAAGAACTGAACTCACTGACAAGCTGCCTTTATGATTAAATTGGTGTTAATCTTTCCACCTAAATCAACACAGCCTCATTACAAGAGACTGCAGCATTTAAAAATTGCTTTTACAATGGAAAAAAAATCATTATCTAGCCCTCCTAATAAGTTCAGCTGGCCACATTTAAGAACAAAGCCAGCAAAACTCCCCAAGCCCTGCTGCACCCTGACTGAATGTCCTGTGTTCATCAAGACCAAATCTCAGACTCTCAAATTAATCAGATTCTCAGCTCTCATTATTATAGAAGAACTTCGTTCTTGAAACAGAAGTATTAAAATATTTGAGTGATAACAGTTGTCAAGATCTCTTCATAAAAATAGATGAGACTGATTTGTTTAAGACAGGCTGCTATCTAGTCTTATTTATATAGCATTCAAGTTACTGAATAAATTTTTGGTCATTTTAGCTTCTGGGCTAAGAACAAAAGGATTCTTGTGTGCCTGTTTGTTTACAAAGCAAAGAATTACACAGAATAATAAAACCCAGACCAATGGTTCCAATTTCTGTTCCATACAGCTCCATCTGTAATAACTATAATCAAGTCAGCAGAGTCAATCAGAAAAAAAAAAATACAATATGGCTACATTGTGATTTGACAAACCCCTGGGTGAAATGTTTTAAGTAAGTTAAAAGGCATGGTTATGTTTTGTGTACACTCCAGAATTATCTAACCACAGGTACTGTTACTGGCTGACACCTTCACTACCAGTACACAGCAAACAAAGCTCCAACACACCTTTTGAAAAAAACATTAGTAGTCATATAACACAAAATCTTACATACTGTAATAATGCCAGCAGAGAAAGAAAATGTATTTATCCTTGCTGTTACGTTCATTTTTGAAAATTGCTTTCAGAAAAGGTTTACAAGATTTGCCAAGGTTCAGGGTTTAACTTGTAGTTTTTTCATGCTGTCTTCGAGCTTGTTTGTTTTATAAATACCTTGAGATACAATTCTTCTTTACTAAAGAACAACATCCCCCCCCAAATCCCCAAGCAAAGCTGATTTTAAAGAAGAGCAGATATTTGTACATGAAAATAATAAGCAATTAATGTTACGGGAAAAAAAATCCAAACAAAGCAAAGTATCTTGCACATTTTTATAACAGCAGAAGATCCAAGTAAGAAGCATGCAAGTAAGTACAGGCTAGCATTTCATAAAACCATTCTGATACAAATTTAAGCAAGGAATTTCAACTTTTCCTAATTTCTGGATATTTTGTATCAGACATACAATGAAAATATTATGAACACTGTAAAAGTAAATGATAGACTGAAGAGTTACCTTGCCAAAAAGCAAAATTCACAGATTCAGCATGGCATGCTGAAATAGGTGGATGGTGACTGACCTAATAGCAAGACATGAAAGGAGAGATGGGGGAAAAAAGATTAACATATGAACACTTGAACAGTCATTTTAGTTTGGTTTCTTTTGTTTTTTTTTCTCCTTCATTCCCATATGGTATTTACAATTTGAACATTTGCTATCCCTTTGCAGGTCTGTCCTGAAGGGGGAGGCAGTGGGATTAATAAAGATTCTGAGAACTAAGATGCCTTGAAAGAAATGGGAAACACTTATTTTAAAAGGCCCAAGATTTTGTGTGAGTGAAAATCTAGCTATATACACTTTGTACACTGTCTCTAAGGTGTTAATTTAATTTACCCTTGGGACCTCTTGACAGATTAATAAAAATCACACTTTGAGCATACAGACAAAAATTTTTTTAAAAACCCAAAAAACCAAAAACATGGTAAGGGCCAAAATCTTATGTACAGTAAATAACCACAAACCCCTGAGTATGAGGGAGGAGATAGCAATCAGCATCTCTAAGCGGGCCAGGGGTGAAGAAATCAAGCCATGAAATTCCACCCAGCAATCCCTACTACTGCAGCAGTGACACCCCAGGTGTTTCTAGTGTGAAACACTAACCACATGCACTGCATTTCATCAGCTTTGGGCAAGAGCATGTGCATGAATTAGGGCAACCACCAAACTAGCAAAGCAAGGACTGTGAGTAAATAAACAATACAGACTATTAAAATGCTGCAGTAAATAAAAAAAGCACAAAGTGAAAGCAGCCACTCCTCCTCGACTTGAATTCTCCCTTCTGGATAAACACAACTAACAACTGACCAGGACTGGCTCTTAGACATGTAACACCTGCTGTTTCTTGGGCAACTTTATTTTCAAGTGACATTGCCATTTCTCACTATGAATTTTTTTTTTTAACCATCTACATGGCTCAAAGCCACTCCTACTATTTTTATTTTTGTTACTCATTTCACAAATCTGTTATTGAACATTTTTTTCCACAGGCATCCAGTTATTTATTGAACATTTTCTACATGGTTTAAAAAAATAAAGAAGATAAAAGTAATAATTGCTCTCAACTGTGGCCTAATCCAGCAAGAGCAACATTCTCTCTCTTACACACTGTACCCAGATTAACCCCAGAGGTCACTATAATACATGGGTTAAATTTAGCTCCCACTTAAACTGTTATAATTCCAGAGTAAGGTCACAGTACTATAACAGGAGTTGTTCTAAACTCACTCTAGTGATAGAACAGAATTTTTGTTACTTTATATCTTTTACCCCTCTATCCCATGGATTACATTCTGCCTGCACTAACAAGGTATCTGGAGTAAGCATTAAAATGTTTTTGCAAGCAATAAGCCACTGTTCCTGATGTGAAGAGAAATATTTAATGCTTGTAAGTGGAATTAAATTTCTTTCCTCCTATATTGCCCTACCTTCCTAATATTTCTCCACCCCATATTCTTACCATAACTTTACCACTCCATAAACTCATGTCACTTATTTCATGTATTAGAACAACAGCTGTTAATAGAACAAGCCTAATCGTGTAGTAAAATTCTTCTTTACAAAAAAATAGCCTTTGTACTGGTTTACCCACTATTCAAGTGAAAATATCTTCCTTTAATTCAGTGTAACATCAAACTCAGTACTAACCTTTATTCACCACTTTGTTACTCAAATTTGATGCTGTGTGGGTACTTGCAGTGCTTGATACACGTCATCTTAGTAGCGGAGTAGCACAGTGAAGAACCAGATACATTACTTGAACCTTAAATTTCATTCTTGCTTTGACTGTTTTACTTCTTGTTGTTGGGTTTTTTTTTTTCCCCCTCCTTAGTTTTACTCTTGCCTGTGACATTTCCTGAGACTAAGGAAAGGTCACATTCCTTTTTGTCAGTTCTAAAACAATGTACAAAATGTTGTACCCTTCACAGGTACAAAAGCACTTTTCATTTCCTAAAGGAAGCCTCTTAGAAGTCCTTCTATGATCAAGTTTCTAGCTTGCACACTTTTGCTCACTGCACTTTTTGTATTTTTTTTGTTATGTCTAGACAGAATAAGACAGTTTCCAGTCATTCTTACTTTGCTAGGCACCAGGTATTTGAGTTTTATCTATTTTCAACATATGCTTCAAGTTTAGCAATTGTGGTTGCTTGGCTGGTTTAAATTTAATATTTTTCACCCATACTTAATAATTATTCTCCTACTGAGGCATTATCTTCATAAACACTCAGACCATGATGTGCTGTATACATCCTTCACCTACTCAGCTGTGGTAGCAGATTTGAAAGGCTTAGCCTACTAAATATTTGGACAGGAAGCAGAAATAGTCATGGGGCCATTGGAAATAACTGTGGTTGATTGATTCACACAAGGGATACATTTGTTATAAAAGAAGACACTAAACAGCTGAAGATACTGAAGTATTTTTAATGATCACACACAAAAGAAAATGACAAGAATGTAAACTTTTGTTGCTGTTGTGATCAGATTTCAGCATGGGGAATTGCACTCTACTTAACCAAGTTATCTTGTTACTGGAGCAGGCAGCATGCCAGCCTTTGCTCCTCGAGTGTCAGCTGCTGGTTGTGATGTGCCATACCAGACTTAGCAGACTTTCCTCAAAAAACAATTCCCTTTGTTTGTAATTCAGCAAGGCCCGTTGAGTTTGGCTGGGCTCAGGCAATGTAAAGTAATTCTGAATTTTGCCATTAATTCTAGAGGATCCCAGCCACACATTTAGAATTCAGCAGTGTATCGAGTAGCAATTCTAAGGGTTGCAGCATACAATACCTGTTCTGCAAAGAACTGGAAACCCTTATCTTCACGAATACATTCATAGGTTTCTCCAAGCACAGGATTAAATGGCTTACTTCCAGCTCGGTAGTAACTGGATGCATAGGCAGAGACTGCAAAGGCAGCTATGTACACCTGGGAAGTACATATTTGGGACTTAGATTAAATAATTTACAACAGACATGAAAAAATAAAAGCAAGCTTTATCCTGATTCTGTATTTCACCCTTTATTTGCAGACTAGGAATGTGCATGCCTCCTGCAAGCTAAGCCCTAGTTCACGCATTAAAGAACTATTCAATTTTCAGAGTAATTCAATAGGTCAGGGATGGAATTATTAGGGTCAGATACTGCAAATCTCATCAACTGAAAACAGCATTTCTGAAAAGTGTTTGAAACAGTTTAGCATTCTGCAACAGTTCAAAGTAGTAACCTTAAAAATTACTGCTGGATTTCATGTAATAACTGGGTTTTATAGTTATATCTGTGACTCTGTAAATCTACCAACAATCCTTTCCATAAACATGGCAGAGAAAGTATTGGATGAGTTTTCACCAACTTTGCTATTTCTAATGTTGTTTGACTTAAATGTTTTTTTATTGACTGGAGGCTATTACCTAATCATGGAACTGTTGATCATGACTGACACACAGGTAGCCCTTCCAAATTTGTGCAGTCAACTCAAGCATAATATGAGAAATTAGAACTCGGGGCTGTTTGATTCAAGTCTCTTTTGTAACACTTTTTCTCTTTTCACTCCCTTTTCCTCATCTTGAGAAAGTGTAGATACTCTCTTTTCACAGCTTCACAAGAAAATCCACTGCAGATAGGCTCTTTTATGAACTGCTGCAATTACTATGCAACAGCTCACATTAAATTTTGCTTCAGGAATTTCTCAACGGCAAAGAATACACCAGTCTGAGGTAATTTCCAGATGCCTGGGTGTGGGAAGGAGAGAAACAGCTTCTTTTCACTCCCTTTTGAACAACTGCTCATTTCCTTTTCCTTTTAGCCTATGTTCTCAAGAGAACAAAACAAGCTATAGACTGAAAACCCCAGTGAATGGCCACACCCTGGGAACAGGCCCTAAACTGTTACCCCTGAGAGTGTCAGAATGAGGAAAGAGACTTTTCAAACAGTATTTATAACGCGACTACCTACTTTCATTTAATAACCTCATTTTAAGATAAGATATATTGAGTTGAAAAGGCTGAATTCAGCTTATAGGAAAATCTGTATCTTCCACTTAAGAGAATTTAGGGAGCTTCTAATCCTTTATTTATGGGCTTGCATATTAAGTAGCTCTTGTACACTTGGAAGCAGAACAACTGAAATGCATTTCTGTTGTTCTTTCACCAAATGCAGAATTCAGGGTTCTGCACTGGCAGAGGATGACACCATTATTGTACCCAACATACATCATACTGCCTGGTTTTGAGATCCTCAACATTTTGGATTAACCTCAAAACTTCAGAAAACGATTTATTAAAAAATATGGAGCTCATTTAGTTAATACAGAGGTATCACAGTCATGTAGGGCTGAGGGATCCAGCATCTTTATGTACAGATGTGTTATCAGATTGGAACACCCTTGAAAAAGATACATTGTAGCTTTCATCCTTGGGAGGGAATTCTATAAATTTAATCCCCTCCTCCCTTTTTGCTGTAAATTTTTAATATTGCAGAGCAAGGGCTGCAAAACAGAACTAAGGTTTTTTTTTTTTTTTTGTTTAAACTTGCAGAACAGCAAGGTACTTGAGGAGAGAGACTTTCTGCAAAAGCAACAGAAATGGAGCAGAAGAGTCAAAAATAGTGGCTATGTGAGTATGTACAGACACACTGGAGTTTGCCTCTCTCAGCTAAGAGAAACAAAACAATGGGACAGAACATCTTCATCAGCATTGCTTTTATGTTTGTTCTAATTCTACTGAACGTTACTAAGTGTTTGGAATAAGGTGTTCACCATGCGTTCAAAGGGGTTTGGTGTGTGCGCTGCTTTATCCAGGAGCTCGCTGTACTCCAGCTCCTCACAGAGACGCTGCAGGGTGTTAAGTGGCTCATTTAACTCCACGGGCATGGCCACTTTGGAGAGATCCTTTCCTATGTTATTCCTCAGGATATTCCATAGGCTGATGTTACTCGTGTTAGGGCATGGAGCTGGTAAACATGTTCTTCGCTTAGAATTGCATCCAATTCCACTTTCAGAAATACAATCTGCAAAGGACGGAAGTGGCAGAGCAATTAAATTCACATTTTCTTAGTTTCATCCCCTTTGCAAACATACATTAAAATGCAACCATCTTTTCTTCTGTCAAAACTTCCTTCCACCCACGATTCATTTAAGTATTTCACTTGTGGTTTGAAGATAGCCTGTTATAAAAATGACAAAATTAAGAACAATATTTTACATACATTAACAGAAGTAAAATGCCAGGTACAAGAGATGCATAAAAATGACCTTCTTTTCCCTTAAAGTCTGCAAGAAAAGGCTCAGACTTTCCACTGAAGTTGAAAGAGTAAATATTATAACTATTTTATTTGTAATAGAGATGGATTCATATCTGTTTAAGGGACATAAAACCTCCTTCCTTGACAGACCTTCAATTAAGTTGACACTTCTCAGAAGGCGAGATGTAACTTACAGATGTAAGGATAATAACTACTCCTACTGATCTTTTCCTACTTTTTTGAATACTCCTACCAGGGAAATTTACTGCACCACAAATTTACATTCAGGCTTTTCCACGTTGCTCCCCATGGCATTTAACTTAGCAATGTTACTTTGAGATACGCCCATACACTGATGGAGATCTGACATGTTTTAAGGGTAGAAAAGGGAAAAGCTGAAGCAACTGTGGAGCTTATGGGTTTGCTGAAGATAAAAAAAAAAAAAAAAAAAAAAAGGAAAAAGGGACTCAAGTCAAGAGTCTTTGACACAAATATCTGAAGTCTGGTTTCTGTATCAAAGCATTCAGCACAGGACAAATAGTTCTGAATGAAATGATTTTTAGCAAAATCCAAATAGAGCTACAAGCTTCTGCAACAGGCACCAGTCTGAAGTGATTACACTGCTTAGCTGTACATCACTTTTGTTTTGAAGAGGAATGTGTTTGCCAGTGTAAGAACATACTTCATCTTCACACATCCTGAGGAGCACCTGGGAAGCTCCTGCCTTAGGATCAGTTACTATTTGGAAAATTCAGTCATAGCCTCAGTCTGTCAATCCCTGTCCTTTTCTGGCTTTCCTCACACAGCTCTGTCTTGAAGGAATTAAACCCACCCTGGGCAGCACATCTCTCTCTGTGCTACACACGCCTGAAGACTCCTTGCCCTTAAATGCACTTAACCAGTACTTCCTCTGCTCTTCCACTGACATAAGCACAGTATCAGCAGTGCTTCCAGCAGTGACAAGTGACCACAAGGACGAACTTCTCCATCCCTGACATGCCTGCCAGCCCATGCCTCATGTGGAGGTTTTAAAGGGTAACCAGTAGCCTCAGAGTTTTGAGGAGGGAGTTTCCATCTTTCCTGCCACTCAAACTAGAAGTCCTAATACCTCATGTGACTGAGTTACTCTAACAAGGTCAGGTGAACTATTTGCAGTCCCTAGCCTATATCTTTTTTTCTTTGCTTAAAAATGGCATGGGCACTATTGAGTCAAAAAATCTACCTGAAACAATTATACTGTTGAGAGTTAAGGAGTTGACTCCCATACTTCCCTATTGGAAGAATTTATTTAATATCAGAAGAGACCAAAAAGAAGGATTCTCCCTTAGATACCTCAGGAATGAGGTAAATGCTAAAATGTTAGCCTTGTTTAAAAGAGCTCCCAGAAATGGGATTTGGCTATTTTGATTAAAAGCAGAATACCAATTGACTCATTTACATATTCTGGACCAGTCCATTAATTGAGGTAAGCTGCTGAAAAAACAGAGTAGAGCAAGAACTACAATACTCAGATACCAAATTTTCTAAACAGTGAAGTTTGCCCACTCTCTTTTACAGAAAAGCCCATGCAGTTCTGGATTGTAAGAGCTGTGACAAATAAGACAGGATGAATGCTGAAGGAGATTTAGACATCTGACCTCCAGTTAGACTCAATGACTTTTGAGGCCAGACTGGACCATTATCAACATCTGATCTGACATTCTACATTGCAGTGGCCAGAGGATTTTATCATAATCCCACAATCTATGGTGCAGCTAAAGCCCTGTAGGAAAAAGACATCCAGTTTTCTATTAATGGCAGTGGCAGGATGCCATTAATAGCAGGTACCAGAAGCATGCAGAGGTGCTGCTTATACTGAAGAGCTTCAGTGACAGTCTTTGTTACAAAAAGATGAACTGACACATTAATACAGCTTTCTAAAGTCCAAATCATGAGATAAATCCATTTGTATTCTTTCCTATCTTAAAAGAAAAAATAAAAAAACCAGTTACAGAATACTTGTAAAACTACCCAAGTTCATAGGAATCCAATGGTCCTTGGAGATGATCAGGAAACAGCTGCTAGTAAGAAATCACTGTTCAGCATTTTTGAAGATAAAAATACATTGTTAAGAGTGGGAAGAACATTGTGGTTATCTGAAATGAGTTGAAGGCACAAAGCCAATTAGGTTGTAATGACCAATTCTCCTTTTTTTGAGTCTCTTTCTAATTAGAAGGACAAATTAGCGTATGCACTAACAATACTATCATGATTAAAACATGCAAGAAAGAAATTCTTATAGTCATGCATCAGACTTGCTAGTGTGTAATTATTCTCATATTCCCCTAAACACTGAGTTCTGCTAAAACAACATGACTTCTAAATGCAGTTGCTAAATTGCAGACTGAAAAAATAGTATGACAAGAAGAAAATTACTTTTTGAAAAAAAGAAAGCAGTTAGGCCTTGCTACTTTGAAAAATCCTGTGGCCATGTGAAACTGAGAGGGAGTGGGAGTTGCATGAAAGAAGCCAAGAAAAGAAGTGTTTCCCTGATGATACAGAACCACCATCCTGCTTAATCAACAGTGCCCAGATAAGCAGATTAGCGAGAATCTGCTGTTCCATACCAGTGTGAGTCTATATGAGAAAAAACACAGGCTGTTTACATCTCAAAACCCGTAACATCTAATTATCCAGTAAGAAAAGAAAAAAGTATCCCAAACAAACAGAAACAAAATTCTCAAAACATGGCATAAAACCCCACTGAACTCACCTAACGTTTGTCTTTCATTCTCCATGTCATTGCTTAGGTTATCTTCTGAGACATTATCACTGATATCACTTACATATGAGTCATCATCTGATACCTGAGTGTGGGGTGGGGAACAAAGCAAGATACATCACTCATTAAAATAACCCCATATGCATGTGGAAAGTGTTACTTTCAGCTGCAGTTATTGTTTTATTATAATTGAACCATTTAAGTGGTGTTTCAGTACTATAGAAAAATACTACAAAGGCCTAAGAAAAGGCAATTAAATTTGTGAGAGATCGCCATATTTGAAAAATCTAACTTTAGTGGAGAAATGCTTCATCTCCTTAGCCTCACAACTAGGAAGGCTTTCCTCTTATCAAAATCCAAGGTTTTTATGGAGCCCAAGAGAGGAAACAATGATCTAATAAATTTCAATATGCATGCCATCAGCTTCAAGGTACCTACAGGTACCACAAGGACAGGTATGAACAAGTACTTTTGTGATGCAATTCCCTGGGCACCTGTATAATGACTGAAGGCAGACAGTACAATGGCTGCAGTATCTGCATACTAGCTACTTAACTGCCATCTGCCTTGCTGAGTGTATAAGACTTCTTAATAATTGCTGCCTCTTACAGTGAAGAGACAATGACAACAAATAAATATAAATGGCATAATAATTCCTAAATGTTTTGAAATTCTAAATTTTCTGGCAGTCTTCTGATGTACAGTTAGCACTCAGAAAGACTGCATGTCAATTAGCAGATAAGAAAATACATCTGAATGATGTCAATCTCCTTGCTCAGACCTCATTTTCTGAAGAACTAGCAGACAGCAGAACTTCCTGTGCATCAAAAAATTCTGTGAGAGAGTCAGCTATAGACAGCCTGCTTTCATTGGAGACCTGGTGAACCAGACCTCTGCCTTCTTCTCTTGAATTTTCCTGTTTAAAAGAAAAAAAGTTTTGAGCAAGGAAGTACCACAAATAACATTCATGCATGCAATTCCACAGTCTCCTAACTTGAAAGGCTGTAAAACACTGGGAGAAGATTGCACATGCTCCTCTTCAATTTATGTGAAAGATAGCACGTGATTCAAAGTGGGATTTAAAACCAAAGTAAAACAGATCAAAGAGAAGGAAAATGAAGGAAAATAAACCAAATGCATATTGAGTAAATCCCTCAAAAGTGCTGCATATAAAAATGCTTTGCTATTTGAATGATTCAGCCAGATATATCCAAGTGTATCATCAAAAAGCCCACAAATGAACAGAACTCCCATCTCTTTATATTACATCCTACATTCACATTCCTGATCTTAGCAAATTAATTAATCATTGCTTAATGCAAAGCCTGCCACAGAGTAGTCTACAAAAATCAGAGGGGTAAGTTGCTTTCTTTATAATAGTATGTTTTCCTAGCTCTTTTTCCTCACTAATTTTCTATGCTGTGCTTTGGAAAGCATTCCTTCATATCCACACCTGAGGTATCTCCACATTAACCAAAACCAACATATTATTTAAGCCAGGGAACTGGAATTGCTTTTGCTGCTGGAGGCACATTTGACTGCCCCAGAGACCTTGACAGCCCCTCCCACAGTAGCCCTACAGATCATTGGTGTAAGCAGAGCTCCAGCAGGTGGCCTGGCAAAGGTGGGGTGACCAGTGAGACTTCTCATTCTGTGGTGGCAGTAAAAAAAAAGTTGGCAAACCTTGTGCACTACTGTTTTCCCTGATAACTCCTCCAACACAAATGAAATGAGCTATGCTGGCCAAAAGGAGTGTATTAGCTGCTCTTAAGATTTTCTGCATGAGGTGCTTTACTGACTTATAACCATGACATCCCTATCAAAATTTTGCAGGAATTGTAGTATTTTATTTTCAGAACAATATAATGAACAGTCTGACAAGCCCATAATCAAGCTGACAAACCTTCTTTCAAAGTTTTTCTGTTGGTAGAGTTCACTATCGTATGGAATGTTATTTGGTACACACTGATAATGGTGACATGGAAACAAAACAAACTGCTGCACAAAAGACTTAAAAAAACCCTCCTTCTACAGCAGGGATAAAAGAGAAATTCAACATTGTCCCTCCTATAGGAAGGCAGTTACACTAGCCTACAAGTGAAAAAAAAATACATTACACACATAAGCATTGCTACTGGGATTGTTTCCAATGCTATTTTGAATCTGAGAAGGGAAGTGAGCAGGAAAGACTCATAAAAGACATCAGGTTTTTATATCTAACACATAAGCTTCAGGTTTTCTTGTTCCAAATTCCCACTTTGGCATGATGAAATACAATTAAATTACCCAACAGACAAACAAAACTTTTCCCTTATGCAAAGGCTCGGGATACTATTTTATACTGCTTCAATTTTCAAACTGGGTGTATCATAGCACCCAATGTATCATTTAGTGATAAGTTTTGTGCAGTGGCCCTGCCTTCCTCAAAGCAGCACTGCTGTATCACAGTCCTCAGATAATCTTAAAATGAAGCTTTTCCAGTATAAGTGATTTCATCCTTAAGTTCCATCCCAAGCCATACCAGAGGGAATTTGTGAATGCAACCTCCAAAGGACCTTCTAAAAGCTATTTTTGTCACATGTGCCTCCATGTGTGTGTGTAGCACAGAGCACAAGTTTCAGAAATAATCTATTGTCATTGCAAAGACCTCCACTAAGTAAGAAAATAAAGAACTCCTGAAACTAAGTAAAATGCATTAATGCTTTTCTGGATAGCAGTTTAAATGCTCTTCAAATTCTCATGGGTTTTAAAGCAAAAGGCGTTAGAATGATCAACTACCTAAAGGAGGAAAAAACCAAAACTGAACAGCTAAATATGACCAAAACACAGCTCCACTAAAACAGAACTGAACCAGAAGTGAACAGATGGAATCTGCTCTGGAATGACTAAACTGTCTTTAAAAATAAAAGGAAATAATTAGTTACATAAAAGCCCTAGCACTCAAGTTCTGATGAAAGATTTATACTACAAGCACAGCAGAGGTTTCTGTATGAGTTAACATTTAGGAAAATCCATCATAAATAACACAATTCTGGCTTCTCTCACTAACACCATTAACACCTACACCTTATGACCTATAATTACACCATATTCACCTGCATTCTGCAGGGAGCCAAAAAATTGTCTCAACATCAGTGGAATCTCAAACTGCCTAGCTGGATACAGAAGACTCCTTGACTTAACACAAAGAACACTAAATGTCTGAAAGGGTTCTGGTATGTGCCATTAACTTTGATCCTTCCATGGAAATGTCTGATAATTGTTCTAAACCTTACAAAATCCACACTGGTAGCCAACATTCTGGGCTAACAGCACTTAAATGGGCAACAAAAATCTACAGAACTTAACAAGGGACTAAAAGGGCAAGAGAAACAGTGGCACGAGGGTGACAGGTGGGAGCTCTGTACATGCTGAATGAGAAGCAGGCAGGAGGCGAGGGAGAACACCAGGAACCAGTAGCAAAAAGCAAAGGAAGATGTGCTCAAGAAACCTGCTCACAAGGGAAGTCTTTGAAATCAAATATCACACAATGCATAATCAGCAATGACTCACAACCATGAAAGCAGACTGGCTTTGCTAACACACCACACCACAGGGAAGACACGGAGAACAGGACAAGGAGCAGCTACGCAGCACTGTCTGGGTGTAGGGGCTGGAGGAACAGACATCACTGAAAGAGGAAATCCATACCCACCTTCACCAAATCTGGACTTGATTTTGCATTAGATGCTGAATCAATGATCTTAGATTCGGCATGTATTCTGCGTAACCGGTCTTTAAGATCTGTGTTTTGTGCTATTGCCTGGAATATTTAACAAAAATATTGGGGATATAAAGTTCTCTCAGCTAACTCGAACGTGGCTTTATTGTATAAAAGGGGGAAAAGACTATTTAAAGTGCAGTATAAAACACTACCACTACATTATTTTTTTACTAGTTCAGCAAATCATTTATTATAAATGCTTCAAATCTAACTCCTTTATCTCTCAAATTAAAACTGGTTTTTTTTTCCAGAGTGAGGAAACAAAGACATAAGTGGAGAAAAAAAAGTCAAAGATGGCAGGGATATTTTTCTATTCAAGCTCCCTTCCTTTGCCCCCATCTCCAACATAGCCTCCCTCAACATTAGATCTTGCCACATCCAAAACCATTTGATTTTCCCATACTGACTGTTTCCTTTGCCTTCCAATGACAGAGAAATAAGACATAAATTCACACAGGTAACAGGTATGATTTGTCTCCTATCAGATCATAACAGCAACGGTCAGAATAAAAAGCCTCTACTGCAAACTCATGTTTGTTACACGTTATTTACTTATTCTGGGTGCATCTGGTAGATGTCAATTAGACTAGACATGTAGGAAGAGAGTGTAACCCTGCAATGAAACTATCTCTAAATAAAATATTGTGTTACTAACTTTGGAACAATACTGAAGACTTGCATCTCATTTTAGTGAACTGAATCAATATCAGGATGTGGAGAACCCTGCTGTTTACACATCCACTTTATCCCACAAATGCTTCTGCTTTTGGTAGTAATTTTTGTTGATAATTCTCTTGGTGGCAGGAAAGACAGTAAGCTCAGTGTGATGATGGAGGAGAGAAAACTTATTTCTGGCTTTACCTATATCGGGTCTGAATTTGCCATAAAGGTATATATCCCTTGTGTGTCAAGTGCTCAGCATTGTGTTAAATCCTCAACATCAGGTAAGTGCAAAACAGCTCTCCTGTAATAGCATCTTCCCATTTTCATTATTTGCTACAAAATGTTTTCTTCCTGCTGTCTTCTTCCTCCCCTCAAATCTGAAATATTGTATCTTTTTCCCATTCTGTATTTCCTTTTTTTTAGAATGTGTGTAGGTCAAGGATACTGTCTTAATGAAGGAGAAGCAGAGGCAGGTATGCTAATTTTGTGGTGGTTTATCCACTTTAAATCTGTTAACTTTTCTTCTACTGCCAGGCTGATGGGAGCAAAACAGACTTATGTTTGATAGCTTTCAACCTGTGAGTGATTTTTTGTTACTCCTTTACAGAAAACAAACTAAAATGAACAACAAACACTAAGCCAAAGTCATTAGCACAGGACTATCTTGCAAGGAAGTCTTAAAAATATGTCAAGTTTATCATATCCATGTTTCCAAATGTCTTCAAAGGAAGCTCATTCCATTCTCCTATAGGATCTCTGCTGTACAGGGTGAGAAGATTTTTGCTGGCATCATGACATTACAGAACTGCAGATTAAGAGCCCTCATAGGTGATTACACCTTGCTGAATCAGCCAAGGTTCACAGGTGACTTCTGGATGGGCTACAAGAATAATTAAGTATCAGATAAGACCTAAAAGAATTATTTTTAAAGACATGTACAGGACGAAGATGGACAACCAAATTTCACTGCCCAGAAAACAAAATAATTCGTGCTGAGTGTTCACTGAGTTCAGCAATCATAAAACTGATTTTTTGATATAAAATAGTAGACAAATAACATTGGAAAAATAAAAGTCACCTATTCAAATATCACAAGTGGAACATCTGAAAGCCAAAACCAAAGAAGTACAAGTGAATGAGTACAGTTACTATGCAACAGGCTTCAACTTTCTCTAAATACTGTGAAGACATCACAGCCTCTAAAAGTCTAGGCAAAGAGGCATGTCATACACTTAAAAACTATAATCACACAGATTTTGTAAAGCAAAGAGAAGCTTTCATACTGAAATAATTCTAGGATGATCTATATCACATTGATCAGAGCCTGAGTCTCCCCTGCCTCTGATGTGGTGTTTGCAACAAACACTGAAATTTTAAGGCCATGGTAATGACAGCCCTCCTTGGTCTGAAGTCTGATCAGTTTGGTTGATATGTTCAAACATGACCCAGATGAAAAGTTCTGGTGTTAGCCAAGTACATACAGCACATCAACCAACTCCCCACCTTTTTAAAGAGCACCATCTTTTGTCATTTAGAGCTCTGCCCTAAGAACTCCTTTGCTGCTTATAGAGCACTGAGAGGTAATTGATGTTGGAAGTTAGCATAAACCAGTTGTACTTGAATTTGCTTTGCAGTGTCTTGGTGCAGCAAGGAGAAGCTCTGTAGTGCATCAGAAGGGACAGCTGAGTGCGTTCAGCCACTCTCACCTTTATTTTATGCCAAGTCATACAGTGAATATTCAAGTGCTGTTTAGGTAAAGAAAAGGGAAAGGAAACTGCGACCCATCAGAACTGAGTAGTAGCATGTTTAGAAAGAAAGCAGACTCACAGTCACAGAGCGGCCCTTTGATTCTTAACATCAAGTGATACAGATTACACTACAAACCTAAATCAATCCATCTATTGAACGCCAATGATTTGAAAATACCATTAACATTTAGAAGAGTCTGAAAATCACAATCTATAATAACTTACTATGACTAAATTCTGCAAATTTTAGCACAGAGCTGACACTAAAGAAATAAAAATTACTCTAAAATTTAAAAGTAGTATCTGATGACAATGAAGCTTGGTGAGCTTCAGCATGTCACTTACAGATGTTAAGGCATTCTTCAAGCCCACTATTTGAGCAGATGGAGATGAGGATGCATCATAGTCCAGCATCTGCTTCAGCTTTTCTCTCTCTGTAGATATGGTGCCGAAAGCTGACCTCAAGGTGAAGTAAACTAGAACCATTTCATAAAAAGAGACAGTTAAAAACAGCTGCTACCAATTTATGCACATGAATTACATAAAACTCAAAGCATCATTTATGGTGACAGAAACAAGAATTTAGGTTAAGAGTTCCAGGGTGGGCTACTAAAAACAAGTAAAATTAATGAAGGTTATAGGGTACATTTTTAGTAGGAGACATGTTTATGGTGAAGACTACTGTGTTGACTATATTAGCCACAGTCAAAATTACTCTGATTATTTGTGACAAATGGCAGCAAAGCTAACTAACCACATCTGCTCTTCACTTGCTTTTGTTTCCCAATTAGCTTGAATCTTCAGGTGGTCATGACTCTATTGCATACTCCTCTCTAAATTCCAGTGGGGGAGAAGAAGAGATGAAAGAAAAAAAATCAAATAGAAAAAAGTCATCCAAAAAAACCCCACCAGCTATAACACATTGTGCCACAGCTATAGGGTTAGTAGTTTCTCCACAAGTAAGTCAACTGTGGTGTTGCATTTTGTTATCTCTTTCTCTGATAGAGAAATTTCAGCTTGTTAGATGATTTAGTGACTCAAAGGGTCAGATCCTGAGTGATGTGCATGTTATGCTGCTACTTCTACTCCTTCCTGAGGCACTATCACCAGCCCAATACATTTAAATCAGACAACAGATCATGCAATTTTAAAATCACTAAAGGGGGTTTTATAGGGGAAATGCACTTTTAGAATTTTTTTTACCATTAATACATTTAATCTTCTGTTTAACCACAAGGAGTAAAAATTTATTTGAGCAGTATTTGTTTATGTAGGTTTTCAACATTCATCTGACTGGAGTATTACAGGATTTCTGAGGGCCTAATCAAGCCCTGTAATACAGTCATGAGACTTGCCAATGCACAAATGAATCCATTTACAGGGAAACGAAGATAGAAAATTTGGGCATGGATGCATGAAAGGGGCAAACAATAAGGAATTCCCAATACTTCTCTCTCCTAATCATCCACTCTAAGTTAACCTGAATCATCATTTCACTGAGTAGTTATGCAATTTAATTTAGTCTTCTGAAAAACTATTCTTCAAGTATATTCCAACACTGCAAACCATTACCAAAGCTAATTCGCATACTATCCAAAGAAATTTTTAACAGTATCACAGGGTGGGGAGGGAGATATATCCACTGTGATCTATTCTCTTAGGCTTTCTGTTATATGTAAATAACATGAACAGAATCTTCAATGACATTTAATATGTTGTACACTAAATTTACATTTCAAGAATTATTACTTACTAAACTAAATGTTACATTTTATTTGATTTGTATCCAAAAGGTGACACAAAAAATTTCTCCATTACTCTTTCTTGGAAGGGGTGTGCTATTAAGTAACATAAGAAAAAAAATGCTTGATCCTCTTAGTAAAATGATTCTGCAGTCAATAGAACCAAGTTAATTGTCCCTTCAAATCACTGTGGATCAATCTAAACAAAATTTCTGTCATGGACTATTCCAGTAAGACAATGTTGAGTAGGTGATTTCATTGCTCTGCTTAACAGCAACTTCTCCAACTGCATCCCACCCTCACTTCTTTTCTTTTTTTGGAAAACATACATCAGTTTTGACTATCATTGACTTTATGAAGTTTACTACTTAGATGCATTCCTTACATAACAGAATCAAGATACATCAGCACTAAAGGAGAACAACAAACCAAGAATGCTTATTGATAACATCAACCATTATCATGTGCCAAAGGGGACAAAGCCAATACTCCCAAAAGCCTTTCAGCTATAAATGCTTAAGTGCCTCCCTCAAGAAGATCACTTAAAAATGTTTCTGGTGCAAGGCTGATGGAACAAAGCACTGCTAATGAAAAATGATTTTGAGGGAAGAAATATTTCTAGTCAAGCTCCCCCTCTGGCTGCTTTGCATGATTTACTCTTCTGTATTCACTAAAAATAGGTTACTACCATAGCAACTCTTGCATCACCAACAAATGTTGACTCTAAACTACAGTGAAGCACACAGAATATAGAAACATAAATGTGCTCATATGCACACATAGCATGCAAACAAGAGAGTACAGTCTGCTGTATTTCTAGCAACCAATTTTACGTTTTTTACCTTTTGGCAAAAAATAATATAATCTAGGCTTTTAGCACATAAAAAAAGGGGTAGTTCTCTATTAAATAAAAAATCTAAAAAGTGGTGATTAGGCCACCTTTTTGAAATGACTCAAGATCTCAACACTTGCAATTCCTCAAGGAAATTAAAGGAAGAGTGTTTTCTGCTTTTTCTAAACATTAAACTGGAAGCATTCTCAAAAGTCGTATCATTATCTAGACTGGGATGATATAAAGCCATTTATGAAAGACAATTTCATTTACCTTTATGTGCAATGTGAAATAAGTCTTCTTGCATTTTAGTAAATTCTGATGATGTTTCAGAGCCATCAGAGTAATTTTTCTCCTCTACAAAATCTATTGTAGATAAGTTTGGATTGGAAGCATGCAGTCTCATAGGGGCAGAAAATACTGAAGGCACCTGTAAGTAGGACAGTAACTTGTGATGGTTTTATTAACTGTAAAGAAAATTTTGTTTTATTGTACCCACCTGGATTACATGCTGCAGATACCAAAAATGAAAAAAAATTACTGTCAATTATCAATAAGCTTGGAATGGATGACACCTGGCAAATGAAACCAGAGATACAACTTTGCCCAAGATACCATAATGGGAGATTGCAAAAACTCAAAAAAGCAAGCCCATTGAGAAAGGTAACAGGATATATTATTTACCCCACTTATATTAAGTGTCTAATCACATGGCCTCTCGATGCAAATGTGCACTAAACTAGCTAGGGAATTTGCAATAATCTGTTCTGATTAAAAAAAAAAAAAAAAAAAAAGACACACTGAAAGCAGGGGTAAAAAACATGGCCAGTGTCCTGAAGGTAACAGGACAGATTCTATTGCAGATATCAATGACAACACATCTGTGTTTTGTCTGATATATTACCACTTATTATAAGTAACACAGGACACTACCTAGAAAGGATTTGTATTTCCTTAACTGGTCATGCCAAGAAGTGATCAATAACTAAGGTTTGGAGGAAGATGGACTCTGAAAGGACAGAAGTTACCTGTAACATTCCTTTAGCCTCTTTGCCAACAACCCTGGATCGCCACCTCCTGTGTGCTCTCTTTTCCTTCTTTGGGCTTTCAAAAGGTCCAACCTTTTAACAACACACAGGACAAAAACAACACAGACTGCCATAAACCTAACAGAGCTAAGAAATTCCTCGATTCTTTAGGATTTGAGGTTATTTTTTAGAATTGTAAGGGAAAATGCTTTTTGGTTTTGTTTTTAAACAACAAACCTGCATAGCATTTATAGCAGGCGCTGAATATGTCCTGTGAAGAACATCCATGCTTTGTAACAGCTGGTTCATTTCCAGTAAATATGTGTGACAGTTGGAGAGGTCTGTTTGGAACAAGAGAATATTTTCAGTTGCCCTTCAGTGACAGACAAACTGACAGCTTTCTGTCTTTGTAGGTTAGTCCTATTTTGATTGCAGCTAGCTTAAGTTATTCATTGACTAAAAGCATTAGACTGCTGGATAAAGAGGTTGCATCCTATCTTCAAGTTCAAATTGAAAATATTGAAATGCATCTATATGGTGTATATAATGATCATGATATCTTTTCCTAGTTGGCTGCAGAAAAAATGAGAATAATGTGATAATTTCTGCAGTTTGAGGTTTGTCAGAGCTCCTCCTGGTGAGGGTAACAATGCCACAGGCATCAGCACTGAATTGTGCATTCAGACCTAGAGGTGAGGCTCCTCTGTAATAGACATGAAGCTCACTGGTAGGCAGAAACTTAACAAATAAATATAACACAGACACTGCCAACATGAGAAAGATCTTCATGCTCTTAGGAAAGCATGAAAGCAGAAGGTGACTTTGAATTACAAAGACTTAGTACTTTTCAAATTACTAGGTTTTGGATGCTTCCCTTTTTCCAGCCTAAGGACATTCAAATCTTACTACTGCGTGTGATATTCCCATATAAAAGAAAATGTACTGAAATGTTCTGGTTCCTTGAAGAGCTGCCCACCATTGATACCCTCACATCCAAAATCACCAGTTCTTTTGCAAACAAGTCAGTAACCACTTAATCAACAACCATCTCTTTCCTTCCTCCAGTTTCAGAGAAAATTCTAACTGTAATGACTACTTAGTGTATAATTCTCTCATTCTTGCGAGAAACTAGGGGAAATATTAGGCTAATTTCAGCTTTCTTCAAATATCATTACCTCTTGAGCATTTTTCCATGTCTTCAGAAGACTGTAGCCAAGATGAAATCCTGGACTCATTACTCGAAAAAGAAAATGACAAATTACCTCCAGTTGACACTGAATTCTGTTTGGTCAAGCTGCCTGCCTGTTTCAAAGAAGAACAAGTGAATTATTAACACACAATATTTTAATGTTGGATGCACAAATTCCAACAACCGACAGTTGAGGACCACGACCATGCACAAGGACTGAAGGCATCCGTTACACGCAGGGGAAAAAAAGTGTATGCTCTGCATGTAGTCAGTGAGCATAATGCCAGGATATCTAACATAACTGCTGTCCACAAGCAGTAGAAACACTCAAGGGACCATGAAAATTTGCTGAAAACTAAATTTTGAGGAAGGACAAAGTTCTGCATAAATTAAGTCAACTTAAAACAATTGAAGTACCACATCTGAAGGGACCAAATTCAGACATTCTGTTCCTCCTCCCCAAAGAAGCCCCAAAAGTAACTTAGATGTAACACATACATTTGTTAAAGCTATTTTTCAGTGTAAAAGCAAGACATACTAGATGTCATTTAAAATTTTAGACAAGGTTGAGTGACTTCAGCATGGATTTGGCTCGACAGGCCTTAATAGAAGGATCCCCATACACCTCATCTGAGTAAAGACTATCCTTTGATAACACCTCAGTAAACATTTTCAAACTTAGCTCAATTTCAGCAATGCCCATCATTAGATGCTTCAAGAGATGCTGGAAGTTCTGCATAACAGCCAATCAAGCAGTATAAATCAATAGCTTTCAATGGGAAGAAATGTCTTACTGTTACCAGTTGAATGTGGCCTATAATGTTGTTTTCTACTCTCACGTAACTACAAACAGCAGCCATTCAGATACCCAGTTATTTCTACACTTTACTCAACCTTTTATTTTCAATAATAGCCAGGGTCAGGAAGATGCACAAATCACATGTGCTGTCAACATCTTGTTAAAGATCAGTTTTAAACTCTTTCATCTTAGTGCCATTACACAGCCATTTTACTGATTATGAGAAAAGGTGATTAAATTGTTTGGCTCTTCTCTGAAGCATACAAACTTTACAAACTTTGTTACCTCCTGCTCACCTTATATCAGAACTCCAGTAGTACTAATTTTAAATCTATTAATAAGAAATTTCATCTACATCTCAGTCAGTTGCAGCTTTCTTAGTTGGCCTTTTTAAGTTTACAATATAACCACCAACGTGAGTTTCAGAATAAAATAAAATGCACTATCCCTGTGCTGCCATTCAATACTGTGTCAGTATGCAATAGCAGTAAGCATCAATGAGTACACTTGTTTTTAAATTAATCAATGCAGCTTAGCTGGCTTATTCCTACATAAAGCTGTACAAGCTTTAGTCATCTACTTAGACAGATATATATATATATATACACACACACATATTTATTCAAATAATAATCTTTAAAAGCACAAGTAAACTGAATTTAACGATGGGCAATTTTACTGGCATTTTTTGAAACAATTCCACATTTATCTCTTCAGAAATCCGCCTCACGTAACCAACTTTTCCAGAACTCATATACACAAGTGACATGAGCATGAGGAAAGAAGGAAGTACGGACTGCCAAAAAGCAGGCAAGAGACAGCTTTTGTAACTCCAGTGTTCAAAGCTTTGCTTTGGATCAATATGGCTAAACTTTAGAATCCAAGGATTCCACATAAACATGTCCATATACAGACACCTGTCTCTCAACAACAATAAAAAAAATGTGAAAACCAATCAGGTGTTGCTAAAAGCAAGTAAAATGAAACTTGAAGTTCGCTCGGTATATATTTCTCAAAATAACCTAAGAGCTGGAGTGATATCAACTAACACCAAGCTAAGGCTGGTGTAAATTGGCAGACTTCCATTTAGCTTGAGCACAGCTAAGGTGATTAACTGCAGCTTAAGAACTATCCCCTTCTATTTTTCACATGAAAATAAGTAGGGCTTCTCTGCAGTGTAAATCTGCATTAATAGTCTGAATTAAAGTCTTTCATGCCAAAGAAGAAATGGTTAGTTTCCCGACAGTAAGCATAGATTTTAGATATGCTAGTCACATAGGTTTCTTTGGTTTGGGTCTTCCAGGGTTTTTTGAGGGCACCAGCATAAATATATCATGGACTTTGCAATGCTCCTCTTCTGCCCTTGATATCCTTCCCTACTTCCATCCCTGCTGTCTTTCAGGAGAAAATAATGAAATGGCCGCAGGAGATTTGCCGTTCCCTTGCAGACAGTGCCTCAGGAGAGCAGGCTGTCAGAGCCACGGAGCTGCTGGCACACGAAATGCACGCGGACAACTCTCTGCAGAACGGCCTTGTTACCGCAGGGTGGGTCACTGCTCTTTCAGCTGCCCGCTCGCACATCCCCTCCCTCTCGGCCACCAGCAAAAAGCTGCTCAGACACGTCTGTGTTTGCTAAAACTCACACTCACAGGATAAAGTGATGGACTGCAGGTATTGGGAACATGCCTACTCAGATCATAAAGTAATGGAAAAGAAAGCCTTAGTTAGAAGAAGAACAAGGAGGGCACTGCTGCTTAGAGTCATTCTGGAGGTGACAGAAACAGTTGCTACATTTCAATCACACTGAATTTTTTTTTTTTTTTTTTGATTCTCAAAAGCAGTGATTCTACATTGGAGCAGAAGAGCTTCTTTGGGTGAAGGTCAGCCAGTCAATGTACAGATAGCTGAAGGCACAGAGGCACAGAACATACACCCTCTTCCATTCAACTGCAAAGAAGCCATTTATGGGCTGAGCATTTCTCAGGTCATCTGTGAAACCAATTCACAGACTTTACCAAAAGAGAAATACACTGCTGACTGAATCCATCTAGACCCCATATCCACCTACAGCACAGCCTTTGGACTGATCTGAATAGTGCTTCTTCCTCAGTTAAAAATATCAATAGTGGCCCCAGTTGATGGCTTCTTGTTTAATTCCTATATACTCCTTAATTAAGTAGTAAGCTTCATTCATGTAAAAGGGGAAAGGGTTTATTAGCCAAAGGATATACAACAAAATGCTTAAGGGAAAAAAAAAATACCTAGCTGAGTACTCTTCTGTGACTAATATTCATCAGCACATATCAGACAAATACTGATATAGGTCCCAAAAATTTATGGGGATTCTATCTCAATATACAGTTTTGAAATTCACTGTGAAAATACGGTTTATTACATTAAAATAGTGAAAAACTACTATATAAAATTTAACAGTATCATAAAGGAAACTGCTTGGGTGTAAATCAATAAATAATAAACCTTCCTCTTGACAATTTAGAACACAACTTAATTGCCACCACAAACTTCCATTACGCTCTTTATTTAATGAACACAAATTAGACTAATTTAATTCTTTATGAAAGCTCATTTTTTATAAATAAAAACTATTACCTTTCTACCTGGAGTAGAATCACAGAAACCAGGGACAGAGTCCGTAGTAGTAGACACAGGGAAGAAAATATTATTGGCATCATGAGGAAACATGGAGATTTCATTCTGACGGTACATTCTGTGATGGCGAAGTTTTGCTACCCATTCATCAAACAGCTCCTGAGACTTCACCTGCACAAAATTTCAGGGTTGATAACATTCACATTCAAAATAACTAACTAAGAAATTGTGGTACTTTGTGCTCATTAGCTAGCCTGGCTGACCTTTACTGGCAAAGTATCAGGAAAGTTTTTCTAATGATGTTCCTACCAAAATGCACACTGTATGAGCTTAGGCACAACAGAAAATTAATCACAAGATAAAGTCAGGAAAAAGAGAAACTACAGTTAGTAGTTATGCCTTCCAATGCAGAACACAATACTACAACAACTTATAGATAAAAAGAACCCTACAATTTGAATAAACCCCCACACATTTAATTTGTCATTTCTTAATTGCCATTGGTAAAGCTAGGTCAGTGTTTAACTAATTACAAATAGAAATTTGATTTTGGCAATGTACTTTAATACAATTTATTCCATAAGTATAAAACCCCAAACTTGACCATGGAAGATACTTCCTATAGATAAGACAAGGACGAAGATACAACTACTGAAAATAAAAGCACTTGTGTAAGAAGTGAAAAAAGCACAGCTAAACATGAGGCATCTTTGAGGTTTCTGTTCAGAACATGGTTACTGATTCTGTGCCCTAAAACAGTACAATAAGATCTCTCAAGTTATTAAGTGTAAACTAATCTGCTGAGACTGAAAAAAAAAGGCTCCACCGCTCCACCCTACACGGCTAATGTTATTCGTCTGGGAGCAAAGTTATAACAACCTTGAAGACCTACCTTCAGGTGGTATATCTGCTCTTCCGTATCCAAATCTATACATTTTGTTGATTTCTTTACAGACATGACAGAAAGTCCAACATCAATACAGCCATGAAGTTTTCCTCTCTCTATCTGCAAAAACGTTAAAAGTAAAAAACACAATCACCCCAGACGAAAGCAAAAGGATAAATATTACCTTCTGAAATCAGCATTTCTTCCCTTCTCAAACTACTGGTTAGAACTGCTGAAACTCTATTTCTCACTGCTAACAGTAGGGAATTATTGTTATTTTGGATAAAAGAGTGGTGTTACTTTATAATGGCCTTCGAGGATTTCAGATCACTTACATCAGCTCGGCATTTAGAATACTTCAAAATCCCTCTGTCCAAAAAGAAGTATCTCTGTAACCAGAAATGCAGAGAATTAAAAACAAACAAAACACACAAAAAAAGCCACAAACAGAAAAAGGGCAAGAAACACATCCTCCCCACTTCCATTTCTTTCTTTCAGAGAACACTTTCTCTGCTTTTTTGTAACCCTTTTGTCACAAAACCACACCAAGTAAGTCCCACTCACATGGCATCAAGCTTTCTGATACACATTCCTTTCCTACCTTGTGCCAGCCTTTCAGAGGCCATTTCCTCTTTTTCAGCAAGCAGCCCTCCTGCTTCTGTGGCTCCTGGGTACAATTCATTGCTCCCCGAAGTCCTTCTACAATTTCCCAGCTGTCCTGCTTAAACAGAAAATCCAAATGTAGATCTTATTTCTTCCAAAGAACTGAATTGTAAAGAGAGATTCAAGAAGAAGAAGGCTATAAGAAAAAAAGACAAAGCCCAATTGATGTTGAAATATAACCAAGGATCCATTTGTACACTTTGTTACATGTCATCAGAGAGATAAGGTTCTTTTTAATTTTGATAGAAACAACATCACTAAACAAAACACAATTTTTATGACACCATCCTTCATTGAATGTACGTTCTTGCCAGAATTTTATATGTATATTTTCCTGCACATATATACACACAGTGCACAACCACAGCAAACAGTCACAATTTAGCAAAAAACCTTCTGTCACCAGAGACAGAAACAGCTGCTGTTAAAAGGATAGGTTTTGTAGGTTATGAAACAAAAAATAAGACACTGAAAATTAAGACCTTTTTTCCAACAAAACTTTTTTGCCCATACTCAGTAACTCAAGGTTTTGTGTTTGGTATAAATTGCAGCCTCCCTAAAGTAAAAACAATAAAATTAATTAAATCAAACCGAACTAAAAACAAATTAAAAAGCCAGTGAAGTAAATCAAGTACTATGAGGAATCTGACATGAATGGAAACTACAAGAAAAACAGAAGTCACCCTTCATCAGATACAACTCCAATTAAAAGAGAATCTTTTGCCACCAGGAATTCTTCAATGAAAGACCCTGCAGCAATATAACAGAGAAGAGACTAAATCTCATAGTATTTTTACAGTTTTTATTTATGGAACAACTGCAAATGACAATGTAACATGTGTTTCAAGATTTCTGATCAGAGATCTCATGAATTATTTATTGCCAGGATTTGGCAGATGTAGAATTATAAATAACTGACAGGAAATGGTATGTGCTAGTACCATCCCTTTATATTTCAAAAAGACAAAGAATACTTTAATGCATAGAGTATAATAACAAAAAGGACAAGTATGAAACACATTAGGGAAAAGAGAACTATTCCAGGTAGGTAAGTACTTATGGTGCTCCCTGTAAGATACATAGGGAAGGGAAGAATTCCCAAAAAGAACTTGATTGGCTAAAAAAAAAAAAAACTTGAAAAGAAAGTGAAACAAAACAAAACAAAAAAATCAGCAAGGGTGCTAGCTGTCCTCATTTATCCATCTTCAGAATCATTAAAATTCACCTCTATAAACCCAGAAAAAAATTACATCAGGTAATATGCTCATTACATTTTGTAATAATGTGTAATTACAAGCAAATCATCTTGAAAAGGCATCTGTTAATTCCACCCCACTATTGGTGGCACTCTGTTATTTCTCTGTTATTTTCCTTGTGCTTCATTTAATATAAGAAACTGGAAAGCTGCTCTGCATTCCTCTTTTGAGTTCAGTCTACCAACACTCACCACACAACAGGCTACAAACAGTAGAAATGTGGGGCTGAGCAGCTCCTGGCAATCAACACCCTACAGACCATTTTCAGTGATGTTGTACTACCTCAACACAAGTCAAAAGTGCAGTTGATCTAACCAAATTTTTTATGAGGGAACACATTTTGTTATATAATTCTAATTAAGAACTAACAGGAACAGCTGCGAGATTAAGAAAAATGTTGTGTTTATGGTTTTGTTTCTTTCTTCTTGAAATTAGCCAGAAGAACCTTTCAGAGAGAAAAGCAGAAATTTTATCTCAGTCAAGAAAGATTCACAGTATCATAGATTATCTCAGGTTGGCAGGGACCTTAAAAGATCATGTAGTTTCAACCCCTCCGCCACAGGTAGGGACACCTTCCACTAGACCAGGCTGCTTAGAGCCCCATTGAACCTGGCATTGACCACTTCCAGGGCATCCAAAAGTTCTCTGAGCAACCTGCTCCAGTTGTCTCACAATTTTCACAGTAAAAAAATCTCCTAACAGCTAATCTAAATCCCCCTTCTTTTAGTTTATGACCATTCCCTCCTGTCCTATCACTATGTAAAAATTCATTCTCGTTTTTAATATGTTCAAGTACTCAAAAAGGCTGCAGTGAGCCACCACGGAGCCTCATCTTTCTATAAGGATCAGCTTAGAAAGAAAGGGACTCCTGAAATGAGACAGACCCTTGATATTGGGTATATGAGGTGAAGAGAAAGGAATCAGCTGAGAAATAGCTCAGCCATTACACCCATCTGGAATATAAAGAGTGTTAATAGTTTTGATCAAACTTTTAAATACAGAATGCAACCTTCCCTGCATTACAACTCCAATTTTGCCTGCACCTCTACGGCAGTCCAGACACAAGGTGTCTCTCATATTCCTGTAGGAAGTCACATTTATCACAGTTCTTCAGGTCAGCTAGGTGGCCTAGAAGGTGCCTTCTCAAATAAAAAAGTGTGAAAATGGGAAGAAAAGGTGAAGTGGGAGCACTGCTTCCTCTCAAGCAGTCTGGACAGCCTGCCAAATCTCAGGTAGAAGACAAGTCTGCTACACATATCTCTACCCTGGAAACCTCACACTTCATTTGTCAGCTGTACATAAAGGTAGCTTAGTTGAATACGAAATGGATTCTCTTAAAAGCTCACAGAATGAACAGTTTGGGGGCCTGCTGGATACATGCAAGGTGCCATGATGCAATTATAGAAACTGGTCTACTTCCATATACATCCATCCAGAAGAATCCAACCTTTCCCCCCTGAACAAACACATTTTTCAAAAACACTGCTGCTGTGACTGCTTTTGGATCCATTGCTCAATCCAGACCCTAAAGATCTTGATCAGGTTTATTGTCTTGCGAGAGATTTGACACCCCACTGAATGAGGAAAAAGCATCAGCTGGCTATTCCTGGGAGCAGCTGCAGAAGTGAAAGGAAACTGCTTACTCTCTAAAACGAAGGCAAATGAGTGAGGCTGGTCGATTATCTTCTCTACTCATCCCTCTGAAAGAGCAGAGGAGCAAATTGGAGATACAGGATTTCGTGAAAGCATTCACATTACACTCCCTTTTGCTGATTCTTATCCCACAATAGGGAACTGAAAGAGATAGCCCAAAATATGGCCCTAACTTGAAAAAAAAAAACCAAACCAATTACATCCTCCCCCACAAAAAACCCCCAAAACTCCCAGATGAATGGCATTAATAATTCCAGCATTAAGTCTGATGTCTAGATTGGTTGTGTTTTAAGATTATGGCACTATAAAAGATTTCGCATCATTATGGGCCATAATCTGCAAAAAACGAACAACACTGTATTTGCTGCTCAGGAAGAAATTTCACTCAAGGCTAAGGGAAAAACCAAATCTTTACTTTTCTCATGTCTAGAGGTGGTAATTTCAGATCAGCACTGAAAAATCCCCCTGTACACACTCCTTGGCCCATACTTGGTCTATGGCTGAGGAAAAAACCCACAGACTTTGGTCTTCGGAGATAAGTAGATCATTAGGTAAATGTATTAATTTTCTTTATTTGATAAAATAAAAGCCTCCTCATTTTCTGCAATACTCTGCACCGTACAACTCCTTAAGGCAAATTATTTCAGGGGAAAGCATGAAGTAATGATTCTGAACGGCTCTCAGACTGATGCTTGCAGTTGCAGCTCCCTGAACAAAACAGATGACAGTGCCAGACTTTCTTCCAGTGCAAAATGCAGGCAGTTGTACCAAATATTTTAAAGTGCCAAAAATAGAAACTTGCTTTGTGGAGGATAAGGGTTGGCATCAGCTGCAACTAAGGCATTTGCTACGGTTCATAAAATTGGCAGAAATGATTTAATTTTCTTTTACGGAACATGAGGTTTTTTAAAACACTTCTCCTGTCGCAAAGCTTTTCCCTAGTGGATCTACTTTAAAAGTTAGTTAGCAAATTTAAAAATAACTAGCACAACGTACCTTCTTTTGATCACAGGTCAATTTAAATTTAAGGAATAGCAACACTGGTTTTCTTTCCTCACAAAACTGAATTTGAATTGTGCCTCTGTGGAAGAGATCCCTTTCCATAACCGAAGGAGAGGGGCAGAGAAAAGCAAAGAGGGGAAGTGGCAGTAGCTTCCAGCTTTTCATATGGCTTCTAAGTGAAGGTGAACTTAGTGGAAGAGGATTAGCTGTTAACCTGTTCAGCTCACACAGCAAATGTGTTACATTGGGCAGGAAACAGGCACCAAATGTAGCAAAGCAAGGAGATCCCTCAAAGTCCTGCAGCCCTGCTTAAGTCAACTCCTTTCTAGCACAGTGGCTCATCTTTGGCATCACAGGAGTCATGCCCCACACAAACAGCACAGCAACAGGTAAGTAACTTCAGCAGACACAGCACTGGCACTACTGTGCTTCCATACCCCAGCCTCAGGTCACTTCTTTGGTGTGGCATACACCAGCAGTGGAGGCTGTGTCTAGGAAATCAAGAGAGACTCAAAATGCAGATCCTGCTGTTTTTTGGGCAAGCTTCCCCCTGCTCCAACTCTCCTTCCCCCCACAATTTTCAGAATTTCTTTCCACTTAATCAGATTCAAAGAAGTGCTGTGTCAGAGCAGCACCACAGAGAAAAGCATCTGCCAGGCAGATCTGTCGCTAACCCGCAAGCCACGAGCGCGAGAGATTCAAGTGTTTGAAGGAGGAATAAAAAGCCCTTCATGGAGCTGGAATAGGAAGAGAAGAATACCAAAATCATAGTGTATCACTCCCAAACTTGCACAGCACCAGGCAACATCATTTCATTTAAACTTTCAGGATACTATTAATAAAAAAGTATCAGTAACAGCACTACATTCCGCTATTCTACCAGGATTGTGAAGCAAACACCAAAACAAATCCAAACAAACAAAGAGTTCCTGAAGGTTATTGCACATGTGATCCTTTTTTGATTAGGGAATTTTTAACAGTTTCATATAACTTTAGATTGTTGTTGTTTTGTTAATAGAACACCTAAAGTACTGTCATTTAAACTGACATACAGATGGAAAGGGCAAATAAATGGCATAAGTATGGATCCTTATATTGGCTGTGTTACACACCAGTGGATTTAGTCATACTCACGTAAATCTTACTATTTAAATACTACATGATAACACATGATAGACATGAACTGTTGAACAGACAGTACCTTTTATAAAATCTTTTAAATTACACTTTTCAAAGGTACTCCCATAGGGAAGATATAAAAGATAATGTGGCAGGAAAACAAAAAAGACATCACCCTGAGAGCAAGGATTTCACTGTTCAGTATACTGGAAATGCACAGCATTTCTCACAAGCACAGCACTTTAAAGTCATAAATTGTTCAGACATTTGTCTGCCTTGCCAACTGTATGAACAGGGCCAGAAGTCCTAGAAGAGCAGGTGGTCTTTCAAAACACAGCTGAGGACTCCAAAGCTTTTGGAGGATTGGGATGCTCAATTCCAATTAAATTCTCAGCCTGAGGCAGCTTCAAGAGCTCCACTAAGCCAGCACTTGTACAGATAAAAGTTTATGTTGAGCACTTTGCTCATGACTTTGCAAACATGGATTGAGCACACTGAAGTTTAATTCTCAGTGCAGCTGCAGGTCAGCATTTCTTGCCCACAAACAAAGCTGTCTTCAGCAGCCTCACCTGTCAGGTGCAAACATTTGTAGACACATCTTTTTAAACTGAGCAGTTTAAAGATTAGCATCATCTCTGCAGAGAACAAAGCAAACTTTACATTTGGCACCCAGATGCAGCATGTTACATGAATACTCATTTTCCTATCTACAGTTCTGCAGCAACAACCAGCACACATGGGCATTCAAAGAAGCCCCGTGTCAGGTTTATGAAAAATGAATTACCTTTCACACATGCACGCACACCTTTCATTGGAAACTTGAAATAAACAGCACAGTTAAGCAATATTCTATCACAAAAGTTGTGCCTAACTGAATAGATTTGGGATTTCAGGATCAAACCACTGAGAACAAGATGCTACAGCAGCTCTATTTCACTGTGAAGACACCATACATACAGTAAGATAGAACTCAAAATGCACTGTTAGCATTCTAGTTTTACACATGCCTGCTCTTCAGTAGTGAGTGTAATGCATTTGACTCAAAACAAGATGCTGCTACCAACCAAAAAAAAAAAGGTGAGGAAAGCAAAGAAGTGATGAAATAAGCAAGCAAAAGGAAAACAGGGTGTAAGAGATTTGCAGATATTCAAGCAAAGAAGTAACAGCCAATCTCAGCAATCCTTTCAGTTTGGGGAACGAAGTACCTGTCGACTTCCCTGCTTGGAGGAGCAGCTGCTAGTACTTCTTGAAGGAGACAACATTTTCTGGGATGCACCAAAGTTTTTTTCTTCACTCATGATCCAATACTATTTGTTTCACATAAGCTCACTTAGAACACCATTAAAAGGTAATTTGGAAAACGTGTTGCAAGACTCCTCAGAGAAACACTGAACTCATTCTTTACCCAAATGTAGTCCAGTGGCATGATCTGTATCCCATGGACACTCCTAAAAGGGAAAAGAAAAAAAAAAGCCAAGTTATAAGATGCTGTCTCTTGTTGCCATACTCTAGCATGAATCATAATAAAGCCTTTAGTAACACAAGGTGAGCACATTACTGTATTTTATAAGAAATAAATTCAACAATCACTTTAAGATAAATTTGCAAGTCTCAAACAGGAATTACATTAATTTTGGATCCTAAAAACATTAAAATTGATGCTATTTTTTCAGAGGACAAAGTACAGTACCAAACATCTTTTTACAGATTTAAATTAATTCAAAAAAATTAATAAAGACACACAAAGAAAAGAATAACTATCTATATGAAACAGCCCAAAATAGACTCAAAGGCAGAAGAAAATATCTAATAAAATGTCTCCAAAAAATGATGATGTAATCAAAAATATATCTCTTTTTCTCTGATCTTTGATAATTTAAACAAGTAAGCATGGCTTCAGGTTATAAGGAAAAAAAACCTGTACATAAAAGAGTAATACCTAAAAGTAGTGAGCATGAAACCTTAGCTGCGTAGAGCTGCGCATGACCACTTTCACCTGGAATGAGAAAGCTCTAACTACAGCCACATCAGTTGTCTCAGTGAGTGACTAGAAGAATAATTAACAGTCTGTTTAATAACAGTGCTCCTCGCAGCACATGCAAATAAAAGCCATGCCAGGAACTCCCAGTAATGGATTTCCAGCATGGTTAAAAGTTGTCATGGTAACCGCATACTTTTAAAAAAAAACCAATAAAACAACAAATAGAGGGCATTACAAAAGGGTGATGCTTTCCAAAACTTGAGGTGGCTGTATTGTGGATCACTTCAAATTTTATTGTCTCAGGCAAAGAATTCACAATTATGAAGAACAACAACTGAGGAAGGTAAGGAAGTTTCCACAGAGAGAAGAGAGATTTCATTGCCAAAAGAGGCACTACTTCACAATGCCTTTGCTTGCACTGTCACAACAGTCCTAAGCTGGGATCACTGATTATTGAAGTTTGTCACTCATTTTTTCCTGAAGACACTTTAATACTATTCTGAGAGAAGCAGCAATTTCAGATCCCTAGTAAAACATTTTGTGTATTTTAAGTATTCATTTTCCTTAAAACAACCCAACAAACATACAAACAAAAAAAAACCCAAAAAGCAAAAAAAAAAAAACACCTCAAAAGCCACAGAAAAGAAAAATCAAACCAGAACACAAAACTAGAACCAGGTGCTATATTTAAGATGAAGACAACACTCTGCAGCAGTAAGCCTCTCTCCCTGCTGTAGTTTGAAGCATCCAGCTTTTGAACAGAGACCTTTCCCAGTCTACAGTGCTTTCTGGCAATATAGTTTGCTGTAACATTTCAATCAACATGCCCTCTTTTCACTGACACACAATCTCTCTTTATGGCATTTACTTTACCTAGACAGAAATACTCTGTTACCTCCAGAGCAAATCTGTAATACAGCCTCCACAAGTGAGGTGAGAAAGGAACTCTCCCGGGGTTCTTCCAGGAGTGAAGGTGAGTCAGCTCGGTAAATATTCCAGTAACCATCAGAGAGCTACAAAGGCAGTGAGCACAATGAAGGCCAAAAAACCCCAGAACAGCAATGTGATAGCAAGGTCTGTGTGATTTGGCCCCAACAGATGGACTTTAAACTGAAATTATGACTGAGATTAGGAGTAGTGCATTTTGGAGAAGGTATGGTCACTTTCTGTCTGGAAGATAAATTTGTGTGGCATTTCATTAAGAACTAGTACTTTAAACAGATTTGGATTTTTTTTTTTTTTAAGCCGATTAGAAGCATCTCAGGTTTTTAACTATGGAGTAAATATAAAGGAAACTTTCTTCCTTACTTGCAAACTCCATTTAGCAAAGTAGTTTAATGGTAACATCTGTATTAACAAGCAGAGGTCAAACACTCTCAACAGGAACAGAAACACTCTTCCTGCAAACTCATTGTTCAAATACCACCTTGAAACCAGACAGCAAATGCTTTACTTTTGGGACACACTTGGCTCAGATAAATCCCTGTTCTCTTCACTGCTCCATGCTCATAATAAGCACCTTCAGCTTTCATTGGTGACTATCAGGCATTTTGGCAGTGAATGGCAGAGTTTATGGCAAGAAACAGGCTCTTATTTGCAGAAAATGCACTGAAAGTTACTGCTGTCAGTACCTTGTGTGTATATCTCCCGGACACACTAGGTTTAAGATACACAATGCTCTTTGCCTGCTGGAACACACAGCACAATAGTTGTGATGTCCTGGAAGTGTCAAGTAAGTCCAAAAAACCCTAGAGGACTCTTGGACTTCAACACAGAGAGAAGCCATGTAATTTAGGATATTTCTATCATCATGTTTCTGGTGTGTAGTCAAACTTAAGGTTTGGCCACATTAATGTTTTAGGACAGAGCAGAAAGCTACCTCCTCTGCAAATCTCCTGTAATAACTAGGTTTGCACTGCAGAGCAGTCTTGGAACATGGAAACTGAATCCCAGGACTGCATCCAGTGCTCAAAGCATTGAGTCCACAACACCAGAATAGAGCTAGTCCTGACTAGTCTTATCCAGGGGCTGATGTTAGGTCTTCACCTTTACCCGACTGACTACAAGAATCCACTTTTATTGCACTGCTCTACTTGCAAACATTGACGTCAGAGAGACACAGACTTATGCCACCTAAGAAAGTACTTAAGATCTCCTAGGGCAATGTCATTTGTCCTTCTGGAATCAAAAAGAGTGAGATGGGCATGTTTCCAGAATTCAAATGAGCTGAAGATGACTCACTACCTAACAAGAGGTGCTTGAACATGGAGCAGAAGACAGGTGAGGTAAATCTGGCAGAGCACACCTGAAGTACTTTGTCAGTCTACTTCTAAAGTTGAGCTTTTGAATTTTCCTTTATTCCTTAAAATTAATTACTGCATGGGCTGAAGGAAAGGCTTTTCTTACCAGTCCTGAAGAATACACGAGTGAAAAATGTGTCCTCTCTCCAAAGTGCTTTATTCTATTGGTGTAATTTAACTTATTACCTTGAGACTTCCAGATCTGAACATGAAAAAGTGTATGTGAATAATAATCCCCTATGTCCTCTGTAAAAACTGCTGCATATTCCAGCAACAACTCTGTGCTCCTTTTTAAAATTCTCTTCAAGTTTAGAAAAGAAAGAAGAAAACTGTGGCTACCCTTCAACAATAACTCACTTTTCTTCCAGGAAGTTGAGAAAACACTGATCCTGCATCCCAACTTGACTGGCTTTCAGCAGCAGCCACTGGGCCTCTCTAGGGCAAATGATATTTTACATTACCTGTGGAAATTAAGGCCACCAGGTATAAAAGCAATTATAACTTTAAAGCAAGCATGAAAAGTAGCGTTATGCTAGCAAAGGGAAGATTGCAACTAAAATGGATTTTTAAAGTCTTCATGATCCAACTGCTTCAGATTCATTACAATTTGCTCTTTTCCATGCCACAGGATGGCCTCAGAATGTATTTGTTCCCACAGTAGTACTCTGTACTCTCTGGAGTACACAGCACTACTTACTTCGGTCTACTCCAAAAAGACAACTCAAAGGTGTGAGGCTGAGGCAAATCCAAATAAATTTAGGACAGTCATTTTCACAAGTGCTAAGTATTGGCCCAATTCTTTTCTATAAAGTCAACAACTACAAAAGTAGGCCAATCTCTGCAAATAACCTCACCAGGTGCATTTTGAAGAATTAAGAATACACGAGTATCAAATATTACCTACAGCTATTAAACCATAAGATAATAAACAGCACATATCCCTCCTTGTCATCTGCTACTAAGAGCCTTATCATTCTACATCAATTAACGCTAATGTAAACACATGATAATATGTAAAACAGGAATACATTTCTTTTCTAAAAAGTAGCATCCCAGCTTGTCCACAAAACCTTAAAAATTGCACAGGTTCAAAGCAGCCTTGCAGTATCATTTCATCTCTCATAACTCTGAAAACAATAGGCTTACAGCAAAATCAAAGATTTTTCACATCTCACCAAAAGAAGAGAAGAGAATTTCAGAAAAAATTAAGTATAACTGCAGTAAAAAAAATTAAAAAATCAACATTATGCAATAACTGTTGCTACAGTTCTTGAAGAAAATAAAGCCTTAATAGCTGCTTCAAACCTGATTCAGCAGTGAAGGAACACTGTAGATACTCTGAGAAGCAAAACTGGAAGTGTACATCTCATTCTGTAGTCAATTAAGGTGTTTTGGATAGAAGAATTGAAACAATATAAAGCCTGATAAGAGTCAGGTGGATACAGCAAGCATAGAAGTGAGCAATCCAAATCAGAGTTGAAAGCAACATTGAGTGACTTTCACAGAATTAAAAAATACTTTGTGCTGAAACCTTTGCTCTGCAGCTATTATTAAATTACATTCACTCACATCTGCATGGATAAACAAAGCAATAGTCCTTTCCTAGTATTGCTTTCATGTCTCTCTCTGTTATAGTTCAATTTGCCAGCTTTAATCTATCCCAGTGTCTCATCTGGCTCAAAATAGGAAAGAATTATTTATAGGCTACAGATACACCATGTACAACTATCGGAGATGTCTTTTCAAGGCAGGTATTTGCTGCTCCTCAATTACCATAAGATTCACACTATTGAAGGTCAAAGCACATAAATTCTGTTGTTACTAGCTATTTTCTTTACTAAACAGTAAAGAAACAAACATAAAGCAGTTTAAAACAATGCTTACTGATAGGTTATTAAACCTATCTTTGAAAGCAGAAGTTCAAACAGCTTCAGGAGACTAACAATAACAGGAAGCATTTCAGAACTGCCTTCCATCAGATAGGTGCTCACCCAAATCACGACCTCCTTCGAGTAGATGTTTTCATCAGCCATAAAAAAATACTACTTTGAACTAGTCTGTGATGCAAAGAAACAGTTCCATCTAGCCTGCCCCTGCTTAAGGAGGCCATTGTAGCAATTAAATCATGCTGTGTCAGTGACCCAAAAGAGGAAAATTTAGTTCAAAGAAAACTCTCCTAATTGTCTAATCAAGAGAGACAGACAGAGAGGGAAAGGGGAAAAGCTAGACAAACAACCATACTGCATTTAACAACAGATTGCTTATCATGTATAAAGTTCATCACTTAATGAAAGACAATCCTGTATGTTCCAGTGCACAGAAAGCAAAAGAAACCCAAACAAACTCACAAAACCAGAAAACAAACCACAGAACTAAACCCCAGGAACAATCCAGTGGAATATAACCCAAGAAAGACATCAAAGAACAAACATGCTTCGATGTCAAGTCTAATCAGACTCTCCTGAAGCACAGCAAATATTTGCTGTTTCACCAACCCTTGTGGCAGATAATTCAATCCTTACATTAGAAAAATGCTACATAAATTTAGAAATAGGTCATTCAGCATCCTGAAATATGAGTACATATAAAAATACCACCTTTTCCTCACATCCGCCACAGAAACTGGCTATAATACTGCACATGACATGATTCATTTTAAATGCATACTCTTGACACTGTTTCCAATCCCCCAGGAGATCTGTGATAGATTGCACTTGAATAAAGAACCCAAACTTACTGACTATATAAACTAGACAGATATCTTAAAAGTCTTGGTGACTAGTGACACAGAAAATATACACAGTAATGGTAGTATTTTTACAGTAATTAGTCAGCTCTCATACTATCCTTTCCTCCCAACTTTCAATCACAGTTGAGAATCATAACTAACAGGTCTAACCTAGCTCACAGTCAGGTCCTAAATAATTAATATTCTTCTTCTCTCCCTGCCCCTTTCAGAAAGGGTCTTGCCTAGGGCTTGCCTGGCAGTTCAGGGCTCACTAGAATGACTGAGGGGGGGCCCATGCATCCCTTGGCAGGACTGAACACTCGACTGATAAGCCAAAAGCTGGGGGACCACAAGAAACAGCTTGTGACCCAGCAACAGAGGGGTCCACAGTCTCCCTGCCGGGAGGGTGGAGCAGAACACAACAGTTCCTGAGCTGTGATCAAACCCAAGGCCAGGAGCAGGTACACGGCACACAGCAGGGCTAAGGAGGTGGACAGTCCTCCCTCTGCTCCAGTAACAGAGCAGCAGCAGGTCTGCTTGCACTCAAGTGCTGGAGAAAACCGTACAAAAGGTGATCAGGCAATAAAGACAGAGAGACAAACTCATATCATTTTCAGTAAGGAAAATAACAGGCACATGGTATCATTTTACAGTCTGTACTAAAAACCTTGGAAAGGCCCATCTCTCAGTGATAACATCCCTGAGTGGGAAACATTTGGCAGGAGCTTGGCTGTGTTTCATTTTTCTGCTCTTACTTAAAGCTTTGCTTTGTTCACTAAAACAAAGATACTTCACTGTGCCCCGAGGCTTATTCCTTTTCAAAACTGCAGTCATTATTGCTAAAGTGTTACTGAAATACAAACTGTTTGTTTTCCCGGATTCAGTTTTGATAGGCACAATGTTAGTTCTGGAAATATCTGTCAGTCTGCCAGCATGTAGTAATTTAAGATCTTAAGACAGAACTGCCTGCACATCAAGAAAAAGACATCACTTTTCTGTCAAATCACTGAAGGCATCGGTGTAACTTTGACTCAGACTGGCTCTTTGTGACCAGATGAACTGCATAATGGTGTGAGATGCATAAATCTATCAAGACCAACATAAAACTATATATATATTAACCAGCTGACACAGTTGGTTTAACTATGCAGAAAGAAACCCAAATCCAGTCATCTCTGGTTTCTTGTAGAACAGTCAATAAAAATACTGGAAGAGTTTTGGTGGCCCTGGAAGGCCCTCAACAAAGTCTGAAGAAAAATACCATGAGGGTGGTATGAACAGCAAACACAACATGGATTCTTTATCTCCTGCAAGAGAGCTAGACATGTTCATTAAAGAGTGGCAGGATCCAACAAACCTGCTTTGTCCTCTTTGATGTACTGTTTTACCTTTCACATTTTGGAATCATTTGCTTTCTGAAAAAAAAACAAACAAACAAACAAAAAAAAAACCTCTAACAAAAAAAACAACAAACAAAAACCCCATCACCAAACCAACCAAACAAAAATTTTGATCCCTCCCCCAGATATTTGTTTTTCCATGATTCACTGGAATTGTCATTTGTCTTGTGTACGTCACTAACTTCTAAAAGAAAAAAAGCACAAAGGAAACAGTGCTTCCCTTTGAGAATATTTAGTATTCTTCCTTTGTAAGCAGGCCTATTACCCCAAAATTTAAATCTTATTTAATAACTGTGGTAACAAGACTCAGTTCTTCCTAGGATGCATAGAAATTCATCTACACACTTTATAAAGTGCAATGACAATGAACTATAAAAATGTCATATTTCTTCTTGATCAACTTAATATAACTTTAGAGGCTTCTGTCTCCAAGGCCACGCCAGGACGTCTTTTAAGTGTACTTTTACAACATTAATATTTATATATGTAGAACTACAGCTTCCTTTTAAATATTATGCAGATTGTCTCTTAACAGAAGTACTTTCATATTATGAGAGCTTGAAACAACAAACGAGGTGTGTGGTGTTCTGAACAAGGACAGGTAGTTGTCAGCAGATCGGTGTTAACTCTTTCTAATACCACCTTAGGTGAGGGGCCACTAATTTCTTAACACTGTATTTCTGAACAGGCAATGTGCAAACAAAGATCAACACTTTAGAAGTGCATTGTAGGAAACAGTTACATATAAAGTATCCTTAGGACACTTAGTATTACAAGTGCTAAGTATTTTTATTGTTAATGCCAAAAGGTAGGAGTTTGCTAATTCTAGGTTTTCAATTAAAAAAACCTCAAAAGCCAAAACGATGGAAAAAAGTATACAGAGAACCACAGAAACATCAAATGGCCTAGGCTTGAAGGGACCTTAAAGATCATCTAGTTCCAACCCCCCCTGCCATGAACAGGGACATCTTCCACAAGCTCAGAGCTTCATCCAGCCTGGCCTTGAACACTTCCAGGTTTGGAACACACACAGTTTCTCTGGGCAGCCTGTGCCCATGCCTCACCACCTTCACAGTAAAGAATTTCTTCTTAATATCTAATCTAAAACTCTCACAAAAATGTGTTCATTTAAAACACAAATTAAAAATGTTAAAGCTTTAGCAGGAGCTCCTCCAGGACAGACAGGATGATGCCTGCAGCTGTCCTTTTTTTGTTTGCCTGGAAACACACATCACCCACGTACATGTATGCAGGTGACAGGAACCATGAGTCACAGGTGCTGTGAACCACACTCTTGGAAGATTCTGCATCACAGCTGGTCTTAAACCCATTCATATTTATGATTGTAATGAACACCTTGACAACAGGAACCAGGAAAGCAGTTCCATGGATCGAGTTTTCGGCAACATTATCTTCATGGCATAGGATAAAGATAAACTGAAAGAGACCTAGAAGCAGAGAGATGTGAGATGTGGGAATCCAGATTATAAATCTGAATGACTACATGCAATGTTTTGCCTAATTAATAAGGAATGGGAAAGTATCAATCACAATAGTTGGGTCAGACAAAAAAAGATGCAGGCCGGAAGTGAGGATCTCTGGTTAAAAGAGTAGCTCTTTAACAGGAAAGAACCATAAAAGAGATCTTCTTCCTACCTCAAATGATACAATCCCACCATCACATCCTCAAGTTCTGAAATGCTGGAGGGGAAGATAAATCCAGCTAGGGTTACCACAGAGGCTCAGCTTGGACAGAGCTGGTGAAAGAACTTTTGCCCTTGAAAAGGGAAGAAACTAAACACAAAGCTGCAGAAGTAGCACCTACGGGAAGATCAGAAGGTCCACCTCCCAGTGAGTGACTTCATGTCAGATCTTTCCCTGCCTCTGCCTAGCTACAAGGGTACAAAATCTAAAAGCAAATTCAGAAATTGGCCACAAAAAGAAAGCTGTGAGTAATGTAACTCTATTACAGACAGCCCAGAACAAGGAAGACCTAAAGAGTTTTAATGCAGTAAGTTTGTTTAACAAGTCTACTACAATATGACATCCCAATGTAGAAATATGACCTGCATACAGCAACAGAGCTCAGAGTTAATACAAAGCTGCTGAGAACTTTTATGGGTCACAGTAGCAGCTCAGTTCCGCCATTGACAAGTTAGAGCTCAAATTCATATTCATTTCCAAAGCTGCCAAAGTAATTGAAGAAATTTTTGCGCCCAAGCTAATTGTTACTGTCCTTTTCTGCAGATCAGTAGTTTACCTCCCAAAAGATAAATAAATTAAAAAAAAAAAAAAAAAATCACATGTGCCCTCCCTAATCCACTTTAGTGAAGCAGCATTTGTCACAGTGAGTAGTTCACATACTTTGATTTGGGATGGACACCACCAGAGCTGGTGGTCAAGAAAGTGGAAGCAGTGGTATTTTCAATTGATTCAGACAGTTCTGAAAAAGACATTCTGTCCCTAATTTTACATTTAGATTTAGGTTAGTGCAAGCTAGCAGCTATCTATTTGAATTTAATTAAAAACAAATGAAATGCCCCGTGATTAAAAAAAGCTTTAGCTATGCTCTCATTCTCAAGTATTTTTAGAGGTTTAAAAGATGGAAGGTTTTAATTAGGATGCCTCAGCAATAACAGAGAATGAATAATTTACAAAGAACTTGATCTGAGCTCAGTGAAAGGGTGGTACAACTAAACTATCCATAATTTTTTATTTCTAATGAGTATATAATTTTTTAGTTTGGCTCCAGTCACTTCAAGCAGGCCATAGAGATGGCAGACAACAATGTGTAGAGTTTTATAGTGTGTACAATCCAACATCTTGGTTGCTTCATAGCATTCTTGAGGTTGGTTATACTTGAACAGCAACTAACAAGCTGGATTTTAATTATAGGCTATAAAACCAGCAATAAACAGAAGTTTTTACAAGTGATGTAGGTTCCCCTTAAACAGCTTAATATTAAGAGTTCCACCAGTGTTTTCCTTCTCTCTACTCTCCTTCCAATCCCTCATCAGTTTTGTGTTAAGTTTTCAAACTGCTGGCATATGGCTCTGGCTTTGCTAGACCATCAGGACTTCCAACACAAAAATAAATCAAAGCTGTGGTTAATTATGCATAGCCTTATTTCATATAACTCTCTTGATGAATTTCTGAAAAAGAAAATAGAACAAAGCAATTTCTTAGAGGAAGACACAAAAAGATTTGGGGTTTTTATTTGAAAATGTCCAAAATTACTAAAATAACATATGAAGTCAGAGGAAACATAATACTGAAAGCTATTTTCTTAACAGATGGCACTCACTCCTACTTCACCCATGCTGACCTACATATTTTTTCTTCAACTTTTACTAATATTCATCTTTCATTGAATGTGTGTTTTACAATTTTGCTACCAAGTGATACTTTTAGCATTAAAGGTTTGAGAAACTTAATCAAGAATATATGTTGAACATTACGAAATACAAAATGCATAAAAGAGGAAAACACCTTTACAAAGTTCAGGACATAAAATTGCACTTTAGACAGAAAATGGTCTTCTCACAGTCTGTTCAATATTGAAACTCTATACACAAAGTTTTCATCCAGTCTTGACTGGAAAACATGACATTTGCAGACATTACAGCATTGCCACAACTCACATTGTCTTCTAGAAAAAAAGACACCTGTGCAATACAGGCAGTTAAAACAGAGCCATTGAACAGAATTCCATTGTTTTTTTCTATGTGTTTAATTGTGAAAAGGTAGAAAAATTAAATGTTTATAGAAAATGAGGAGCTGGGGGAGAAATGTGGAAAAAAATTTACAGTGAATGGTAATTTAAGTAAAAAAACACTAAGATTTCCATATAAAAATGCACCCATTTATTTCTCCTACTATGTTATACTGTTTTTGAGATCACATCATAAAATATGTCCAAAATCCCAAAGATCTTTAGTGTTGTTACACCAAAATAACAAGGATTTACATGGAACATCACATCAAAAGTAAATCTTGGAATGACCAATGGCAGTTGGAAGGATGACGTTTGGAGAAGTTACATTATCAGTATTTGCAGTTTGACAGTCTTCTCTCCTGTACTCAAAAATAAGAAAATCAGCCCACTGTTCTAGCAGCAAACAAATAGGGTGGCTGTGGGAGCTGGCAGTGCCCCAGCTCCTATTTCAGACTCTTCTCAAACATGCTGACTCACCTGACTGCTCAGCAGCCCCATGATACCTCCTCATTATAATGATCTTCCAGAGTAGGACACTCACACTAACGGTGAGAATAACAAAAGAGGTGTTGATGAAACTATTCCCATATGGTTCCCAGAGTAAACAGCAAAAAATTGTTCTCTAGAGTGATTTTACAACACCAGTTAGACAGATCACACTGAGGGTGATCATTGCTTCAAGTCAGTCCTTAATTGTAAAATGCAGTGACAAAACAAGCAGGATCTCCTGCCACCCTCCAGTATCATTTGCATCACAAGATATGATTTTGGGAATTATCATGTTGAATGGGTATCGCACTTTTAAAAGGCAAAAAAAAATACAGTACAACACAAAACATTTCTTGAGGACCTGGTGCTGTATTCCACCTGGTCATTTTGGCCAATGGAATTAAAAGGCTACTAGAGCCACATGCAAGTTCATTGATGAAATGCACACAAAAATGTAAATAATTTATATTTGTGTCAAATACAAAAAAGTTATTGAATTACTTGGAGAAAAAGACTCTGATCCCTCTCGTTATGTTTTTCTCCTTTTAGCACATTATGTTTTTGAATAAGGATTTTGAAAATGGGACCAATGGTAGTCCATGCCAGGCTCTGAACAGCATGCAGGGAAAACTGATTGCATCTTCATGCTTCCCAAACACCCACCCTAAAGTGAAGTTCATTTAGACCCAGAACTGCAGTAAAAGGTTTCACACCTCACATTTTTCTTTCACATAAATGATAGCATTCCTAGACATACAAATTTTCACCTATTGCCAATCTATTCAGAATTTCACTATTATTCCCAAAATTGGAATGTAAATTTGCTTCTACTCCCTATGGCATGCAGCAACTAATTTTGAAAAGTCTGTCATTTGTTCTTACAGATTGCCCATACAAATCCAGCATGCAGTGCTTTAAAATAATTAAAGCTTCCAATAAATGCTGCTGCCTTGTGCAGAGGAATCTTTGTATTAATTTTGCCTGGGGACTTGACAATTTGCTCAGAGTTCACATCTCCTTTTACCAGTCTGAACAGCTCAGTTTCTCTCTGTCTTCCTCCCTGCCCCATTCCCTGTGCCTGGGATACTTTTCTAGAGCTAGGTGAGGACATGGAAAAAGCATGTGGCATTTGGAAGTTAAAACCAGCAGCTTAACCACTTCACACAGTAGATCTAAGAAGCTTAAACTCACCAGCAAGTGTGGGAATTGTCAAGTTGGATGTTATGCATTAAGCATGAGAAACACATGTGACAAATGCATTACTTCCCATGTGAACACAATGATTCTCAGCTAATGTATCCAAATTAAGTCACACATTAGTTATGTCTGAACAGAGCAGAGTGACAATTAACATTTTGTACATAAACAACCACTAGTTTTTTAGATTCAGAACCGCTTTCAGGGATGCTGCAGGCCTGACTTTTCTCCAGCTGAGCAAGCAAAGAGACATTATTTCAGCAACATTAATGAACCTTCATTTCTCCATGGACAGAAACAGCGTATTATCACAGGTAGCAAATAAAATAAATCAGGTGAAAGCAATCAGTCCAAACTGAGCTGCCACATTTTACCCAAAACCACTAAACAGTCTTCCATTTGATCTTCCCTGTAACATATCAAACCAGAACTTTTTGCTACTGCTAACTTGCATAAATAAGTAGCAAAGATGCTAGTTTTTGCAATCCTTTCAGAGTACTCTGAAATTCAAACATATGCAGTCATATGAATACTTTCGTGATAGCAACAAAATATTCTTTATAAAGGAAAATACATCTTCCTTATGCTGCATTTTCTATCATGTTACCCTTTGTTCACTGCAGTCTAATGAGAGGAATTTTACTAATTGTCATTTGTGGCAGTAGCAGCTTCATGCCACAAGGCCAAAAGGCAATTAAAGGTCACTGCCTATTAGATTACACCAGACTCATTTGGAAGCCAAGGCAGAAGCCCCTGAGCTCTGACTCACTGCAGAGAGTCAGATCTGGACATTTCACTCAGCACCAGCATGGCTGGGCCATCTGAGCTGGCCCCTGTACTCAGATCAAACAGCCTGACACCTGGCTCAGGTGGACTGCAGCTTTCCTCTCTACTGAATACACCTTCAGCAGCCCTATTCCATTCATCAGGCTAAAAACTTCTGCTGCACTTTCCATGGAAAACACCATAATTCTTGCCAGTCATAAAACTGCTTCATTTCCGATACCCTTCATTTCCAAAGTATAGGCATATTGATATTCATGTTTTCCATATATTCATCTGATGTGATACTAGCACCTTGTTCAAGTGTTAATGATCCCTTTTTAATCAAGTCTTAATATGCATATTTATTTTTTCTATAACAATGACTTTGTGTTTTACATGCACACCTATCACGTGCATTACAGTTAGATTTCTGAGCTGCAAGTTAAACGAAATGTGATGCATGGTTATGTAACTGAAAAAACCCATGAATTTATCTTCCCACAGGTGACAGCTGAATCAGAATATTCTGAGTTGGAAGGGACCCACAAGGATCATTGAGTCCAACTCTTCAGTGAATAGCCTATACAGCACAGCTGGAGCATCCCACAGAGCCAGACATCCAGGCACCAGGTATTAGTGGCTCCTTGTTTCTCACAAGATATTATTAAAAGGGCCTTCAGCTTAAAGCCAAAAGCCCACTTCAGAAGTATTTCTCAATCTCTGTGACCCCACAGGGGCTTCATGCTGGAGCGGTTCATGAGAAACTACAGCCCCATGCAAAGGACTCATGGAGGAATTCGTGGAGGAGTGTCTCCCATGAGAAGGACCCCACACTGGAGCAGGGCAAGAGAGTGAAGAGACTTCCCCTGAGGAGAAGAGAGCAGCAGAGGCCAAGTGTGATGATGAGACTGTAGCCCTCATTCCCCAACCCCTGTTCCACTGGGAAGAAGGAAGAGATTTGGAGGCTGAGCCCAGAAAGAAGGGAGGGGTGAAGGGAAGGAGTTCTAAGATTTGGGTTTATTTCACATTACTCTATCTTTACTGGTAATAAACTAAATTAATTTCTCTCAGTCAAGACTGTTTTGCCCATGACAGCAATTGCTGAGTGATCTCTCTGTGTCTTCATCTTGACCCATGAGTTTTCATTGTATTTTCTCTGCCCTATCCAGCTGAGGGGAGTGACTGAGTGGCTTAGGTGGGCACCTGCTGTCCAACAAGGGTCAACTCACCACAATATCCATTGTGGCAGTCCCTGCACCCTGGTTACCTGCACTTCTTCACCAAGGACTTCACAAATACAGAACAGACTGAGATGTCACAGCTTGCAGGGGAAGCTAGTTGCAGCAGGAGATGCTGAATCATGCCCTTAACAGCTGTTACTTAGCTATCACCACCTCTTAATTAGCAGTTTCTTTTAGATTTCCTCAATAGCTATATGGCACCAAAAAACCCCACAAAACAACAAAAAAGAGGGAAAAAAAGCCAACAAACAAAAAAACCCCAGATAATTCAAGCTCAAAACATAAACCATATGTAAAAATGTTAAAGGTGAAATATAATTTGACAAGATAGAACAAATAGCCAAATACAGGCATAGAAAATGTTTATTTTATACTACCCTCACGACAAATCAAAATCCATTGGAAAGTTCTAGATTTTGCAGCCTGCCTCACTCTACAGAGTGGAAAATAAAATTTCCTTTGGAGTCCCAAATCTTGAGTTAAACAATGAATGATTTTTCTATTTCTCCTGAAGCAAAGGTTTTCCCTCAAAACCTGCTGGCCAGATGCTGAATGCTATTAAGGGTAAATCTATAAACCAGCTTTTCTTAGGGTACCTTTTACTTTGCTAACCACTTGTTACCATCATTTTGTCCAGTGGTGGCAAAAATAAAAGGAGGCAGGGAGTGGCACATGACTCACCACAATGTGTTAAAAACTACATTAGCAGTTAAAATCTTTAGAAGCAAAGAGTTGTTGCCCAATAAAAGTTGTCATTTAAAAAATCACACACAAAAGGACAGGGCCATTCTCCAGTCCTCCTTGTCCTTCTCATCACCAACACCAAATTATATTGGTGTCCCTCAACCAGAAACACAGTTTTTTCACTGTCACCACAGTGAGTACTGCTGTCTCAGGACCATTAATGTAGCTGACAGTTTCTACCTTTTAGCTAATGCAAGAGCCCCCAAGAATTAAAATTATTCCCTTTTGTAGCACTTGACAGCTTGTTAGAAGTTCCAAACAAATGCTGTGCTACAGTAAGACAATTTTCTAGTGTCAACATTTTGATTAATTCTGTATTATTAGACTTCTAAAGTAGAATAATAACTTGAGTTTCTTTGATTTTTCTGAAACCATAATTTCTGCTGTTTAAAATAACGTACTTCTTGAAGTACATCCAAACACCTGTGGACGGTGATCAAATTGTTCATATATTTAAGCACGGGAAGTAAAAAAAATCCAGGAGACAAACATATGTGAGCAAAACTTAGGGGAAAAAATAAGGATAGTTTTTGCTACTTTTCAAGGTAAAGCATCAGATGAAATCTGGTCTTAGATCAAAAACTTTTCCTTTTCTTTAATAACTTTCCATCCTCTAAAAATACAGCAGCAGAGCCTACATCTCCTTCAGGAGATCTGGAGGCACAGAAGTCACCTGGACATAAAGGAAGAACAGTGAAAGTTACAGTAAAACACACTGCTGCACTGATGGCTTCTTAAAGCTTTTTCATCATTTTATCACCATCATTTTATCATCATCAATTTATTTTCATCATTACTCTGATGCTCACTATTGTGTCTGCAAGTTACCAGACAGCATGTTTTACTCCCCATCAGGTAATGTGGGGAGTAAACCATCTTTCCTGGTTTTCTGCAAGGATGTTAATGTTCTTGAAACAGAAGTTGATGTGCGAATGTACTTTGATTCTGAAAATTTCTTGTTATGGTTTGGTCACCAAAAAGCATGTGTCTCCACAACAGACATTTCATGTGTGAGACAGATAAAGCTGGATAAGTTTAAAAAACTAATTAAACAAATATTGCAAATGTTACATTTTCATAACTACATCTCTGTTTATTCATCACTGTTGATAATTATGCTTCATCAAGTTTGACCATTTTTCATCTCTCATATATGCTTTGATAAGAAGTGCAACAAAAATCTACAACAGATTACATTTCTTGGGCAAGCACACAAGGAAATAAAAAGACTAAAACACATTAATGTAACAGAAGCCCACTGACTGAAACTGAAGAAGCCACTGAACTTTATACACGTAGCTCAGAAAAATTATACTGTTAACATTTTACTCCGTCTTTAAAGTAATCTTTACTTCTTTTTGAGAAGTAACTGCTTCAATAATCATAATATTTTTCTGCTTAGTAGAAAGCTTCTTTCAACCTAAAGAAACAACATCATTTTCATTTTGTCTTCAAATACCTGGTGCTACAAGAACGTGCCTTATGAATTAAAACAAGAATATGACCTTTTCTCTGAAGCAAATGTGAGTCTAAGGCATTTAAAGTAGGAATCAGTGAATAAGCAACAGTCACTAGAGGCCAAAGCCATGCCTCATTCCCTATTACACGTGGTAAGATTGGGGATTCAGTCTCATATCCTCATTACCACACTAAAGGAGCCCACCAACAACTGCAACTTTCTCTTCCACTCTCCTGCAATCTGCCTGCACACAAAACCTTTGCTGCAGCACAATTGGGAAGAGGGGCCCTGAAGCTTCACAGCTGTACAACTGTTGGTCTTAATTAATTTCTAAGGCCCCCTTTGACATATGGCAAATCTTCTGCCTTCTGATGTATCTGTGGCTTTATTTTTATTCTTCAGCTGGTGGACAAATAAAGAAATTACCAGAGTTTACATAAGCAAAGACAGGAAAAATTTACCCCATCTTTTTCATAGCTATAAGGCTGGCAGAAGGACGTGTTCAAACATACTGAAAGACAGAGATGGTCTCTTAGAGCTACTCTTAAAAGAAGAGAGGCAAGTTCTTTTGGCTTCTCCAAGCAAAAAAAAAATTATGCACATCAAAGGACTGAGTTGGTGAAAAGTGTACGCTTCTGTTCAGTGAGGGTGTGATGAAAACATTTTCACTGGTAAGATCATGGACTACCTGTATCACTTTCTGTAAGCAATATGCAGACTCTCACTTTGTCAAATCCTCACTGTAATTTTACTAAGAAGGCAATTCGTTCCCATTGCTAAAGCAGGAAGGGTGACCCAGCTGATTGTCTCTGGAACGACCAGACACAGCAGTCACTACTTTTCTCTGCATTTAAGCATAAGGAATCTAAAGTTTCCATAACAGGAGACAAGACTCATGATCTTCTAAGTTACTTTTGGCTATGCTAATTAGGTATTTCAAGCACTTAAAGTTCATAGTCTCTGCCAAAGTAGGAAGCAGTAAATATTAAGAAGACCTGAATTTTCATGTGTGTGACATACTCTGTCCCTAATCCAGGGAGAATGTCACCTTGGCACCACAGGGCCGAGGAGTTCACAACCTCATCACACCACCTCAAGCCAAACATCAGCCTTACACATTTAGCATTTACAAGAAACAGCTTGCCTTAAAAGATGCACTTAAATAATATCATGCTTTATTAATGAAACTGTGCCTGTATATTTGGTCCACTTTTTTGTAATTTCACAAAAATGTATTTTCTACTGAAACAAGTCCTAAAAGTGACTTAATTCTGAAATCATAGTAAATCAGCAGTCCACTTGTCTCAAACAGCTCCTCTGTCTAAGCATGGGTTTTCTGTTTTAGATCAAAGTACCGATGACTAAAACTAAAAAACACAAATTATTCTTCCATGAGGTAAAAGTAACCTGCTTATTCACCACTCCCATCCACAGATGCCATCTGTGATACTCAGATGTAATAGTTTGTTTTGGTCTTAAACAATAACAAAACTAATTTGTATCAATAGCAACTAGCAAGACAAGAAGTTAACAAACAGCCTTTTTCTTCCCTTCTTGACTTTTTTGCAGGAGATTTACCCACGCTACTATTCACTGGACAAGTTAGTACAAATATTTATAACTAATTCCAAAAGAAACACATTTGAGAGAAGTAGCTTGAATTTATAGTCATGAGCTTGTACACAAAGAACAGCTAGGGTTGTATTAGTTATTTTTGCATTTACAAGCATATGCATGCTAAGATTTGGCCTTTTTCACTCAAAGGGAAGAACTAAATGGCATATTTTAACACAGAACTTGGTTCTGTAGGAAGAGTTTTTCCCATAAGACTATTAGTAAAGAGCCAGCAGACAACACTGAGCTACCAATATTCAGCTTAAAAAGCAAAATTAAATACCTCTCACAAGTGAGATAAAACCAAATAGCCAATGTACATAATATTAGTACCTAAGAACTCAGCTTGGAATTTAAGTTTGGCAAAACTAAGAGAAAATACCAGCAAAGACTAGAATACACAGGGGTTCCATTAAGTTTCTTTTAAGAAAATGTATGCAGACTGAGGAAAGAGGACCACTGTATTTTCCTACGTTCAGAAGAGCAGTAAAGAATTCTTCTAAAGGCTCAGTAACATATGGAAGTTGCTTCTGTAACAGCCATAGATTCCATTTTCAAGCTTGCAAAAATGAATTTAAGACAGCCACTTAAAGGTGAATTCACTTTGAGCACCAGGTATTTCTTCTGTCCTTTTTCAAAAGTTACTGAGCTATTCAGTGAAATTATACCATGTGTTAATGAGAGATTTAATGTATCTCAAAAAACAGGGTGTTACAAAGAATTAATGTATTCCAAGAACATATATGAACAGGATTGCACTATGTCAGTATGAAAATGGAAGTATTATTTTTAAGATAAATCCTAATTCTCATTTCAGTCTTCTGCTACCACTATTAGAGAAGCAATGAAAAATTCCCTTTTTGTAACTGCTCAAATGCTGTCAGTTTTGTATCCCTGTAAGTCTACCACCCTTCCTTTCAGCACCTATCAAAGTTGCCTTTCAATGGGGAACACTAAGAAGATTAGGATAAGCAGATAAGGTCTTGGCCAGTTTTTCACAGGTTTCCTGCACGACTTCATGTGAAGTCACAAATGTATCTGTTCCACAGGAACCCCCTCTGTAAATAAAAGTGCCACGTGTAACACACTGGGGTGGGGCAGCTCTATGTTGATTTTTGCCACGTACAGAAATGTTTTGAAAGTCATAAGGCAATAAAAAAACTTTGATTTGCTACTTAAACATAAAAATTCCCAACGTTATCAGCAAACTGTTTTGTAATAGTGTTGATAAACTGCTATCTTCATAGGTGAAAGGATCCCGTAGCAACTGGGCACCACCCATTGGAGCAGTATGGCAGTACCTACCAACAGAAATAACCACGTGAAAGTATTCTCCATTCCTTGCTCTCCCCCACTGACACCTTTTCAGCTTCTAGTTTAGAGAAGATGAAAACATACATGGTTTTTAACATGCTTTACAGCAGCCACAGCCAGCAAAGATTCAATCCTTGTGCCTGCTACATATTTCAGTTCTCATGACTCATCTCCAGCTTTCCAGAGGAAAGCAAGTTCCTACTGGGCATTCTGGAGCTAGTGATACCTTTTACATGCTCAGAAGAACAGATATTCAGCCTAAAAATTCTCCAAGCTTAAAGCAGTAATTAAGCCTACACAAACACAGGTGCAAGTACAATAAGAAATTAGTGCAAACAGCAGTGCTATATTCTGGTTTACAAGTATAAGATCCATGCCAGTCTATCAAGACTGATTTTTAAAACCTCAGTTTATATACTGTAAGAACTGCACAGTTCAGAACATCCAGCCTTCCAAAATTGCAATCAAATATGTAAATTAAATGCATGTAAAGCATGTTGTAATATCCTAACCATCCTATGTGCTCTAAAATACTAACCTAGTCCCCACAGGTTTAAAAGAACAAGGATGTATATTTATACACACACACAGATACAAACAAAACAGTTGAAATGCAGCACAAGCAGCTAGCCAGGAAGTTCAAATACATTATCAATGTCCCTACACCAAAAGAGAAATTGTTAAGTATTCAGAATGCATTGTGACTACATTTACACACTATTAGAGAAGATAAAATGCCACAAATGCCATGACTGGAAATATGACTCAGGACAGAGTTTTCTCCTAATGCTAAATCTCACAGTTAGTGAACACTCAAGCAAAAAAAACCACCAGCAGGACAGGAAGTTTTTCAATGTCACCAATAACATAATCTCAACCAAAGTCCTATATTTGGCTGCATGTTCTCTAGAGAGAACATTTCAGAATGAGACACAAACCACAGAGTCCAATGGTGCAATGGGTGAGAGTCCCCCTTCCTGACTCAGTGGGTGATCAGCAGAAACCCCAAAGCCTTAGACTGAAGGGAACTCAAACAAAGTACAACCCAACAAATGGTGTTTTTTAACCCATTTCCCTCAAAAGTAACACAGCTCTGAGGTATTTTTGAACAATTACCCTTGTGTCAACAGAATAAAAGGTTACATTAGCACAACTTCAGGTTTACCTATTCTATTTCCTTGCTACTTCCTTCAATTCTTCTAGACATCTAATTAAGCACAATGTCTTATCCCAAAAAGGGACCAAACCGCTGCCTCTTTGCAGCTATTCTGTAGTCCTCCCCATTCTCCATTGACTGAGTAGTACTTCATACCAAGAAGCTTCTTAGATCATGCTCTCTTGGGCTAAAACAGGCTCCACACCAAATTAACCTCTGCTTTCTTAGAAGGAGAGCAACACATTCATGACAGAAGGAACACTGACTTACAGTGAGTGGGTAGGATCACCGCCACTAGGAAGAATCCAAATCTCTTCTTTCACAGAAGTGAAAGTATGAGCAACTCCATTAGGCAAGATGTGGCAAGCTCACATGAGTCTTGAGTTGGATCTGAAAAACAAACAAAAGAATCAGATGAGAAATAAAACTTCCTGCATGGTACTTTCATATCTGGGAAACATAAGGGAGGCAATGAGTAGAATGTATAAATTTCTGAAAATTTTTCCACTTTGTTTTTTGTGCATTCTCCCCTCCCAAAATATTTCCCTAAAACACAGCATCAGTATCTGACATTTTTTGCTTAAAGACATGCATTAGAAATTCAGGTTAGCCACATTCTCCCACATAACTAAGCAACTTGAGTTTTAGTTTACTAATACACTAAGAGAGCAGTGCATTGTGTAACAGAAACCCTTCTTGCTCCAAAGATCCAGAACTCTGTACGTGTGTAACTCTACTGAGGCTGTGGGGACCTTGTCAGCACAAAACAAGAAAGAAGAATCCTGCACACAGATGCTGGGGTACTTTGACAAACTTGTATCATTATTCAGCCATTGGTTTGAAGCAACTTGGAGTAAGACAATCCAATTTTACACTTTTAGCAACCTGTAGGACTTCTCTGTACAATGTGAACAGTACAAAACAAATTGCTTATGACAAAGTTTAATGTGCTCCATTTGAACTAAAAAGGAACAATGGTTTAGTCTGCCTTTATATTCATAGGCTGCATGGTCCTTCATTCAAATTATTAGATTTGAATTTCTATTGCACTAAGTCAGTTCCCACATCAGATTGACAATAAATTTCCCAAAAGTCTGCAATCAATTAGCCCCAGACAAACCAGTGTCTGAATAGCACATACTGTTTGTAAAAACTAGCACATTGTTGAGCTTTCTCCAGTACTCTGAGGCTTTCCTGATCTTTCTTCAAAATCAATATGAGAAACAGAATTCCTCAAATTACTTGTGATAATTTTTGAATCTCAATTACTGTTACCATTTAACTTTTTCTTAGCTATTATTTCTACATGCTGTCACAGACTACAGCTTTAATTCAGTAATGAAATTCAATTTTTCTGCATTTCTTGAATTGACATTACTGCCCTTACAAAATATTATTCTTACAGCATTAGCATATCTTCCAAGGAAAAAGGAAATTCTTTTACCTGTTGTTAACTCAGAGTTTTGGGCTATACTTTTGCCTTCTCCTATCAGCTATCTACATTTAATATCTCCTAATTTCACATTTACACTCAATTTCTTGCTTCTTCTGTATCAATTCCTAAAAATGCCACTGTCCCCATCTGGTTTGTAGTTTAAACATCTGTGATTTAATTTCAGGATAATTCAACACATGAACTTGTGCATTTTTAATCATCTAAGTAAGAGCAAGAAAGAACACTTGATGTGTTAACTTTGATATTTTTGATTAATCTAAGGTTCTTTCATTGTACTGCCTTTTAAGATTAGAGTCCTAAAATAGCTATTAATATAAGAGCCTATTGACATTTTTAGCCTGCAGGAACATGCAGTGGGCAGAGGCAGCTGAAATAACATATTTGAGCAATGAACCAGCTTTATGATTTTATTACTCAGACTTTCCCAAATCTATGGCTGGCATCTTTCCCAGTAACTCAAAAATTAAGCTGCTCTACATTTGAAACTTCCAACTAATCATATATTAAAAACTTCTCACAGTTAAGGCAACAGAATAACCTTATAAAAAGCCTTTGAAAAAAAACCCCAACAAGTTAGATCTGAAAAATTCATGCCTTTAATTCTCTGTGCTATTTGCATGAACAACATAAGAAAAACAGGAAAAAAAAGATCTTATATAGGTTACAAAGAATTATGTTAGTTACTAGGAGTATATTACATATCATATTGAAGTAACAGGCACCTTAGAAGGACCCTAAGGAAAGTGGCAGATATAAGGAGACACAACCTAAGCACCCTTCACTGGGCACCTTAGGCCACTAGCAGTTCAGGAAGCCAAGGCTTGTATCAACCACTTGTATAAAGCCAAGTGACACCTTTGTTGTTCCACAATCTGTCCACATTTTTGCATAGGCATCAAGTTTTCCTCCTTCCAAAATGAAATTTTCCCCACAATTTGCTGATCCAAAAAAGGTTCCATGTTCCCACTTGGTCCCGAAACCATTGTACTCAAGGGATCTCTTCTGATCAGTGAGAATAAAGAAGCACTCATATGATTTTGTTTCTGAGTATTTTGCAGTACTGGTACACAATTTCTAAAATCACCTGGGAAATCCAGATCAGCTTAACTGCCCTGTTGACTGATGTATAACTTTTTTTTGTGTGTCCGTGTAATAAAAAAGTAACCCAAAGTTGTACAGACATACTCACCAGAAAAATTCTAGAGCATGATACACTGGAATAGAAGGATAAACTTAACAATAAACATATCTCACAGTGGATGTTATAGCTCATGTTAGCGTCACAGAGGGAAGTTCATTTGATGCAGAACTGAGAAAATTAATTATTTGGTACTCAAGGAAAAAAAAAGAATAAACATACAATAACTAACCTTTTAACAACTCTACAGCAATTAATTAGGCTGTTTTGTACTGTACTAGCCCTAAGGAAGATACACATTTCTAACTACTTCCAGAAGAGCCTACCAGGAGTGTAACAAAGACTCAGTCTGGCAATAGAGAGCAATTCAGCGTAAGTCTGCATCAAGCAGAACTGGGCCCTTGGGGAGGAACCAGCCCATTCTCTCCCTTCTCAAAGTTAGCCATTTATTCCCACAGCAAGTTCTACTAAAGCCGGTAGCAACAAGACTACCGAGTGAAATTAGAGTAGAAAATTAATCCAATTAATAACTAAAAAGGAAAAAAGCCAAGTTTTTAGCCATAGTGTTTGCAGAGTCGTTTCACTGCACCAACATGCTTCAAGCATAAAGATGATGAAAAGAGCAAACCAGGCATCTGCTGACTGGGGGCTAGAGCAGAACTGCCTCTTTTAAAAGCAACATCGGACTATGGGGGTTTAAACTGAAAATGGACATAGGCACAAAGTGGGAACAGTAAGAAAGCAAATAACTTCTCTAAAACACCAGACACATCTTCTAAAATGCAGAGTTTAATGAATGCAAGGAAAAGTTAACAGTAATGCCAAGTCTGACTGAAACGAAACATTAAAATCTTACAGTTTGCCTGACAGATAAGCTAGTCTCAAGTGTCATTATACAGTGCTAGCTTTAATTGCTCCCAGCTAAATATAACTTTCAGAATTTATTAGCTCCCCCTCAGCTTTTCTTTCAAGGAGGGAAAAATCTTCTCGTTAGAAAAAGCACACAGGCATACACAGTGGCATGTTACCACAGCGAAGCAGGAAGCAAACCATTAAGATGATTACATTAGTCTCCAACACTCATTCAGAACTCCTGTTTTCAAGAGACCAAATATTTCCCTGTTCCACCACTCTGGTTCCAGTCACAGCAGGTGATGGAAGCACCTTTTCAAAATAAGCCATTTTGCTGCTTTATTAGCAGACTGTAGATCTTGCTTGCCCTGTGCTTCCAGTCAAAGATGTCTTTGCCAGCAAGCTGCCGTGGTGCCCACACACTTCTTCCTGTGCCACCTTGCTGGGTGCCATGGGGCAGGAAGAGGAGCAAGGCTGCACACACATATGCAGCCTGCCCCTTCCCTGCAGCCACTGCATTGGCACAACTTACACGAGGGGGTCCCAAATCTGCTACAGCAGCTGAGACTGCAGCATTCTGATAAAGGCATGAAACAAATTCTCTCTTCTGCCTTCTAATACCCAATAAAGATTTCAAAAAATGTAATGAAAAGTTTCATAAAGCAAGCCTCATTTTCACCTCTCTGAGCTGATAACGGGTTTCACTCAGAAAATTTGGCTGACAGCTAGAAATATGTTCTACAAATTCAGCATTTCTGTTCACCTTCATTTTAGAGGTCATTATGCAATTAAAGGGCTCGCAGTTTTTCTACAATCCATGGAGTTAAATTAAAAGTAACCACTGCTGCAATAACAAGTCTTTCCACTTTCCCTCGGGCTCTAACTCCAAACTTTTCTTTCTGCACTCCAAACCATCATCTGACCATCTAACTATTTTCTCTCTGGATTCATCTATCCTCTTCTCCTTTACTGAGTGTGGAAAAGAATAATAATGCTACTTACGGAAAACTAAACATTTACCAGACCATATGAATCACCTAATGCCATATTACCTGGCCCTTCACTTCAGCTGTAAAATTCCAGGATTGCCTGTGTTAGAGCTGTGCAAGCACTGTCGGAACACCACCTGGAGGGCTGCCAAGGACCTACTACACTGAACAAGACCAAAGGTAGTATGCCACAGATTTTCTGCCCTCTGAACTACCACTTCTGAGGTGCAGACCAGGCTGAATAAAACAGGCTGCTTACGAGAGGTTTTAAAGCGAATCTCCTGACATGTACTGTTCTGCACTGAGACATCTGTGCTCCACTGCTAGCTGAGCTGCCCCAAAACAGAAAGGCTCCTTACTGTCAGTGCAGGTGCAGACTTCATTTACCAGCTTCTGATAAAGCACAAAATCATTACACTCATTCCCAATAAGATTTTTCTTTCTGAAGCAACAAATCAAAGTGTGGAAAAATAGCAACAAAAATAGGGATGAGTACTGGAGGCACTTTGTATACTAGATCCGGTTACTCTTACTGAACATGTTTTTATTTTAAAACACTGCCAATCACAACAGACTATTTAGAACAAATGACGGTTCAAAAAAACCTACAAAACGTACAAAACATCATCCATGTATGCAGATAAATATAGTCTTACAGCTGTGTGTTATCTGTCATGAATCAGAGCTCAGTGCCCCAGGACTCCACGGGGCTCTTCCTTCCGAGTTGAGCTGTTCTGCTATCAGGCAGCAGCAACCAGACAGAGGCAGGGCAGGCAGCCTGTCAGCCAGGGCTGCACAAGTCCCGAGCACCAAACAGCCTCTCACCCTCTCCCCACATCTGAAAGCACCATGTAAGGTGCAGTGAGCAGAGACACACCACATGCTGCCTTTTAAGAAATGAGCAGAAAAACTCACACAAGCAGAAGGAGGGAAGAGCAGCAGCCAACGCAGCCGCAGCATTGGACCGGAAAGAAAGCATGCAGCTACGGTGGACAGTCACATAACGCTACTAAATCTGGATCTGGGGATTAGCAGGAGACAAAAGATACCAGAAAAAGGTAATTTGTTTTCTTGTCATCTGTAATACTGAAGAGATTTTGCTCTCTCCTCTCCAAAATTAAAACATATATAGTGTAACTCATTCCCCTCTTAAGAGTCACGTGTAAAGAAACCCACCAAAAAAAAAAAAAAAAAAAAAAAAAAAAAAAAAGGCGCCTCAGGTCGGGACAACTGCTGCCTAAATAGTCACAAAACTGTCACGGAAGCATTAATTCAAAAGCATTTAGGTTAACACAACAAGATTCATCAGAGTAAATATATAACACCCACCAGAATAAACAAATACCACCATCCTGCAGAAGTTTCAACCTAAGTTTATTCAAAGACATTTTCTTGACCAAAAAAACCAAAAAACAAATAGATGTGATCAGTCAAGATGCCTACAAATTCCAGAATCTATTTACCAGATGTTTTTCTCTACATATGTTGACCTGTAAATTTGCCTTAGCTGTAGCAATAGCTGTTGATAAACCTTGGCAACAGCTGCTACTGTATTTGTGACTGAAAGAAAAAGACATATAAATATTTTCAGTTAATTATGTCTATTCACTTAAATGCAACTTGAACTTTTTTTATGTTTAGAAAATATACAAGGTCACTTTTAAGTGAACGGTATCACATATATTGGCTTTTGCCTTCTCCCTTGCACTCTATGTATTTCCCTGCTGATTCGAAGCTGTATTCTATCTGGGTGTTCAAGGTTACTTAAGGAAAGGGGACAGACTCTAGAGATTATTTATATGGCAGGACTTCAAACAATTGATCCAGTATATCTCAAGTGACTTGATAAAGAGGCATTAAAATAATGAGGAGAGAGAAAGATGTGTGAAACATTACAGCATTTCAGAGTCTCTCAGCAGGACTCTCCTGCTCAAGAGAGACAAGGACACTGACCATGAAGGACACGGTGACACACCCAGGGAGGGATTTACAGATGAAAGTGAGAAGTGAGAGTTGTTGGGCAGCCACACAACCTCCAACCTCGATGCACGAGTAAAGGAAAATGAGAATATGACCAAGAAGGACTCTTATATCTGATTACTTGATAAAGGGCTAAAAGTCCTGACACAGATTAGAACAGGGTTCTGGCAGACAAGTAGTCTGCCTGGGTGCACAGGCATGACAAGACAAAACATTCTAAAGTATTTGTGTACTTACAAAAAAGAAGCCTCCACTACAGAACTGACGAACTTGAATTAAATAAAAGATTAAGTATCATGGGGACAACAGCATCTTAGTGGCTACAATACATAGTAAAATACACATGCTATTCAAAAAAAGCCCATAGAGGTAGGGATAGTTCAAATATACACCACTTAGAATTGTGATACATTAAAAAAAAAAAAACCACTCCAAACACAGCACTGCAAAAGAACTAATAGAATCTGATTGAGTGAAAAAATAAAACAAAAAAACACACCAAACCAAAACCAACCACACTTAAAAAGGACAGCCTTGTTCAGAGTCTGCAGTAGATTCAAAGAAACCAGCCTTGCTACAGACTTTATTTTACTAGAAATGTAAAAATATCCCAGTGAATTGAGCATTACAGGAGATTAACTTCTGACTCATATGAAGTTTTAAGTAGTCAGGTAGATTGAGGAGTTCAGACTCTATAAATTGAAAATGCTGAGTTGCTGCTTCATTAAATGTGCATAAACAAATCTGGAAATGCCTCATGCGATGCAACATGCAGTAGATAACTTGAAAGATTAAACAGACCCAACTAGATAAGCACTTCACCACATCTCCCAAAAGGCACAGAATTTGATTAAAGAAGTTGCATCTCAGATGTTAAAGTACAGGAATAAAGTTATAGCTTTAATAGCTTGTAAATAATTTTTTTTTTAAATAACTCATAGAAACTATGTGGAGTAGTAACATGGAAGTGAAAATTTCTTAGTAAAGAAAGAAAGATAGGATGTCTACTATGAAACAGAACTGGAAACTACCAAAACCAGCATGGAATTAAAATTAACATCTTCTTGAGCATGTGTGAAGAAAAACAGATGAAACCACTACAGAGCTCTGCAAAAAAAAGGCAGATTAAATTGTACATAGAGTTGCAAATAAAGCTTTCATGTATTCTCAAACTATTGTGTCAACTTCACCTCTAGCCAATAAAATAATTTAAAATCTATAATCTATATTTCTAAAGCAGACAAAAAACCCCCATTGGAGATACTCTATGATGGCAGAAGACCAAACAGAACACCTGTCTTTAGAATTGAAGCTGAGGGGAGAAAGGCAAAAAGAAATCAGCCCTATCACAATCAGTACCACGCAGTCAATAGTAACAGAGCAGCTTTTTATAAAAAACTAAAAATAGGAGAAATCTTAGATCTCATCTGGACCTGACAACAACTGCATTAAAAAAAGTTCGTAATGATCTTATTCGGTAGAAGAATTGCAAAGTGACTGACTGGGCACAGACAATAAAAAATTATCAGGCTGGACACAAATCACCAGAAGAAGTTGCCAAGAATTATCTTGGGGTTAAGTTTTATTTAACAGTTCTACTACTGGCAAGGGAATTGAGGTTTAAAAGTTGCAGCTGACAAATGTATAGAGGCACATCTGATGCACTGAACAACCAGGATACCGGGGGAGAGGAACCACATCGACAGAAGCAGTGACAGGGAATGCAGATCATCAGCCCTGGAGGCAAGGTCAGGATCCAAGGAGTAACACAGGCAAAAGTTCTGCTATGACAGTGGGAAGTGACCAAGGAGAAGAAGGTACTCACATGCATGGAGTACACATTGGATCAATTCATCACCAAATTGATGAAGGTATGAAAAGAGAAAAAAGCTACCCATGACATAAATTAAGGCAATTCCTACACACAGGGAAGCATATTAAAAAGGCACTGCCAGTATCTAATCTGGTCAGGAAATAAAAAAATAGCACCTAAAACACAGGTGAGATATATATATAAGTTCATGCAAGGAAAATTAACAGCAGAATATTGTCTTGAAATGAATACCACGAGCTCACCTAATCAGTCATATCACAAGATTCCCTGCATCTCTTCAAGTCTAATTTCAAGACTCCTAAACTGACTGGAGGAAAGAGAGTCTCCCTTACATGAACAGAGAGAAAACCCCTTTACAAAGGGTGCCGATGCTCTCATAAATACCGACAAAAAATACCAATTTTATCCAGCTGGGCATACAAACTGGTTGTGGGTACATTTAGCCAGAATCCTGGAATAAAGTTGTAGCCCAAAGATGTAAGCTTTGAAAGAATTTGTTAATGAGACAAGCTTTGACTATTTTAAGATGATGGCTGGTAACTTTACAAAAGGGAATATACAAATGCATTGACTGCAACAAATACTGAACATGAGAATCCAGGAACTTTCCTCCAGTCGTATTATGCATCAGTACAGTCACCTTCAGCAAGGAAGTCTTTATAGACCACTTGCCAATGTTATTATCACTGATTTAATCTGGGCTGCAAACTGACCTTGCCTTAATACTCTTAGGTTTCCATTAATAAAAAGAAATTACTTCAGCTTTACTCGCTTACATGTATTTCTTCTGTGCAAAGTTTGTGTGTCTTTATGGGTTATTTTTAAGGACCATAATTTTTAAAAGGGGCAGATCAAGGAAATGGTACTTTTCAGAATCTATGTTTACGCTACCAGTCATAGGTAGCTTCAATTACATCAATTTTGACAATGAAAGTTACACATATTTTCTTCTCGATTTGATGTCAATGCTTTGCATGTCCTTGCCTTTCCAAAGACAACTACAGTCCCCAGAGTTCTGGGACTCAGACAGAGGGAAACAAGCACTTCAGAAACTCAGTGCAAGGAGGAAGTAGATCAGAACAATTCCTTTCTTCAAAGTCAATCCGAGCACAAATCTAACCCATCTATGCCTTGCAATTTTTGTATGCACTCCTCCTACATTTCACAAAGCACTTTGCATGCAAATGTGTCAGTGGTATTCACAGACTGGGCAAAACAGCTTCATAAGCTGACTTGGCTGTATTTACTCAAAACACCCTCATGATTTTCAAGGGCCAAAAAAACCCACAAGGAAGTAAAAAAAAAAAACAGTTTGGTAAACCAGAATAAAAAGAGAAGAATTTAAGTTTTATACATTAATATATAAGAAAAAACACAAAATCTTGTTTTCCAGCCCTTCATCCCTAGTTCCATTACCAAATACCACCCCTCCTCTCAGCTCTAAGTGCATTATTCTGGGCTAATATAGAAGATACAATTTTATCAATAAATTAATGTACAACAAATGTACAGCCTATACTATCTCTCTTCTTAAGTAAGCCATCACAAGGTAGATCAAGTAGCAATGCACTTGCAGAAAGCTGAGCAACGATATTAAGAAAGAAAATCCCTCAAGAATTCTAGTTCTGCAAGATGTGAGTGCTGGGAGACAGGCCATAGAGACAAACTTTTTTTTTTAACTTAGAACATAAAATTCACTTAATAGCAAGCAAAGATGATCCTTTTGTAGAAGGGCTCTGGGGACTGAACGACTATTTAAATTTGAGCAAACCAGAAGCAAACAACTCTCATCCTGCACTGAACAGAAGGGTGTGTTTATGCTAACCACGCAGTCTAGTCATATTAAAGTAAATAATGCAAACTCACTTGACAAGGAGTGCTTGGTGGTTCAATGAGAACTGTCTGGAATGCCAACACGGAACTGGCATCCACAGTTAGGAAAACACCAATGTTTTCAAATGCTGAGCTGTGCCCCAGAAACGAAGATTTCCCAAGCCTCTTCAACTAGGAAACTGTTATGACCACAAACCTTTCCCAAAGTGACAACAGTGACTTGATGTCACTGAGATACAGCCACTGTTCTACTACGAAATTAGGAAAAGCACTTCTTTGAAAGTAGAGATGGCTGACAATACAGGCAGAAATAAATGGGAAGATGCATTTTCCTTGCTCAGCTTATCAAAGTAATCAGCAAGGACTAAAAGCAGATTATTAAACTTTTCTGGTGAACACAATTACTTGCCTGCATTTAAAAATACTCAATGGTGTCCCATTACCTGAAATTTGATCTTTTAAAATGCAATATTACCTGCAAGGGATCTTCAGTACACCAACAACTGCATGCACATGACATGGCAGAAGACAGTGACATTGTATACTTAAGTGTTCCAGCAATAAAGGAAAAAAAGACTTTATAAACCACACTTATCAAATATAACATTTTTGTCAAAGCCCGACATTAATTTTTTTTTTCTTCTTTCAAAAACAAGCACAAGTGTCACAGCCAAAGTATTATCCTTGCAACGGCTGTGCTGTTGATTTTCAAGTGCAAGTGTTGATCCTACTGACCTTCTAGTAGTAAAGTACAATATAGTATTATACATAGGAAAATAATCTGTAAAATTCTGTCCATGTGTGTGGAGGGAAGACTTATGATTCAGCCATCCTGTGGAAAATTCTAACCTCTTATCTCTGAATCTGAAATGAAGTTACATATTTATTCAGTGAGTGAAAAAGCATGATTTCAGCTATGCATTTGTATTCTTATTCTAAGAAATAGGATGTTAAAAAAAGCTTGTTTCAACAAAACAAACTGGATATCAGCTAAAAGAGAACTTACTTGATCCACAGAAGCACTTCTCTACCTCAGCAAGTTCTCCTTCCTCACCAATTTTATATTATCTAAGCACTGGAAGATATTTAATGAGGGAGCCTTAGTTTTATAAGGTTTATAAAATTATCATAACTTTGAGTGCTTCTGGTTTAATGTCTTACAGTTGAAATTGGTGGATTTGCAAGACAATAAGAAATCTGCAACTGAACTCACTGATATAACTTTTTAAAAAAACAACAGGAAAGAATGAATGTGTTTTATACTTCCTGAATTTCAGCAGCTGTGGCAGTAGTGAAGAAATATGAATTGTTAACTTCCTAGTTATGTCACTCAGTAAAACAATATCAGTACCATTCAGTTAAGGAAGACAAGAATCAGTCATAATACTTCAGCTGGATGTTTTTGGCACAGAAATTTTCCTGGAATCTAAATGCAGCTGGCTGCCTTCTCAGCCTAGAAATAGTACAGATACCACAGCTGTAGGCAAAAGAGGGTCCATGATACACCTTCGTTGTCCATCATTCTATTCGCTTAACAGTATTTGTTGACATTAGTAAGAGCACACCCACCGAATTCACATCTTAAAAACCAGTATCTTTCTTGCCAAGACATGACAAAGTCCTGTAGACCAACACCTAAACTCTTTTCCTTCCATTGTTTGACCTTAATCATGAAGCAAACAAGAAATAATAACTCTTCTTTCCTAATATGGTTGTTACTAAAGTTCAATAACAGGACAAGATCTAGCCCAGATTCTCCTCTCTTCAGATATATATTGCCATTATTCGACTTCAGTGTCAAGCAAATTAGAACACCCCAATAGTTCTAGTCCTTTCCAAAACTCAAATTCTCTCAGACAGACACCACCAATCCTCCACAGGAAGCCTACTCCAACAATGACTGCACCCTGTTGTATGAGAGATGACCTGTATCCCAAGCACAAGGTTGCTTATTTATTTCATTAAGGCACAGGAAATACCAGAAACAAACACCAAGACTCTGGCTGGCTTTTCAAAATTAATTTGTTTGTCTAAGATTTTGAAGAGCAGAACTACACCATACTAAGCTTAAAAATACACTAGTAAAATTATCACAGGCTGGTTCAAGTTGGAAGGCACCCCCCAGTTGGAGGGCATTGGCTTCAATCCCCCCACACAAGCAGAATCACCTGGGTCACCCAGGACCACATCCAGACAGCTTTTGAGTATCTCCAGGGAGGGAGACCCCATCTTCTCTGGGCAACCTATACTAGTGCTCATTCACCCTCACAGTGAAGGAAAAACTTTCTGATATTCAGATGGAACCACCCCTGTTCTAATGCCCGTTGTCTCTGGTCCATCTTAACAAATGACAAAACCATTATCAGAATGTTATCTTTTAAGGAAACTAAACATGGCTCTTCTGAGTGATTCAGCTAACCCTATTTAACAGTAACAGCAAGAAAGATGGAGTTCTGACAAGTTTCCAGGGTAGACTACAGAGTCCTATTAATTACTCTTATAAGCAAAAAAAAAGTTAGGGAGAAGTCTTCTATTCAGGCATAGTCTTAACACCTTTTCCTTTTTTTTTTCCTTTATTCCAATATTGCTTATTTAAAAGTAAAAAATACCTTCAATCTTTTAGCAAAAATGTCAGCTCCAAATAGGAGCTCCAAATACATTCAAGGTGGCCTACCTTCTTTTTGAGGTGGTGAAGTCATTGCTAAAAAGATGGACCTGCCCACCTAAATGGCTGCAGAGTTCCCATGAAACGAGAGCTCACGTGTCTCTATGCTGCACAGGCACAGATACATCCAGTTGAGGGGGGAAAACCCCACACAGATACCAAACTGCAGAAAGGCATCCCTCAGCAAGTACCAGCCTGCCTTCCTTTGGCAAGCAGCAAGGTATCGAAGTCAACCTGAGAAAGCCACCACAAACTCCTAGCTGCAGCCACCCTAAACTAGCAGGCTCAGTAGCCCACATCCCTTGGAGCTTGCTTCATCTGCTTCCAAATGCACAGACAATGACTTGCCTGTCTTCAGGATCGCTGTTGCTACTGATGATTTACACATTGTTATTCTAAATCAGTCAAGCACTACCACAGAAGATTAACAGAGGCTTGCTGTTTCTTTTTTTAAGGTATACAAGACTGTCAGGGACTGAATCACATTCATAGTCAAACTTCCTTCCTCCCATCACAAATTGCTCTTAAATTCAGATTTTATGCTGTCAAAGCTTTGTGTCAGGAATATCAGTACCCATATTTGTCACAAGCAAGAGGTACTGAAAAATTATAGAATCATTCACTCTCCTTCAGAATAGAGTACTTTATCAGACTATTAAACTTCTTTTCTGGCAGTACAGTTGCAGCAAATGTAGTCTCAGCTGCCAGTATGAACAAGATGCATTCTACATCATATTCAGGGCAGATGCCATGGTTATGCCTCACAGCCTGAGGTAGCACCAGAACCTTTTTGACAATAACACTTAGAAGACTGGTCTCAAAGTCATATGTTGTCACGGCAGACAGGACAGAAAAAGTTTTTTAAAAATAAGAATTGTACATTTCACTTGAGCAACTATGAGCATGAAGTAACTCTATCCCTCCTCAAGGCTATTTTTCTAGGCACACTGACAAAGCAATTACCTTGGAGAAGAGGGAGACATTTCAACAAAATGTTTTTAACATGCGTGACTGGCAAGATGGAAGAAAGTCATACCAGAGACCTTCATCATACTCTACTCACATGAAAATTTGAAGGGCAGGACTTAACCTTCTGTAACAAGCAGAATTAACAGTGACACAGATGGGCTTGTGCACTGAGAAGGATAAAGTCTCCTGCACACATGGTTCTTTTGCTGATTGCCAGGCTGTTCAGAAATTGTCTCTTCAGGGGTTTCAGCTACTCTCTGGGCAGAGTATACATGTGAAGCAAATGGCGTATATCCACACAGCTGCTCCTTATCAGAACCATTAACACCATGGGCTTCATTCCTTTTCACCAACAACTATATGAAAGTAGAACAGACTAAAACTGGAACAGTAAAAAAATGTGTACACTGTGACTAGGAAAAGCCTCCAGAATTATGAGAATAAGTGGCATCAGATAAGAGAGAAGTGACCTAAGTGACTGGCACAAGAGAGAGGAGATTACAGTTGTGATAACAAACTCTTTGCAGTATCATCATGAGCCATAATAACAGAATTGGCTGCAATTAGGATGGGAGAAAAGTATGACTGCATTCAATAAGGGAAATCTTTCAGATTTCTACCCTGAAAACATTCATCAGAGGATACACAGAATGGCCAGAAAGCCCAAAACTTCATTCTTTTTTCTAATGATAATAAAAAAAGTCATCACTGAAATTCAAAAGATACCACTACAGTAAACACAGAATAGTTAGAACACTTAGTAACAAAGATGAGTTTCTCACCTTTACTACTTTGTATTGTTACTGTACAGCAATTACATAGAAGTGCTGCATACAACTGTAGCACCACATACTACTATGGTCTTGCTGTGATTTTTTTAAGGTTTAAGTACAACCAGCCTGCAGGAAGAATCTGAAGATGACTTTAAAAGTTGCTAATATGTAAAGATTAATCAAAAGAAAAATCTCCTTAATTCTCAATCTATGCATTACATTGGAAAGCAGAGGAAAGGGAGATTTGTTCGCACACCCATGATAATATAAGTGCCAAAGAAAATGTTCAGAAGGAAATAATTAAGTGTTGACATGGCAGCAGCTGTGTTTGCCAACCTAAAATGAATCAGGCATCAAACCCCCACAACTTAAAGACTAGAGAGGAAATGTTCAGTTCAAGCACTTGTAGTTTAACACAAGTTACACTGCAAAGCAAGAAATCTAAAACCACAGACATATACACACCTTATGGCTGGACAAGGAATACAAAGATAGCCTAGTATGCTTTTCAATGACTTCAAAGGAAGAGTTTTCACATTCAGTCTAAACTGTTAGAAATTTGGAAAACAACAGAGACACATAAAGCATCCTATCTGTAGCCTTCCTCCTGTGACTTACCAGATGCTATTAGGCAGCCACTATCTTTATGTCAGGATGTCTGTCTCTCAGCCAGATATACAATTATTTAGTTTAGAGATATCTCTAAGAGCTAGATGCACATAGCAACTCTCAATGCACTACTTCAGCTTAGGGGTCAGTGAAAGTCAGTTCTCTCTCCTATTTGCTCCTCCTGTTGCAAATAACAGGGATTCCTGTCAAGTCTTGCTTATCAGTTCATACTTTCCACAGAAAACTATTCAAGAGGTGTGTCTAGAATAGCCTGCATCCCAAGACTGAGAATCACTACCAAACAGACATTACAAAAACTGCTCAGCACCTGGCACATTGAAAGCAGCTCAACTCTAATTTCTTTTACTTTCATGGTTAACATCACGGAGTGCCCAGACACTGAAATAGGATTAGGCCCTGCTGTGCTCAGTGCCACACACCAACACGTGACTTCTACCCTAAGGAGCTTGCACTGAGTCAGGCACACTAGACAGGCAGGACAGTAGAGGCTGAGCTGCCACGGCCAAGCACATTTCTCAGTTTCAGCTAGCATTTCTAGAGACCTCACTGCTTTTAGTAGCAAGGCAGGTACCAGAATTGCTATTCAATTTGTATTTTACAAAAAGCAAAACAAAACAAAAAGCCACAAACAAACAAATCCAGCAGCCAAAACAGTTCTGATAATTTAATAATTCTCAATTGCAACAGCTGAATACAGAAAATCAAAAAGAATTTGTTCAAGATCTGGTTTTTTCCCCAGCTGAGGCTGTCCTCAACTTTATTTTTAAATGTTTCAAGTGACTTGCAACAACGTGCCTGAGCTTCATGCTGACAGAACTCCAAAACCCCAATGCTGTTCATTCATGTCATAACTTCATATATAATAGAATCTATTTCTGAACCCTATATACCCTATGTGAAAGCCACAAGCATCTTCAACAACTTTGCATGAGTAACAAGCTAAAACAGACAGAAAGGAGAAGTTACAGATATCCTGCCTCCCAGGGTACAGACCCAGAGCTGTGCTTTTCTTAGCTACTATGCCTACAACCTTACCAAGGCTATCACGGTCATTAGCATCAACACCCACATCACTCAGCCTTGAAGGCAGACAGAAAACTCTCTAAGGTAATGAGACATTAACATGGAGGAGATATATTTTATGTTAGCAGAATAAAGTCAAGTACCCACAACAGGACAGAATGTTAAAATACACAGAACCTCTGGGTCCTTCAGATAAATGAGAAACTAAAGCAAAGAAATATATATTTCAAGGACATAGCACAAGTGACAGCTGCAGGAGCCTAAAAACAGTGTCTGCCCCTCAAAGTAAAATGTTTGAACATAATCACTAATGCAGAAGACAGACATGCAAATCCAGCATCTCAAAGAGCAGAGCAGGGTAAATTTGGTACCATATTAGTCCCGGTCTAGAGAGTTGTCTGTCAGATCTCGGTGTATCTGCATCCTATTAACCAAAACTTGATACAGAAAAAAAGCAATTAGATTCTCCTAGAAGTTTCTTTGGTACCTTAGTAGTGGTGTATCATAGTATCTATACTCCAGCCTTTTACCAGCAAAACTTTGCTACTTTGGCAAATCAAATCTCAACTGAACCTAAGTGGATTAATAAAATTAAAATACGCTGATACAGATACTACACTGGTTTTGACATGTTAAAGTACCCCATGAACAGTAACATACTCATTCTTCTGCCTTGTTCATCGCTGCATAGTTTTGAAGTGCACTTTGCAGCATATCCAATTTAAACGTAAAATATATTAGCACTTTAGATCTGAATTAACTTTTCTGTAGAGAGGCTTTTCTCATTTGGTACCTAAGAGCACCATTTGTAGGAACTGAAAACTCAGTTTTACAATCAGAAACCATAAGGTCAAGGAAATGCTGTGTTCGACTGTTTTCTCCTCAGTATGTAACAAGACCTAGAGAATGCAACAAATGCGGGAATTAAGCTGACTGAATTAAGCATCTGTTTATAGTAGATGTGGTTTGAACAAGACCCAATTCTTTACAACAATGTACACACATCAACCTAAAAAAACCAAATAAGGTTTTTGTATAAAACACAGTGTACTCACATTTGCAACAGTGGATGAGCTAGCCACACACAGTGTTGCAACAGGCAGAATCCAGCTGAGTCTTACCATCATTTCCTGTCCTTGGTGAACACACTAATAATTTCAGCACAACCACAACTGTTCAGTGCACACACAGAGAACATCTCTAACACCTAAAAGTCCCCTCCCACCTTTCCTGCACACAAACCCAGATACTATATAAAATTTAAAAAGAGAGGACACAAGTGGGCCTAATGCAATGTGTGGGAAAGGCAATATGAGAGTAAAGAGAAAGAGAATCAAGATTTGTGAATGCTGTTGCTTTGCAAACAGATAGGAGCCACAATGGAAAACTAGTTAGCTTAATCTATTGGGAGTGCAGACTGGGGAGTATTATTTAAACATATCTTTTTAAAAACATTTGAAACAACAAAAGACAAAGCTCACGGAAATTAAGACTCTTGCTACCCATGGCTTTACAGAAAATATCCATCAAAACACATGCTTTAAATACCCAAACCGGATTTACAAGCTCTGTTGAAATTAAGTAGAGTGAAACACTCTGAGCTCTATGAGTGAAACACTCTGAACTCTATGATTAATCGATGAAAGTCAAGGGATGAAGCAACTGTTCTTCTCTCAAGAAAACAGAGAGAAGAACATTGTTACCATCATTAGCAGCCTAGGACAAAAACATAAGGCAGAAAATTACTTTACATTTATTAAATGCTCTTTTCTCTGGCTGTTTTAGATATCCTCCTAGTAGAAATAAAACAGTCTCGGTGAAGAGTATTTCACTGCCACTGAACTTTATACCAAACAGTTTTCAAATAATAGAGTATTTTAAAGTTCATATTGCCTAATTGGTCCTCAAATGGAAATTAAATCAACCTGGAAACAAGCTGGATTTTATTAGCCTATTTTCTTAAAGACAGCAGAAAGAATTAAAAAAAATAATAATGGTGGCTTTTTTTTTTTTTTTTTCATCTTTATTTTACAATAGCACAGAGAACCACAGATTGAGCAGATATCGACGGCTCTGCCAACACGCCCAAGGTTTCTGAAGTTCCATTTCACAGCCAGCCGGCTGCCGGGCGATTCCCCAGAGCCCGCAGCAGCGGGGAGAGCTGCTCCAGCCCACCCCCGGGGCAGCGGCTGCCCGGCGTGTCACAGCTCACCTGGAATTCGCTCCGCCACATGGAGCGCACCGGCAGCCAAAGAAACCCCTCAGCGGCACCCTCCCGGAGCAGGGAAGGTGTCTAAGTTGGCTGTCACTCCGGAACAGCCGCGTGGGCCTCTGACAGCGCGGCCGGGGGACCCCAAGCGCCGCAGGAGGAGGCTGGAGGGGACTCCATGGGGCAGCCGGGATAAGGCGCTGCACTGGCAGCAGCTGCCCGCCCGCCCGCCCGCGCCCCGGCCGGCAGCCGTGGGCGCGCTCGCTGCCAGTCGGCCGAGAAAGGCGCTTTCTGGGCGCCCAAACGCCACTCTTCTCGCGTGCCGAGTTCGGCGGCGACCGCCCCCGCCCCAGCCCGTCCCGCGGACCCCCGGCCCGTCCCGCGGCGCTCCAGCGAGGGGCAGCGCCACTGCCGCCAGCCCCGCCGGGCTGCGCCCCGCCAGCCCGCCCCGTCCCATCCCATCCCATCCCTAGGGCGGACACCCACCTGAGCTCCACACCTACGGCCCGCCGGGCGCCCCCGCCATGGCTCCCGGGCAGCGGCGCCCCGCAGGCAGGAGCGAGGAAGGGAGGGAGGAAGGAAGGAGTCTGGCTGGAGCAACAGCAGCCAGCATAAAGGGCCGGTCCGGGCGGCGTGCTCGCTCCGGCAGCCGGGGAGCACCCACGAGCGGGACCGGCGGCGGGACCGCCGCGCTCGACTGACGGCCGTGCCGGCCAACGGGAGGAGCCTCCGCTGCGCCCGCCCCGCCGCCGCCCAGAGCCGCGGCTGCCGCCCGCCGGGGCGGGGGAAGGGGTGTTTCCATGACGTCACGGGCAGCGCCCCGGACAGGTGGGGAGCGGTCCCCGAGGGGACGCGGGGACAGGAGCCCCGGGCTAAGCCGGAGCTGAGCCCCCTAGCCGGCCTTAAGCAGTTGGGGCAGGGCGGGCTGCGGGCAGGGCAGGGCAGGCGTGGAGCTAATCCTGCAGCGGCCCTGAGGGAGTCTCGGGAGCGATGGCTCCCTGAGCCGCCTGGTCCCGAGGGCGCGGCTTCCCGCGCCGCAGGGGCGAAGTGCGAGCGAGCGCCGGCGGAGAGGGTTTGTCGGGGGATGGCCGCATCCATCCAGCAGCCTGGGGACATCACTTCCCGCTCACGAGGAGCGCTTCCCGCGCCCGTCCTCGCCATCCGCCTCGGGAAGAGCTCCTCCGTGGGAGAACCACCTCTCCCCGCCTTCCGCCGCTACCCCCACCCCGCACCGGCATCCTAAAATTATCGTGTTCCTCTGGACCTTATTTAAAAATAAACTACTTGAATGACTAATTAGATCCAAGCCGTTAGAAGCGCGCTTGGACGGCTTCCATGAACCCTGAATGTGTGCGCTAAATCTTCCAGAAATTGTTACTGCTTGCAAGGAGGTAGACGGGATGTGACCTGGCACACCATTCACACCGTTTTTACTTACTAAGTGCGATGTAATCCACACTTAGGAGAGTCGGAGGGGGGCGAGAAGAACCAACCCGGTTTCTTTACTCAAACTCATATGCCCAAAACTGATCAGCTGCTTCACCATTCAGAACTCGGTGCTTCTCTCGACTGGAGGGAAACACAACCCCCTTTTTTCACGTATACCATTCATACAGCATTAAAATAGAGCAGAAGCATTTGGAAAAGCAAGCTTAGGTGACATCCCACCAAAACTTAGGAATGGTTTGACTCTTTGGATCTTGAGGTAGCATCACCCAGGAGCACAGTAGTACATGGCACCTTGAATGAAACCTTGTAAGGGCATGAGAGAGGCCACAGAATATCGCTTTTAGTAAGAGCACTATCCACTGTAGGCTTTGCAAACCATCAGCACCAGAGTGACTCGAACACCCTGGAAGCTGCTTTCAGAGCTGGCCTATGTGATGCTACAGCAGAGAGGGCTTCTGATGCCTTTGCTGTTGACTGTAGCTATACAGCCTGATGACAGCTTGAGAAGATGCTCCCTACACAATGAAAACGCAATCAATGACTTTTTAGTCAGCATCAAGCATCAAAGTCAATGAAAAGCAACAGAAGTAGCTTTAGTTATCAGTATATTGTTTAATGTAGCTCCAAGTCACTGCTGTATGGGAATTCAGGCATTGCCAGAAGGTATCAGTTTGCAAACAAGTAGCGTTTAACAATAGCATATAGCAATTCCTTGGGTTTCAGATTTTCTAAAAGCTTGACTTTATAAATCCAGGTTTTAGGACAAAATTAGCAGCCCCTCTCATTTTAAAGAGCACAATTTTTGAACTAATGGCACCAAACAGCCTGCAGCAGCAAATCAGTTAAGGAAAAATTAGACAACTGGAGTATGTCAATGGTAGACCTTTCTGGTGTTCACATGATGTAATAGAAAGTTGTTAGGTAACAGCATGTTTCCTATGCACGTGGCCTGTTCCAACTTCCACTGAAACCAAACACAGACCACCTCTTAATTTAGAAATTAACTGTGTGTCTCCCTGAAGATGTACAATCTCCCTGCAATAAAAAAGACACAAACACTGCAAAAATAAAATTCTCTTCCAGACCTAAATCTCCATCTTGAGTCCTGCTGTATAGCCATTTCCCTATTTGAGATTCCTGAAATATTTAGGACTTCTACTGTTCCTGTGTAAAAAACATGGTCTAGGCACATCCATGGGCTATATTACATTATTTCACTGGAGTTACATCAGGAAGGAGTTTGATCTTCTTACAGATTTAGGACTTTGATTCCTTTCCTTTTGTTCTTCTGTTCTGTGAAACAGAAGCAATGAAGAAATATTGGAGTACTCTCTTTTCCTGTGCTAAAGAAAAGTTTAGAAATAAATTAATAACCAGCCTTTTGAGAATAAGATCGTTCTTTCTGTGAGAAAAGCAACACAGAGAAATAGTGACAGTTCATTAACTGAGATGGCAAAATACAAGATGGTTATTATAGACATTGGGGGAAATGTATGGGCAGAAATCCTCCGTGTGAATATAGATTGCTGGGTTTTGTTCTTAATAGATCCATCAACACAAACTCATCCACTTTATAATCATAAAAGGAAGGTGGTTGGGGTGTTCCTCAGCAACATGCACTTAACCTTCAATTTATCCTTGCTCTTTGGGTTTTCTGTTCTGATTGATGGAACCTCATGACACAGTAATCTTTTCAGAGCTATTAAGAAGAGGAACTCCATTCTGCATAATCCAACAGGTATTTTTTTAAAAAAAATTCAGTTTCCCTTTGATGTATTATAATTCAGAATTAAATTACATGGTCTGAATTAAAACTCCACTAAAATGTGTGTCCTTTTAGCTTGCTCTTTGCTGTGGTTTTGTAAAGACTGTTCATAATAATGTTTCCAGTGGTGCAATAAAAGGGATTGTCTTTTGGTTTCCAGCTTGATTTTTTCCCCTTTAATTATTAGGTGAAAATAATTATTGCCTCCCTATTGAACTCAAGGACATGCAATGATGTTTCATGTTTAAGCAATCTTAGTCTGGTGAATGAGCCAGCTCCCATTCCATTTATATTTTTCTCTACAAAGAGAAAGGCTCATTAGGAGACACAGGTTTTGTCCAGGTTTGAGCTGAATGACTGACAACTAAGTTTTGTGAAGAGCTTCGACATTTACAGCAGATGGATATATTTATCAGTATTTGTCTGGCTGTGGTGTGAGCAGCAGAAGAGTTGGGCACATTGCAAAGTTATTGGATTCATCTGTCTAACTCTTCTGATGACTATGCACATATATCTTCAGTCCTGGGCAGGAGTTATCTATCTTGAAATTCAGAAACATCTTTCCTCATGCACAAAAATAAATCTGTCCTTGAGAGCTTTCTTATTTCCAACAGCCCTCCCCATGACGTAATTTCTGTCCTTATGCCAGTACCTTCTAAATTATTCTTGGTCACCACTGAGGAGCCTCTATCCCATTGACAGTGCTTTGGCAAACGTTGCTGTTGTCCTGTTGCACTTACTGGCTGGTATTATGGAAGCTATGGGCACTACCTTTCATGTGTCTTCTTGCTGGTACTTGTAAAAGCTTGCCTATCTCCCTAGGCTGCCCAGGCCTCTTTTCACACGACTATAGTGTCTGGGTCTTCTTCCATGACTTGTCTGGCTTCCCAGCTAGAATAAGCCTTGTTAAATTCTCTTTAGAGGCCTTCTGGATACCTCTGAGGTAAATTCATATCATATGTGTTGCAAAATTCATCAATTTTTTCAATACTTTTAGCAATCTTGTTTGTGCCTTACCATTTGTGTGGTGATCAGAGCTCTTCAGGTGTGGGGGAAAGCAGACCTGCTGTCACAGAACCCTTTACTCTTTTTCTTCTTACAAACTGCTTCACTGATTGTTGCTTACTTATTCAGATGAGGGCAGAGAGAGAGCAGGAAGGCTTATAGTCTCTCTGTGTTGGCAAAGCAGGTGTGTGGCCAGAAATAAGTCAAAATGGGAAGGTTAAAAACTGAAAAGGAATGAATGTCCACCAGCTGGACACTCTGGAAGAGAGTTCCTATGCTGAATGGTCAAAAGAAGTTTGACCTGGTCTAAAATTTACAAAGGTGGACGGGGTGAACCAGGCAGCAAACATCAAAAACATGCACAGATTTACTGTGGCTGCCATGACCATGCATAGTGTATACCTGCACAACATGACAGGGTATACACAATGTGATATGACCTATATAACGTGACATGATAACATAACATGGCTTCACAGCCTCTTTCCACTCCACTGCTGATCTGTCCTAGAAGGCACCACTGCACACCAAAGAAATAGAGAAGGCATGAAATATACATTGCTTTAAAAAGACCCAGAAGCCAAAAATGCAGACTCCCAGGAACTCTGTCTTTTGTGTGTGTGTTTGTGCATTACCTGCCACAGGAGGGTCTGCAGACTTGACACTCACTGAATTCCAAATACCAATGTTCATCATGAGTACTAAAAGTACTTTTCTTGCTGTTGATTTGAGTTTTATTTCTCTATTTTACTTAGCTCTGGGGATACTGTGAGGGTCCTGTTGCATTTGGTCTGGTTTCTGGGCTTACTGCCTTTGAGGGCCACCTTCAAATGTCAAGTGGTCTCTGTGTGGTGAATGAGTAAACCTAACATTGAGACCTCTAGAGTAACAGGGAATTAATCACTGAGTTTCTTCTTCACACAGATGAGGACATTTTTCAAGCAGTAACTTAATACTGCCCTGGAAATGAGAGGCAACTTCAAGGTTTTCAAGAGGAAGTTATTCTGATTTTTTTTTTATAGTAGCATTTTCCCTTAAGAAGAGAAGTTAAACAAACTGGCAGTTGAAGATTCTGGATTCTTGGTCTTGTGCTGGTTTCATACATACCAGATGCTGTTTTATAACATTTATCCTCCTCCCCCTCATTGGTGACTATTACTCATTCAGCAAGTGTTCTGGGATTTTAGTATTTATCTAAAAGGCAGTCAGATGGAAAAAAAAATTAGTCCTATTTTTTTTCATATTACTTAAGGCAGAAAACATCAGAGTACATGGAGGCTTGCCTTACTCAAAGAGCATGTTTACAGAGATGTTTACAGCTCTCTGCAGAATCTGGCAACCAGACGCTGTTCAGCTGCATTCAGAGGGCAATACAGCTATTAAGTAACAGTGTAATTCAGTGCTCTGTGGGTCAGATTATCCCTCCCTACTGATGCAGACCTGGTCATTTAGATTGCTAGTGAGGGGGTCTCCTACCTGGAGTAGGAGAGACAGAAACTTCCTGTGAGGCACAAAGGATTAGCAGAGATACTCTCCACACCCACAGGTCCTTCAGCTTTCTAGGGTCTCACCTAGATGCAGATGGAAGACTTAACACATTGTCCATTGCAACCAAAGTTTCTACTTACTTCGCTGGGCTCTGGGTGAGGCCCAGGCATACCTCTTGTGTTATTCTTTCTCCTTAAATATTGCACACAGCATGGAGCACTTCAAATCCAGAGGTTAGGTCCCTGTTCTTCTTTTCTAAGAGGATCTGCACACAGATTCTTTAATCTTTGATGACTGTCATGCTTTCTGCTGTGAGAGCAGGATCTCAGCTTCTCTTATTAGTACTAGCATTGCTAGTTCTTTTCCTTTGAATACACACAAGAGGAAAAAATGTGGAAACACTAATGCACAAAAACTGCTAATGCCAAGTTGTTTCATTCTTTTGGGACTATGAGCACAGAAGGTAAGACACTGAATTATTATCTGAAAGACCATGAGAGAGATACATTTGCATTTCACTTCAAATGAGAATAAATTATATTGCTCAAACCTTGTAAATTCGACCTACAATGTACATTTCCTGCCAGCATGAACAAAGTTTTCCATTGTGTGAACTCCTTGAAATTGCTAGTACTTCCTTTAAGTGCATGTGATACTCAGCAAGTGTCAATAATTGGCAGTAACAAGCATGACCCCAACAATGTGTGCAAGTCCAGCTACAAACACTAAACTTAGCAAACAGTTATTCCTGACTGGCCTCAGAATGGAAGAACAGAGAAGCAACTCTCCTCATACTCACTTGAAAGTTAGACTTCTGGCTTCCAACCAAAGAGCTGTTCAGGGCTTCCTGCTCCAGTGATCAGACAGTCTCCGAGTTCTCAGACTGGGCACGGTTGCCTCCAGTTTTTTCCTATTGATACATTGCACCCTGTCATGGTTTAACCCCAGCCAGCATCCAAGCCCCACACAGTCACTTCCTCTCTCCCCCACCAGTGAGATCAGGGAGAGAATCAGAATGATAAAAGCCAGAAAACTCTTGGGTTGAGATGTAGACAGTTTAATAGGCAAGGCAAAAGCTGCACAAACAAGCAAAGCAAAACAAGGAATAAATTCACTGCTTCACAAGGGCAGGCAGGTGTTCAGCCAGCGCCAGGAGAGCAGAGACCCATCATGTATAATGGTTACTTGGGAAGACAAACTCCAAATGTCCCCCTCTTCTTTCTTCTTCCTCCCACTTCATACACTGAGCACGATGCCACATGGTCTGGAATATCCCTTTGGTCAGTTGGGGTCACCTGTCCTGGCTGTGTCTCCTCCCAGCCTCTCATGCACCCCCAGTCCCCCCACCAGTGTTACAGTACAAAAAGCAGAAGAGGCCTTGGCTCTGTGCAAGCCCTGCTCAGCAATAACAAAAACACATCTCCACTATCATCACTGTGTTCAGCACAGATTCAAAGGCAGCCCAAGTCTAGCTACTGCAAAGAAAATTAACACTACCTCAGCTAAAACAAGCACAAACCCCCAGACCTGCACCTCAATAACACTTAATGTAGCAAAACTATCCACTGTCACAGCAGTTAGACACATGTACATAGGTAAGAATTTCACCAGATGACTGTAGAAAGTATGTTGCTGCTATGAATTAACTACTCATTTTGCATCAGGAGATTTCCATCAGGAAAACTGTTCAGTCTGACTGCCAAATTACTGTTACCTGGGGGGAAAAAATAAGCTAGGTGGGATAAGTTCTGCTGGGGTAGAGTAGTAGCCTCTCCTCTTTCCATACTGCAGCTATTAATGTCATGGCCTGAGTTTTAAAACAGTTCAGATGTATACTATTAAGCTTATTTCCCATTTTTACTGCTACTAGTAGACTTTATTTGACAGAAAAATATGTCTTCCCAGACATCATAACCCTGGCTCCACACAAGACAAGTCAATAAGTCCAGGCAGACTTTATTTTTTTATTTGCCAGAGGCCAGCAATGGTTCCAGGCAGAAGTAACACACAAGAAATGAAGTCTTCTGTTTTATTTGAAGTGACATTACTGTTCCAGGCAGCAGCGTCAGACCAGATCTAGATTTGTTGAAATCAGTGGAAAAATCATCCTTTAAGTTCAACAAGTTTTTTGCCAGATGCCTCACCTAATTGATCAAAATGTTGAGTGGCTGCAATTTGCCCTTGCATCTCAAGATATTGATGAGAATCCAGGCAGATGTAGGAAGACAAGTACTCCTCCCCACTACTGCCTTGTGATACTTGAGGCAAGATGGGCCACACAGGCCCAGGTCAATGCATCCTTTCATCCATGCTGTTTTTCTAAGGGTTTACTGCTGAGGAATGGGTCTCCGTGCTTAAGAAGGTTTTGACAATGATAAAGCAATGAGAGCCTTTAATTGAACTCAAAGATGATTGCTGAGAATGAGAAGAACAAGAGTATTTATGGCATTAGAGCCACACTGACACAACTGACAGATGACAAAGTAAAACAGAGGAAAAAACAAACCTCCCACACAGCCCACCTTGGGCAAACACAAATATAGAGGTCACAGGCAAAAGGCATGAAAGGTTTACTCACCTGCAGCCCAGGTATAGCCAGTTTTTCAGTCACCTCAATCCACTCAGTTGGTGATCAGTCTCTTAGCACAAGTTCAATTAACAATGCCCTCAGGCATGACAGAGATGTGCAGCTGCCTCTCCACTTTTCTGCCTCCAGAAGAGGTGTTGGAAAGAGATATCAGTATAAGGTTTTAAAGTCAGCCACTTTTAAAATCTCCTTTTGAATACAAATAGAGATTTACCAGCTAGTAAGATTTTAATTTTAGTAAATTGTTATTTTTAAATAGAATTAAAAAAACCCCAAACAAACAAACAAATTAAAACCAAATAAAAACAAACCTGTTGTTGAAAAGTTCAGAAATATACTAGAAATGTTGAGGTCATTGGTCTGTGCACATTTGGAGGAACAAAGGGTGAACAGGTGTATTTTATAATCTTTAAAAACAGCAAGTCCTGCATTCATAACTGAAGAAGGAAAATATTTGGCAGAGACATGGATCTGTTTGTGCACACTCATTATCCCCCAGGGCTCAGTATTGGGGCCAGTCCTGTTCAGTGTCTTTATGAATGACCCGGGTGAGCAGATTGACTGCCCCTCAGTCAGTTTGCAAACAACACCAGATTGAGCAGGAGTGTTGATCTGCCGGAGGGTGGGAAGGCTCTGCAGGGGGCTCTGGATGGGCTGGATCGATGGGCCAAGGCCAAGGGTATGATATGTAACAGGGTGAAGTGCCAAGTCCTGCACTTGGGTCACAACAACCCCAGGCAGTGCTACAGGCTGGGGGAAGGGTGGCTGGAAAGTTGCCCAGGGTAAAAAGGCCTGGAAGTGCAGATTGACAGCAACTGAACATGAGCCAGCATGTGCCCAGTGACCAAAAAGGCCTGTATTGGCAATAGTGTGGCCAGCAGGACCAGGGCAGTGATTGTCCCTCTGTACTGGGTGCTGGTGAGGCCACACGTTTAAGTCCAGCTTTGGGCCCCTCAGTTCAAGAAAGACATTGAGGGGCTGGAGTGTGTCCAGAGAAGGGCACTGGGGCTGGGAGAGGGTCTGGAGCACAAGTCCTATGTGGAATATCTGAGGGAGCTGGGGAGTTTAATCTGGAGAAGAGGAAGCTCAAGGGAGACCTTATCACTCTCTACAACTGCCTGAAAGGAGGTTGTAGCCAGGTAGGGGTCAGCCTCTTCTCCCAAGTAACAAACTACAGAATGAGAAGAAACGCCCTCAATGGAAGGTTTAGATTGGATTTAGAAAAAATTCTTCACATTTGGAACAGGCTGCTCAGGGAGGTGGTAGAATCACCATTCCTGGAGTTACTTAAAACACATGTAGATGTGGCACTTTGGGGCATGGTTTAGAGGTGAACCAGGGGGTGCTGGGTCTTCTCCAGCCTAAAGATTCTATGATTATCACAGTAATTAGTATAATTGAATGGCAGGAAATAACTACCTGTGGGGAATTCAGGGTTATCTTGGTTTTTACAAGTAATAAAGGCAAAAGACTCCTGAAGACATCTTTCAAAAGGTGAAATTAAATCAAATTATATAACTGGGAGCAGGTGATATAAGAATATCTAGTAAAAACTAAAATAAGAAGCAGCTGAATTCAAAAACTTCATCCCACAAAATGAAAAATGGCCTTTGGATTAAATGGTATGTTTAAGTGACCTCAAAGAGCTAAGGCAATGTGTTATGGCAAACATTTACTTTGCAGGGAGAAAATGAAAAAACATAATATTCGCTCCTTATAGTGGAATTCATGTTGATTTTAGGACTCTCACAGGTTATAGAGTTTTTGTCAATATTGAGGTAAAGAATTAAAGGTGTATTTCTGAGGCAGCTGGGGACTATTATAGACTGGAAGCAAACAGTCATAACAATAGGGGGAGAAAACCTAACAAATATATCTCCCAGGCACTGGTTTTGATAAGCCAAAATGAAGTCACTTACTAATGGTGAGAAGAGCATTTATTTTCTAAGATGTAAACAGTATTTCAGTATTAAAATACTGAGTAGTGAAGGATGAAGAGATTAAATTAATTGAGAGCCTTGAAACTCTGTCAATAAAGTCTTTTTCAAAGAGGCTGTAAAGGAACTTGAGAATCAGACATGAAAAGTAAAGTAATATCATGAGTTAAAAACTATCTGAAAGAGAGACTATGAAGAGCTAGAATAAATTACTGCCTCTTAAAATGGAAAAAGGTTAATAGTAGGATGCCCAAAGGACCCTGGCTGGAGCCACTGTTCTGTGTATTATTCCGAGTCTGGAAAGATGAATGGTCTGGTAGTAAAATTTGCTTCTGATACAGATTATTTGGGTTTGGCACAGTTTGGGAGGGTTATGAAGAATACCAGATGGATCTAATAAAGCTACTGTAAACGTTTGGAAGCAATATAATAGTAAATGAAATACCAACTGTCACGGTTTAACCCTAGCAGCAACTAAGTAACACACTGCTGCTCACACACTCCCCCGCCCCACTGGGACAGGGAGGAGAGCTGGGAAAGGGTAAAACTTGTGGTTTAAAATAATAACAGTTTCACAATTGAAATAAAGTCAAGTATACTACTGCTAATAATAATAGTAATGAAAAGGGAGGTAACAGAGAGAGAGAGGAATAAAACTCAAGGGAAAAAAAACCCCAGTGATAAACAATACAGCCACTCACCACGCACTGAATGATGCCCAGCCCATCCCTGAGCAGCGACTGCCCCTCCCAGCCAACTCCCCCCAGTTTATATACTGAGCATGATGCTCTGTGGTGTGGAATATCCCTTTGGTCAGTTCACATGAGCTGCCCTGGCTGTGCTGCTCATTCATGGCTTGTTTGTGCCTCCTGACTGAAAAGTTTGGTTTAGAGAAAGCACTACCTAGCAACAACTAAACACCAGTGTGGTGTCAACATTATTCTCATACTTAATCCAAAACACAGCACTGCACCAGCTACTAGGAAGAAAATTAACCCTGTCCTAGCCAAAATCAGGACACCAACAAAGAAAATTCCAGATAAGGCTTGTTGGAAGGAATGTAGGTTGCACATTTGTGTGCAGTGGTCTCTGGTTGAACTGCAGCCTCCAAGAACAGCTCTATGCACAGCTGGCAAGAAGAGCATTAAAAAAGCACCAGTAAAACTGCCAGTGTGGTTGCTGTCATCTCGAGACTGTTTGCAAGTATGAGCTGACTAGCCAAACAGTTTCAGCAAGACCCAAAATATGTCAAGGGCCAGATTCAAAAACTGAAGTAGCAACTGGAGCACTTGGAAAAGATGCATGAGAACCAGTACCCCCTCCTTCCTGTAAGAGAAGTCCATATGTCACAGGGGAATGCCACAGGGCTACCACAGCACAAAGCTGTGCTAAAGGGTGCAGATTGAATTGTTTCATTTACTTGGAGAAATAAAAGGGAAAAGAATGAATCCCTGACTTTGGCAGTGATTAAACTATTTCTAAGAAGATGCAGTGCTGTATTGTCTTTACCAATCCAGTGTGTTTCATTAGTTGTATCCCCCCCCCAAAAACCCTTGATTCCTGTCAGGAAATGCTTGATTCCCAGAAAATGCTATAGAAAGGAGGTTAGGGCTGCCACTTCATGCTTACTCACTGAAGAAACAGGAACAGTAAAGTTGGAGGGTTAGATTATATTTTCCTCTACTTTTCCTCTAAGCAAAGTATTTATCTGAGGCTGAATGGAATATTTGTGTCAAACGAACTAGTGTTTTCCAGGGTTTATTTTGACAAGAAGATAGACTGTAGTCTTGATTGTAACCAATTTTTGTTTAAATTGTCCAGTTTAGCTGTCAAATCAATTTGTGGTGCTCAGGATGCAAATACATGCTGTCAGTTCATCCAATACATCTGCTGAGTGTTCAGCAATTGTCAAGAAGTGAGTGAAGTATTAACATTTTTAAGAAGAAAATGAAAGGTAATAAACAAAACAATATGATACCATGCAGCCTTCTTTTGGTCTTAGCTTTGTCAGTTAACAACAGGCTTCATCAGAGCCCTTGAAACATAAAGGCATTTTTCAAAGGCATTCCACATTGCTTTTTTATGTGTTTTTTCACGTTTCCACTCCCTCATTTCATCACTCTCTTTTCACTTTTGTACCCTTGCCAGACTCACATGTACCTTAAATGCAGACCCAAACAATGCCTCTACTATTTTTCCTTTTTTTCCTCCCTCTCACCTCCTCAGGTGACCATCCTATCACCCCTGTATTAGAGATTGAGAATAACTTGAATTTGAAAAGCACCTTTTTGCTAAAAATCTCTATGCTTTCAATTCTTGAAATCTCCCACCTAAAAGAAAATTATCCAGACGTAACCAGCATGACAAATCATAACTGTCATCACAAAAGGTCCCCAGTGTCAATGTGAGTTGTATATTCAATATCCACTCCCAATGTGCTGCTTGAGTTTCTGTGAGCCCGAGCAGCTCAGGGAGGAGGTGCCCAGAAAGGTGGCTGTCTTTTTATTCAGTGAATGTAGGCTCAATGGCAATGACAGATATCTTCAAACTGCCAGCTGAAAAGATGTGAATCATTCAGGTGAGATTTCTGAATATAAATGGCAGAAAAAAAATTCAGAGTAAGAAAGTTCAGAGGGAAAGAGAAGACAGTATGCCATGGGCAGCAGAACTAATGAAGTTTGCTCTCCTACAGATTTGTTTCTCTACATGTTTCTCACAAAGCTCAACTCAATAACCACGGATTTCCCTTCATCTGGCAAAGCTTACCTACATGTCCCTCAGCTCTCCTACAATAGTTTCACTTCACTCCAGGTCCTCTAATTACGAGTCAGGGAAGAGGCCAGATGTGCTGTAGCTGAATTCAAGCTCAGCATCTAGTCAATCAGTAACAAGATGAACAGGTCAGCCTGCTCTCACCCAAAAGAACAGTGCCTGAGTACCTCCTTTTCCTCCATCATCAAGGAAATAATGGGCTTTTTCTACCTAACCACAGGGTTTTGATACAATTTGCAGGAATTTTGCAAATTTGCCAAATCTGCCTGAAATCAGTCTGAGGTTCATAGTTATTAGAGCTAAATTGATAGATGAGTGAACAAACAACTTGGCCGGGCAGGCATTTTTTCCTTAAGAAAACAGGCTAAAAATAGTTTTCTGTTGTGAATGCCCAACACTCTGGGGCCTCTTTTCAAAATGAACAGGCTTAAATAATTTTCAGCTATTTTAAATTAAGTGAAGCTTAGCTCTCTGATCCAGCTGAAATAACATCGCAAATGGAAATTAGCTCCTAGAAATACAGAAGAAGAAAAAGGCAGAAGAGTCTCTAATAAAATCTGCATTGAGCACTGCAAATATGGAGCAGATTTCCAGTAAAATAATATCAACCTAACCAACAGATTCATTCTTGTCTTTTTTAGCTTCTATGAAATAGAGGCAAGTAGGTTTTAATTTATATTAACCCATCCAAACCCAAAATAATGACAGCCTCCTCCTAGTCAGCTGGTGGAGAAGGAAGTAGGTGGCATGATAACTCTGCTCACAGTGTGGAGATGTCCCCATGTCCATGTGAGCCAGGTTGAATTTGGAAGCAATATAGCCATGCTCTTATGAGGACGCACTCTAGGACTTACTGCATTGAGCTTATGCTCATTTGAAGAGCCCTGTAAAGCAGCATTGCCTAGTCTTTGTGCATGCTGATGTCAAGTTTTACCAGTGTTTTTATTAACTCTGGTATTGTCTAGTCTATCTTATCCTAATACCTCCCTCATGACTAAATTTGCAGGATCATGCTAACTAATTTTGCAGGATTGTGCTTCTGAATCTGGCTCAGCAACCTGAGGATGGGCTTCACGGACTGCCAGGGAAGACAGAAATGTACAAGTTATTCCCAACCAGTCTCTTTCTTCCAGTAGAACTCAGGTAGGATTCAGCAGTGTTTCCCCAGCCAGGATACACTTCATTATCTATTTGTCCTCAAGCATTCAACCCAAGAACTTTAATCCTAGTCCAAACTAACACTGGGTAAGGAAGGTGAAAAGTTTCTGCCCTGTCTGCTCTAGGTGAAAAAATTACTTAAACTGTGAAAGCTACAGGGGATAGGGATTTGGGTGTATGTGTATAGGAGAATAATTCCTAAAGCTGAACTTCTGGACCATCAAGCACAGCCTAGAAGCCAGCTACTAACTGCAGATGGTACAGGCTGGTAGCAAATTTTGGAAACATCTGAACTAAACAGAAGTAGTACATCCTGAATCCTGCAATTGATGAAGAGACATGTGACAGAGCCACCAATTACATGGCTGATCATATGAGTTGTGCTTCAGACTGTTGAGACCAGGGAAAATGAGGTCCTTGCACTCTGTAAAGAAGTGCTGGTGATAAAATGATGGGTTCCCAAAAAGAAGGGGTCTCAATAAAAAGATGGTGGCCTGCAAAAAGAAAGGCGGAGATCTTAGCTAGAGGAAAGGTCCTGAACATGGGGGAAGATCCTGGAGACCTGGAGGCTGTGTGGAGGTGAATGCCAGGGGATGGCCTTACTGGACAAATAGTGATGCTCCTGCTGGGAAGTGGAGACTTAGAGGACATAACACCAGGGTGTTGGTAGGACTGAGTATGTGAAATAATTAAGAAGGGTAAAAATTCTAATCTTGTTGGTTTTTAAGTAACGCTCAGTTCCCAGATCAATAGTGGGTTGTCATTTGCTCTGTCTCATCCATGACATTGTCTTATTTAAAGCAGTCTGGATTTCCAGGGCTAGCAATGATGTCAGATCTTGTGACTTCTGTGCATTTCTTTTCTATTGTAATACAAAAGACAAAAAAAGAACATTGTCATATAATTACTGTTTTCCTCCAAAGATTTCTCAGCTGGTACAAAAGCACTCCAAAGCACACCTCTCAGTGGGAAAGGAACACTGACACTTTTAACCTTGAAAGTAGGCACCTGAACTTGAAAGTAATGCAGCATGAAAAGTAGACACTGGTCCGATTCAAAAAGATGCTGGTATTTTAAATATGTGTGCATGGGAAGGGCTTTTTTTGGATGCAATTAAAAAAATCTCATATGGAAACTCATCAATATTAAGAAGTCTGTAAACTGTTAAAAATGTGTGCAAGTAAAATCAATTTATCAGGAATACAATTGATTTACAATGCAATAAAATTGACTGATGTATAGCTGAGTCATAGTAATATTTATTTTTCAAAGAAATTGCCCACATCTAACAGTGAAAATTCTTGAGTGACTAAGCCCAAGTCCTTTTTGTGGTGTGAAGTTAAGCATTGGAGATTTGCAATGACATTCTACATTTTACTGTATTTTAAGCCCGTCTAGAAAATAAGCACTAGCCTTGTATTAGCAATCTGCTTCTCTGTCTCCACAAAATTTTTTGACAATTCTTTTTGAAGGTCAGATATTTGCTTCATGGGAATATTAAGTGTCTATGTGGATGCAGCATTTTTTCACTCTTTTCAGCCAAGTCTTGTAAGCAGAGCTGACAAAAGTCAGAGATCTCCAGTTCCTTGATAACAAAGAGCCACCTTCTTTGGCAGCTCAATACCTTGCTCAGGGCAGGCATTTTCTTCTGACAGCATTCTAGTGATGCAATCATAAAAGCTGCAAACAATTTTCTTCTCAGAGAGTTTCTGAAACTACTAGTGAGGGCAGCAAGACAAAGTAGTGAGAACTCTGACTGTGATAGATCTCTTGGAAGGAAAAAGATGGTGTCACTAGTTTGGCATGCAATTTCCATTTCACTTTCTATTTCACTTTTTACTACTAGATAGATCTTCACAGTCCTAGATTGGGTCAATAAAAAATGCTGGTCTTATTTTCAGCAGAGTAAACTTCTGGTCTTTTTATGGTTTGGTGGTTTTGTTGTTGTTGTTGTTTTTTGGGGTTTTGTTTTTGTTTTGGGGTTTTTTTGGGTTTTTTTTGTTTGTTTGTTTGGTGTGGGGTTTTTTTGGTTTTGTTTTGTTTTGTTTTGTTTTTTTGCAGACTGTGCCCATTGTCTCTCTACAAAGAATACAAAGATGTTGCAGCATCTTTCGGTCTGGTGAAAAAAATACCATGCAAAGCCTCTGGTTTACTCTCTGACACCAGGCTTTCCAGTGGCCATTTGTTTCCTGACAAGGCACAACACTTTCTTTTACAGGTCCTGAAGAATTCCACAATGCTTTACATCAGATCACATACATGAGAAGTAACAGGATCCTGGAAATCTGGAGGTAATTAACCCAAGTCTTTTCAATTTGTTGTATCCCACCACTTCCTTGGAGGGTGACAAAAATATTTTTGCTGTTGTATTTTGCCTTAGGATTTCAACAAAACTCAAGTCATATAACAACATAACACTGAACTGCAAAAGGGTGACACAGTTACCTTGGCAAAGGGAACAGCGATCAGATCTATTGCAAGTGGTTTTCTTGGAAGTAGGTAACAGATCTAGACTTAATCTCTATTTGGTACTAACTCTGAACTAGGCATGCTGCCAAGTGAAAAAACCTCCAGTCACCAAGGAAGTGGCATATTACTCTGTTGTAGACTGCTAGTGACTTTTCCACAAGCATTGTGCAGCAGAATCTGGTTTCTTGCATAGCAGCAGCTCTTTCAAGGTCACAGCTTGATAAGTCCTATCCATGGTTGCAGAACACCCCCCCTAAACACATTAGAAATCCAAGAGTAGGAAAAGGTGCTTAACACAATGCTTTGGGTAAGCTCTACTTACATGAGCTGGCTCTGTAGTGACTTCTGCCTCTGATTTGTAGAGATTGCTGCACCAAAAGAGAGAACCATTGCTGACACGAGCACACACACTTCAGAGCTGTGGATCTTCCATCTGCTTACTGTGGTGTAGTGGTGTAGTGGTTCTGTTCAGATCATCTCTTACTTACTTATTTTACCTCTGTGACATATTCAGGAGATGTTCCCTGGCTAGCAAACACTCTTTTTTTGCCATGCAAAACTTTCAAGCTGCTGTGGAAGTTTGTGTCTGCCTTCCTAGCCATTATTGATGGGAGAGCTGATACAAAAACAAAGCTATGGCAATTGGGACTAAAGAGGGAAATAACTTATTCCACTAGCAGGAAAGCAAATGAATTCTAACAAGCTACAAATGTGTGTTACGTGTCCTGAGCCCTAATCCATATTAGTAATCCATCTCTCACCCATGTTTCTTGCAGTACTGCTATCACCATGTCCCCAGTTTTTGTCTCTCCTAAATTCTCCTCACCTCAAGCTCCTCTTACAGTCCCTTGTCCTGTTCATACAGCATCCAAAGATCTGCTTATGTCCCTTGTTTACAGCCCTCGGGCTTCCTGCTGAGCACAAATGGGCACATGGTATGAAGAGCTACAGGCACAGTCACTGGTTAACCAGCTGCTGTCAGAGAGAAATCTCATCTGAGTTCCCCCTGCTACTCCCTCTTTCTGGCTCCTATCCAGTCATCTGTCAGATCTTCACATCTCAGAGATCTCTGCTCAACCCTTGGCACACACTTTATTTCCTTAAGTTGCGGCAGTGAAAAATACAAACTAACTTGCTCTTTCTTTCTCTGACAAAGACAACCCACAAAGAAGGATGTGCATACTTAGCATCCTTATACACTGGACAGTGAGAACCTACAGAAGTGAGAACCTGGTGAAGGATTGGAGGTGTGTGGTGCTCCAAGTAAGAGAAGAACTACCAAAAATCTAGGAAGAAAACTTGGATTCAGCTCTGTATTTCTTTCTAGCCAAGGCCAAAGTGTTACTTATGCCCAGATGTTTGTGATACAAAATGTGAGTGGGACTGCATTCCTGCTGCCACCCTGGATTCCAGGGGACGACTGTGGCTCTGCTGCAGCAGCACCACCGCTCTGCAGCGCGGGAGGTGTGGGGTGACATCCAAAGCATTACTCATGTCCTTCTGTCTGCAGATAAGTGATGATGGCAGTCCCTGGCAGCTATTGTCTGAGGAGGGAGGCACCGTGCAAGTTCTCAGATTCATAATTACGACTTCTCCCTACCCAGCCTTCCCAGATCTGCAGATGTCATCTAAAAGGCCACAGATATCTCAACTGTTATTAGCATTAACAATTCTGAGCAAATTCTAGTCCTCCAATGCTGCTGTGGTCCACCTCAGCCTGATGGGTGGCAATACAGATGAGTGTTGGATCAGTCGGTGCAGGCAACCTGAGATAGCTACACAAAATAATCAAACAGCTCAGTTGAGCTCTGCACAAATACTTTTGCTAATTTCAGGATAGAAGTAAGTGTGAAACTCGGCCAACAACTGTGAAAACCACATATTGGTCACAACCCCAGCCATCAGACCAGGCATGGGGCAGCATACACAACCTCATTGCTGGGAGAGATCACAAGCCCTACAACTAGCACCAGGGAGGAGGAAAATGCAGTGATGTTGCTTCATATATATAATATTTCCCATGAAAGTGTGTGGGAGTTTAGCTTTTTACCATAACCTAAATTTTAAGAAAGCAAGAAACTTGTTTCCAGTTCAATAACAGAAGCATTGACATTTTATATTAGCCTGAGAAATATGGAAAGACAGAGTATGACAGTAATTCTCCTCTTTGATACTCCATATTTTGCAAATTCATGATATTTATGTGCTATGTTATGCCATTTGAAGAGATGCTGCCATCCAGAAGCAGCAAATAAATAAGAGTGGAAGAATATATTTAGAGAGTCATAAGGCCACATCTTATCAGGACTCCTAACTAATAAATATAGCACAGCTATAATCAGATGTTTCTAAGCTGTCATATTTTGACTTATAGAAAAATAGAATAGACAAGCAAAATTCTCAAGTAAAGATTGATATGATTGGTTGGATTTAATGACCTGACTTCCTTAAATGACAACAAACAAGTAGATAAGGTCTTGTTTCAACACACATTTCTCTCCATAGATACTGCACCAGAAAGGTGAGCCACAAAGATCTGATGTTTTTCTCTTAATGCTAGCAAAATGATGGCTGAAGCAGATTTTAGGTGCTTTATCCTTTTTTGAGCACTGGCTATGATCTCCTGGAAGATGCCAAGGGAGCCCAACCAATTTACACAAACCAGAGATCTGCCTGTAGGAAACTATAAACAGAAGCCGTGGTGGAGGAGACTCACGATATGAAGTTACAGTTGACTGGAAGGATGGGAATACAACTTCCAGCAGCAGCCTGAATTTGAAACCTATATCCTGATGGTATCCGGATTTTTATTAAAGGTATGTAGCTCTCTTTTTTTTGTTCAAAAACAGCACTCCAGGAAAAGAAGCAGCTATGCTAGCAAGAAGGGGTGGGGGCAGGAATCAAAGAAATTTTTCAGTGTTACAAAATTACAAATCACAAAGTGTTGGTCTGTGCTGTTGTATCTCCTGGTCATTCAGTTCACTATAATATGGAGCAATCTCATATTACCAGTCATTCCAGCTATTATAGAAACGCCCCCCATTCTACACCGCTCTCTGCTCTAACTCCACATGAGTTATAGCCAAGAGTGCAACTACAGAAATCTAACTTTAGATCATTTGTTCTAAAGCTGTAATGCTGCCAGCAGAAATTCACTGAAAGCAAGCTTTAAAGGACATGTTTCTCCTAATACTACATGTTTTTATAATTTTACTACTCATTGCCAAATGCAAGAGTTCAAGCTATTGTAGCTCTGGAAAGCTAATGAGATGAGCCAATTTTTACCACTCAAATCCTGGCTTTATTTCCACATTCCTGTCCACCCACTTGTTCTGTATTGTTCCATAAAACCACCTCATGCCTGGGCTATTTATTTTCAAATGCATTATGTTACTCTCTAATTACAGTGAGAGAATAGACGGACTTGCTATTTCTATGTGAAATACAGTAATTGTAGCATCATTTAAATAATTTTGGAAAAGTTATGAGCTTTGAATAAAGAACACAGTGAATGAAGGAGTGAAACACAACCACAAAGTAAAACACAGGAATGTGAGTCAAGTGTTTCAGAAAGTTTGAAGATTTGGGAAACTTAGTTTCTGTAGAGAATTCCCCTAACCTCCCCAAAATAAAAACTCCTCCAGGATGCTTGCTAATACAATTGAATGAAATTTGTTTCTTTATATAGCTTTCAGCATACAAAACTTTGCAAAGAGAGTCAAGAGCTGACGGAAGGGATGAGTCAGTGACTTAGAGGAGGAAAGAGGATTGTGCACACGTGGGGCAGCAGGCATGATGCAGCAGTCCTTTCCTGTAGGACACACCAGAAGTGCAAAACAAAGGAGCCCTGGAGTTTGTAAGCAAAGGGACACACTTTAACAAGTTGAGCCAATTTATCTAACTGTGGAAAATCAACATGCATTAAAGCCACAAATGGCTGTCCTCGGTTAGGATTAAAGTGGTCCTAATGTGACTAAAGTGGTCCATAATCCTTGGGGATTTAGTCCTTGATGAAAGAGTGCTCTGAATTGATTCAAAGGTTATTTTGTAGAATAAGATCTCAATGTGCGGGTTTCTCCCTTTTCAAGTTATGTCATCTGACTGCATACTTCTCCTTGACTCACCATAATGTTGCTGATTTTCCCCATGAAACACAACCTTAATTTGAAACATGAGCATTTAGAGTGACAGGACAGAACTAGTCTTGGGCAAATTGCAGCCAAGGACTCCATTGAGAGCACTGGTGGCTGAATAATACAATTCAGAGAACAGGTAAAACCAGGACAAAAACACTAACCTGACTTGCCCTAAGATAAAAATTTCTAGGCAAAAGCCCAGAGGTAGCTACCCTAGGCCAACAGCACACAAGACACTGATCCCAGGGTAAACCACACTTACTACCTAGGAATCACCTTGTGCTTTAGCTCCAGTAAACCAGCCAGGGCAGGTTTGCCTTAGATCAAGAAACTTTGTCATGTCCTTTAGGCTGGAAAGGAGGGAGTTTAGGGTTTTCCAAAGGTATTTTACAGCTCAGGGTTAGTTATAAGAGAGTCATGATGACACTTTGAGGGAGAAAGCAGTCCCTGCTGTGGGCACTTCCCCATCTGATACAAAACACACTGTGGTACTTACAGATGAGGAGAATTACATTTCTCCTGATTTCCCCCTGCAAATCCACCTCTGCAAGGCCTAAGAAGATAAACTCAGAGAAAGGCAGGACATACTGATCTCGAGGGCATATCCAGCTTTCAGCCTTCTGCTTTCAGCTTCAAGATGTGATGTCAGCACCAAATGCATCAGCCTGTGCAGAGCAGTACCCATCTGCTAGACCCTGGACACGGCTCAGTTCATTTTACACAGCCCCAGCAGCTGTTACAGGCTAGTGACTTCTTATGAACAGCCAGTAAATTAAAATTGACATAATTAGGGAGGAAAATCTCAATCCAATCTCAGCTTCCAAGGACAGTGGCAGCAAGGAGAGCATTGTGGTTATTCCTGACACTTGCATGCCTGCTTCACTCTTGTTTTAAAATCTTCCATTGAAGGAGATACAAAAGCATTTATTTTCAATGATGAAAGCAGTAACTCTAACACTGATAGAAACATGTAGATTGCATCAGTCTTTGACTCTTTTGACATGCTTACCTAATCTTGTAACATGCTTTTCCTGCAGCTTGGGATTGTCTATGGTCTACTTGTGCTATCAGTCACAGAAAAGGTTTTTTGCATTCTGACTTCTGCATGAGCTGAAGTGTGGGAAGACATTTCCATCTCAGCTTCTTTCATGCTGAAGAATTAGGCCCCAGGCTCTGCAGATCAGCTGTGTTGGCCTCCTCTAATAAACATGCAAAAATGTCCTATCAGTGCTCTTATACAGCTATATAATGATTTCTAAGTGAAAGACACTTGTCTGCCAAGTGCTGGGCAAACTTTGGTGCTGAAACAGGCCGGGTCAATGAGCAGGTCTAGCATAATCATATCTCCAAATGACAGCGAATAGTTACACACAGTTTGGAGTCCTGAGTTCAACCACCACTATCTCCTCAGTCCTTAAGACAGATAGTGAGACAATTCAGGCAAAACACTGAAGTATAGGTTCTTTATAGACAGCATTTGTATGTAAATACATTTACTGATAATCCCAATGCACAGTGGGGGTCCTCAGTCACAAACTCCAGATTGTGAGGGATGCTCTGGATCTTGTCTCTTTTTCATAGGGTGGGATGTCACTGGGACGATGTAATCACAAGGGAATGGAAACTTCATTCCATCATGCTATAGCCTGCTGGTGTGACTGTCACGCCCAGTGGGATGAGAAACATCAGGTAGGAAGCTATACATGTATTAATGTCTATGTGTTTAAGACACAAAAAAGGAAAGAAGACTTGGTTTTCTATGTATCAAGGTGAATTTTTCTGGTCTAGCGAGAGTGACACAAAAATCCTTACTGATGCACTTGTCTGACCATGCCAGTGGCTGAAGCAGGTCTGAAAAGAGTCTCTAGAAAAGAAGAACTGACAAATAATCATTGAGAAATTAGCTGTGTTTATGCATAAACAAAATAATATGGACACAGCGGCATGACAGTGCAGGAGATACAGATGAGGCTTGTGGGGCTGCAGCACTCCTTGCACCCTTGCAGCTAGGTTAAATCCACAGCCCGTGAAATCTGGTGAGCTGGCATTAGCATTCAGCCTCTTTAAAGCACAGCTTTCTAATCCAGCTGTCATGGAGGTGTACAGTCTTACCTGCTCAAGGAGAAGGGTGAAGAAGACAAATGAAAATAAGATGGGAGGAAGGAGAATGCAGACAGGACTGCAGACTGGCGGAAGAAAAATAAGTTTCAGGTATGAGCAAAAGCCAGTGGACATAATGGTGTTTCCTATAAGTCTCTCTTTTTCTTAGCAGAATTAGGATGACAAAACCCCATTGCTCAGGAGAAAAAGAAATGAGAACCCTGTTATATAACAGATCACTTCAGTAAAAGGTAAAAGGTAGAGTCATGTTTGTAAAGCTGGACTCTGAGTGACAGCTTGGCACTTCTGGCATCAGTACTGAAGTGCAAACATAGCTAGAATGGCTTATTGCCTCTTTTATTTTTTTTTTTTCAACAATAAGGTCTGATTTCAGATTTACCAGAGGAATCCCACTGATTTCTTGTTAATGCACTGTTTAACAAACATGATCTCAACATAGGTTTCAGACAGCATATTCTTTACAGATGAAGTACATTTCTTTTTTTGCCTTTAGCTTTTTCTGACTTTAAAAAAAAGCTCACACAGCAAGCAGAATTTGACCTTTGCTGCTTAATACACCTTGGAGTGTTGTAGTTCACAAACACAACACCAGCTCTGCCCTTTTCAAGGGCACTCTGCCCTGGGTGCAGCATAAAACTGCCCTAAAGAGGGCTGAAGCTGGTTCTGAATCTTGCAACGAACAGCTTCAAGAATAAATCACCATTTTTGCCTCATATTTTTGATCAGTCTATAAGCAGCAAACGTCTGGAACGCTTGCATTAAGTCCTGCAGATGACATTGGCGAAGGTTAAGCAGAGCTACATGTATATTGGACAATGAGTTTATGAGATATGGGGTTGAAGACATTACTCTTTTTTTGAACTGCCCATTGTACCACTATGTCCAAACATCAATTGCTGTTGTCTAGAGAAAGGTGATTTACCTACAAATAAATCTAACAGCCTGTGATCAGCAAGTTATTTCTCAGTGTTCAATTAGATTTTCAAGTTTATTTCTGCGCTGCAAAACTTGCAGTATCACAGTCATATGATGCCAAAAAGCATTTATTGTAATTTGGCTGAAGGAAAGTGAGTGTTCCCCAGCAAAGAGCTTCATTACTGAGTCCACTGACAATACATCCAACACGCAGGCCTTGTGCTGCTTGAATCGTATCTCATGCATAGTTAACTACCAGTATTGCTCATTTAGCCTCTCATTTGCCTCTGGTTCTAATAAGCCAAGCACTAAAGCTGATTTACAGAACTGCACTCACTCAGTATGAAACTTGGCACAATACTCCTTCTCTCTCAGGACAGTCAGAGCCTGGCATAACAACACATTTCCAGCAATCAATCAGAAAGACAATACACTGTCCTTCCACATTAGGCCTAGCTAAACCCCTGAGCTCCCTGAACAGTATGTGGAGGTGCAGCAGATCCTCTGCTGATATTTCTCTAATGCAGCTTTTAGAAGAAGAGAGTCTCAGCTCTGCTTGATGACAAGAGAACAGAGCAAAATCAATAGCACTGCTCCTGGTGCTGGACAAAACATTGGCTGTAATGACTTCAGAGCCTCCTCAGGCCTTCGACACATGCTGCTGCTTCAGGCCCTCACACAGTTCCCTTAGAAAGGAGGGATCCTGCTCTGCTTAGGCTAGAGGAACAAACCAGTCAATTCCCAGATCGATGTTCCCAGACAGCCGCTGCCCCTCCTCTCTTGGAGGAGTTTGATCAGGGGCCAGAGATGCAAAGGTCTCTTGGGCTCAGTGTGTCACCCATGACTGAACATGTCCTTTGGAAGGCCACGGGACACCACGCACGGATTGTTAAGAGGCAGGCTGAACTGGTGAATCACCGGGGGAAGCAGTCAGTGCTCTCCCCCTCAGAAACACTGCCTGCGTTTCCATGCCGGGACACAGTGCCTGCCTGTGATGCTAAGTGCTAAATGAGTAGAGGCATCCAGGGTGGTTTCTCACCTGGAGGACTGGGCTCTGATGCAGCACTCTGCTAAAGCAGCTCTTCTCTCTTTGCCACCTATGACAGCTCAGTAAGAATTAGCCTGAAAATCTGTACATTGTGCTGCATTATGCAGCACAGGTGCAGCTACCCCTGAGAGTGATAAGATGGAGCAGGCCTAGAGCAGAGGAGTACAGCAGAAGCCCCCATTTCTGCTGCCACCTTGGAGTACAGAAACATTGCTTCCTAAAGGAGCTTTTACTTGACTGCTAAGCATCCTTTTAACCAGGCCTTTTCCTAAGTATAAATTTGAGAAGAATAGAGAAAGCTGATCAGAAATGAAAATAATGTTTTGACTATGGTAAAAAACCCAGTTATGTTCCTGGCCTGTGAGGTAGGAAAACATCTTTAAAACTTCATTTCCAGTTGAAATTAAACCCGTGCTTCTGGTGGTCCTAGACTTCTATTTATTATCAGAGGATAGAAACTTTTTATGTATTTACGTATAATCTGCATTTTGGTTATTACTGAAATGTAGCTCCACACTATTAAAAGGAACACAAACAGAACTTGGGTAGTAATTTTCCCTACTCCATATTTCCAAAACAGCTTTAATCAGAAGATGACACTACAGGACTATCAATTTCAGCAATGAAAGATGCTTCCACAAATTACTATTATTTTATCAGTTTGCAAATAAGTCTTAGATAAATGAGCTATTTAGTGCTACCAGTGCTATTCTATGCTCTGAAATTCCCCCAAAGAAAGTGGAATCATGGGTGTTCTTTTTCTTCTGTATAAGAACAAATTAAAGAAATGAGAAGATTCATATCTTTATGGACAAATAAGATACAAAGCTCAAAACCATAGGAAATAGAACCTAGTTTGCCTAAGTGTTTTGGTAAGTGTGGTTTCAACTGAATAATTTATAATTGTTTCGTTATATATGTGGTCCTGTTGAGTATGTTCTACTTACTAATGAAGTAACTACATAATTAATAATATGAAGCTTCTCCATAGTTTTCTGTTGTTAAGCTCTCAGTTAATGCACAGAATGAGACCATAGGCATATGAAAGTGCTTAGCTGAAGAGTGAAAATTAGACTCCATTTCTGCAGCTGCTGCCTGTGGAGGCACAGTGATTCGCTATTGTAATATTGCTTTTTGCTGCAAGATTACTTTTTTTGAATTTTTATGGACTTTCAGCTGTACAAGTGCAAGATCAAGCAGCTTTTCAGAAGGAAGAAAAAAGAGGATGGTGTAGGCTGTATTGAAAGAAGTAGAATCTAGGGAGGGAAGCAAGCTATTAGTCACAGAGCAGAATGCTCAATGGGCCAAACACTCAATAAAACAGTCAATAACATCTTACTCCTGCTCTGATTCTTACTTTCTTTCTCTCCACCATCATACTTTTTGTCTGGATAAACTTTCTGTACTCTTCTTCATGTTTCACTCTTTTCATGGAAATTCTTTGATTCTTTTAAATTGCATTTTCTTTGTTCCTTCCTAAAGCCTTCTTTTTTTTCCTTTTACTGTCTTGCTTCAGTGCTGTCTCCCTGATAAATGTCATCAGGCCTGCCTCCCTAATTTTTGTGTAAGCACTTGACCAGCTTTCCTTTCCCTTGATTATTTCCAGTCCTTTTGTTAGAGTCTTCCCAAAGAATGGGAGTCTTGGGGACTGTCTTTCTCCCACAAAGCCTCTTTCACCATCTCCTCAGCTCCTTCCATGTTTCCCTTACTCTTTCCTGCCACTGAATTTTCATCCTTTTATTTAAGTGCCCATGCATTTCTCCATCTAGGCGCTGGATATAGATCACACCAAACACTTTCATGATTTGTTTTGTCCTCTCCACACACTTGCCAATTGAGAATTATGTAGCTGATTTTTCAGTGACTCGAGGAAACTTTGCTTTTTTTGGTGACATTGCAGCTTGCTCAAAAAAAGAAAAAAAATAGCCAAAGCCCCTGATAGTAAGTGACAGCAAGGACAGATCCATATATCCAGTGCCAGTAGGTGGCCAGAGGAAGCAGCTCCTTCTATTGCTCAGGCAGTTCTTTGGTGCCACAGGGTGGTCTGTAGTGACCATTTCCACAACACAGCTTTTCTGTATGTGTGTGTTGCTGCTTAATGGCCATTTTTTGTTGAAAACATTAGAAGAAATTTAGATGTGAGCAACCAAGTGAATATTCCATGCACTTCCAGTTCCCACTGTTAACTGGGATAGTGCCCTTTGCCTTTCTTTCAGAACTTGCTGATTTCTTGTCCCCACTCTTCTCTCTGTAATGCACTGGAGAGCAGGTTTGATTTTACCTTGACTTTGCTTACTATCCTTCTTTCTTCTCAAATTTCTTTAAACTTAATTTTTTATCCCCTTTAATATGACAGCAAGAGTGTCCAGCTCCATTACAGAAAAGGCTTGTGGTTCTGTGGAGATGTGGTGACAGCAAAGGAGGCTAGCATGGCTTCTCTAACTGCTTGGGACAGAAGTTTCCTTTATGCTCATTGCTCCCAGGTCTGAGCACAGCAAAGGCAGGTCCTGGTGGATCTGCAGCACCTCAGCCATTGCAGCTGCTGACAGGCTCTTCCATTTTCCAGAAACTCCCTGGGCACTCTCAGGTATGGTAGGTGTGTTTCGTCTCTGCAGCCAGACAGAACCAATTAGGACATGGGAACACTGAGTTTGCTTTTCTTCTCCTTTCCCAGTCCCTGGTGGTACAGGGAAAGCTTGCATGAAATGGTTATGTTCCCCTTCTGTCTGTCAAATGTCTTACCTGTCCATCTTGCTATCTGAAGAGGCCTGTCTGAAAACAAGTAAATGTTGCAAGACTGGGAAGGGACATCAAACCAGCTACCTCTTGTAATTCCCTGCAGGATTTGAGTTCAGGTTCCTTCATGATTCCTTCAGATTCACAGACCTTCTGTCTTCTCCTTCTCTGCTTTGAAGATCATGCACTCTACCTGCTTCTAATAATTCTCTATTTTGCCCATCTTAAGCCCAAATTCTTTCCACTCCCTGCCCTGCATTTACATCAGACTACATTTACATTGTGCCTAACATTTATGCCTCATTTGTGTCACTATAAAACAGAAGAAAATCAAGCCTTGCAAGTGTAAACAAGAAATCCTCAGAGACACAATAGCATTTCTACCCACTTTGATTTTCTTTTCTTGTAAGTAAAAGATAATTTAAAAAGCCTAATTAAAATTGATCTTGATTTTCTGAAACATTGAATGATGCTGACCTAAATCAAAATTATAGTAGCTATTCTTTTAACAATCATGAGATTGACGAGAAAGAAAATAACTGTCAGAACAGCTAAGAAATATTATCGATATTGGTTTGTTGGCTCAGGAAACAATACCAGTCTTTGAACTGCAGAGTGGTATATTCTTATTCAGATGGGTGGCTTGCAGCAATCCAAGAAATCTGTCCTACTGTTCCCAAAAGGATAATGTCACAAAAGCTAAACCTCAGTGTGGCAGGAGCTGTGGCAGCAGCCTAGGAGAGGACTCACTGCAGGCTACATAGATGCAAGAGATCATCAACAAATCCTGCCAGGGCTGAAGAAAGAACTGATGAGCTTTATGTAGGTTTCATGTATAGAGGTGAGGGTGGAGGAGAAGCAGAAGGAAAAAATCCAACCCTCCCCAGATCCAAAACTGAGTCAACCCTATACAAAATTTTAATAGCCACAAATGAACATTAGTGTAAACACTCTACAAAACATCTTTTTAAAATGAAGAAAATTAGTGCAGTAGCTCGTAATTTGTTATACTAAGGAACACTGCTGTAATCTTAAATGCATTTTGACCTGCTGCCCTAAACCAGCTGTCAATGCATGTTAGTTGAAATATTCAAGAACCTCTTGTCATTCACTGAAATATTTGCCAAAGTAGAGCTTGCCTTCCCGTAAATGATAACTGTTAATGCTTTTAATGAAGTCATGTTCTGCTAATGCATTTGATATTTTTCTTGGAGTGAGAACTGCAGCTTTCTGGATTCCAGTCTGTATCTGTAGTACTATCCTTTTTTATTTTTATAGATGCTTCTAAGTTGTAGAGTAGCCATTAAACTCAACTGCAATGACAATTTTGGAAATATAGTAATACTCTATGCTAGAGATAATTCACAAAGCCTTTATTACTTGAGTGCTTAGAAACAGAGAAGCACTGTAATGCCTAAATCCCACAAAAGCTGATTATTTTCCTCCTGAGCTTCAGACACAAATCAAGAAAATGCATCTGAATAGGAGGAAAGGACCTGCAAAAACAGGATTGCTGAAAACATTGTCCTGGGCTACATATCTTTATCCTGCATCCTACTTCTGAGTTCTGAATTAATAGGGATCATTACTTAAAAAAGCAATCCCTCAGTACATCGAATCCGATGCACTGATATAATAATTATTGAAATAACTTATATGCTGCAGACTTTTAATTTCTTATTATCTGTATATAAACTGTGAAGCAGCAAGAGACTACAGAACACACATACAAACATATATATATATATATTTGAAATAGTAATCAATGAGCAAACAGCAGAGCAAAACCAAGACAAGATTTCATTCAAAAAGAATAGGGAAACCACAACTTTTTCAGAAGGAGAAAGGTGGGCTGGGGGTGGTGAAAAGTTCTGCATCCATTCATGGTAGACAAGCTCATCCTGAATGGACTATTTAATGCTGGATAAATGAAGGATGAAGAGTTGATCCCTCTAGGACATAAGTCCAGTTTCCACATACAGGAAGTCTTTTTAACCAAAATTTTTGCTTCAGTCATTAAATTAGCTTTTCTTGCTATATGAAATTCAAGACAAGAGCAGCAAAACATTCATTTCTGTGTAATTACTGAACTGCCTCCTCCATATCTTCCATAACATGGAATTCAAGCAAGGAATATTGGCCTCTAAGCTTTTCTGAGCCAGAATTTGGAGCTACAGAGAAACAATTCAGGAAAGAATACAGAGTCATAGACGCATAGAAGCAATCAATGCTAAAGACAAAAGCCCAAACCTATATATAAATACACACACACACACACACATATATATATATATACACACAAATATACATGTACACCGGCCTTGCAAGCCCCTATGGAGATGCCTTAATAAGTGGTGTATACACATTAAATCCCCCCAGATGAGGTTTTCATTTTACTTATGGTGGCAGGGAAATAAGACAAAGGCAAATATGGAGAGTAAATCTTCTCCAATTAAGTTTGGATGTAGGAGCCAAACTTCAGGCAGATATGTGAGACATGTCCACACTGATTTACAGTCAACACCTGCAATGTTTTAAGACCTGAGGTTTCCTGAGACTGACAAGAAATTAACAGTTAAGTTCACACCTCTGGCATGCTTCATATATGCTGTGTAGACTTCCTGGCACTTGCATTTTCTGGGATTAGTTATGTATTGGCACGGTCTCATATATGCACTAAAGCATGAGAGAAAAGCCTCAGCATTTCTGAACTCACCAAAGTCTATTAAATACTTAGAAAATGCTTGTAGTACTAGGTAATTCCGACAAAGCTTGGCATGACAGAAAAATTCCACCTACTTGCAAATTTTAAATAAACGTACATTTTCCCACAGCTAGAAAGTTCAAAGCATATAATCTTACAATTGTAAGTGGACACCATTCCTGAGAGTAGTGAAAACTATTTACAAAATAAAACCCCTTCACCACTTAAAACTTGCAAAAAACAGAGACAGTCACAAGACTATAGAAACTGAGACTGGTTCTACCAATATTTACTGGAAAACATGGGTTCAGGTAATAACAGGCCTTCCTTTAAAAGGTGGCTTCATGAAGAGGGAGAAGGTCTCCTCTTCTGTGACTGGAAACTGTAGGCATGAATAAGTAACAGGACAAAAAGAAAGCCCCATCCATATGGATTACATCAACAGCTATGGGAAAAAGCTCTATACAGCAGTCAGTTCATGAGCCCCTCTTTCCTCTTCCACCCTCCATGTGTGTGAGAGACAGACAAGGCCCTAAATTAAACCAAAATAAAAGAAAAAATGAACAAGTTAGTGTGTTTATGCAGAAGTTCTCTTAAAAATAGCTTAACCAGCAGCTTAAACCAAGCATCTGCTGGCTGAATATTTTAGCAATCATTACAACCATATATTTCATTCTCTGAACAAATGTAGCTGTAATAGCTGTAGACAGCAAAGGAAAGCAAGATGGGTCACCAGAGGATCAAATATTTCAGAATTTCATTAATATTTATTGTTCTTATATGAAACTCCGAGTTAAAAATTCTCATCATGCTACTATAAAGCTTTTGCTTACACTTAAGCACCTGTGCTACTGGAAGTTAAGAAATCTGCCTCTGAAACCTTCTCATGTAGAGTGCTGTCATAAAATGTACACTTGATATTTACCATTATTTTCAGTGAAGTTACAAGCTCTCACATTAGGTCCATAAATAAAGAGAAATTGAGCATATGATGTGCACCAATAAAGTGAACTTCTGCAGATAAAGTAACAAGAAATATTGACCCAATAATTACCCTGTATTTGGAGTCCCTCAGAATCAAATTCAAGCAGATAGACAAGTAGGAAAATAAAAGGAAAGCCCTCATGTTTATGGCATTATATTCTTCTCCCATCAGGAAGGGACTGTCAGGGCCTTTCAAAGACTCTAAATTAAAACCTAGTAGTAGTTCTTGCAAAACAAATGAAGAAACAAACAACAAACAACCCACCCAGGAAAAAAACCCAACAAAATCAGTCCCTGAAACTTAGAAGACCATACAGAAAATGAGGACCTCAACCCTTTCAGTTAAGCAGATGTGATTGGATTGCTCCAAAGGCCTGGAGAAATGACTAGCTAAGGACTCACTGTTCGTGATCCAAAGATCCTGTGCTGTTCTTTAAAGTAAGAACCAAAATCTGTAACTCTAAGGTGAGAAATAAAGGATGTTTGGAAATTTTAACACAGTAGAAAGAAAATTCCCCATGCCTGAAAGAGCAGTGGAGGCTGTCCCCCTTTTTGAAGAGGTCAAACCAGTGTCTGTGACCTCGTTAGTGGAAGTTCCTGCTGCAGCCATGCAGGAAAAGGAGCTGCACCGCCACAGTAGCAGTGGGCATGGGACCCAGAAAGGCCTTCTAGAGCTATGGCAAAAACACTCCAGCTGCCAGACACCAACTGTCGTGGATGCACAGCTTGGGATGGTGCTGTCTTTGGGTCACAGTGTGAAGCCCTGGGAGGGGATTATCCCAGCTCACTCAGGCAGCAGGAGAAGCCTTCATGGTAACCTTTCCCTCTCCTGCTTTCCTGGCAATGGCATCAGTTGTACTCACAGCATTGATTTGATTGTAAGAGAAAAATAAAACTAACTGCTTTAGCAAAGGAATAGTTTTATTGAAATCTTGAGATGATAAAAAAGGTTATTGGAAAACATTTTCTGAGAGTAAAACATAAACTTGGCTAACCTGATCAGTCAGAGCATCAGGCTGCACCACCTAGAAACTGAAAACTGGTGTTAAAGAGCCAGACAGGCAAAGAGCCAGACAGATGGCACTGCAGTAGATGTGGATTCACTGGGCTCTTTATCTTCACTTCTGGAGACTTTCACGATGACTTGACTTTCAGCTGCATTCTGGATTGGCACAGAGCAGCTCAGAGAACTAGCGTCCTTAAATTTAAAATAAAATATATCAGCAATGTAAATGTAATTTAGGCCAAGCTCCCCATCAATACTTTTTATACAGTCTGGCTAAGGAACAAAGGCTCTTTTTCATGCTGACTTTATTGTATGGCTACTCTCTCCTGTGCTAGAGTCCTTCTTCTTACCTTTTTATCTACAGTATGTTCACTGCATCTACTAAAGATTACTGACCTGTACTTTTCAGGTAAGATCTGCAGGCTGGAGCAAAATTTAAAGTATGGCATCAACAGCAGTGTAACTCAAGCATGTTGTATAAGTGGGGACATAAGGCTTTGGTGTTTCTGAAGAATCAGAGTTTACAGCCCTGCAAAACATCATTTGATATGTGCACTGAGTAAACATCACACCATTTCTCAGCTGGCTGATTTGCTAATGTGGGATATATATCAGCAAAACCAGTGGAAGTGAAGTGCAGACTGCCGGAGCCAGGTAGCCTCAATTGCATGACTTCAATTAGCTGAAGCAAAATTAAAGGCATCCAACCAAAGAGATACTCACTGAACACACACACCCACTCCCTCTAAACCTCCAACTGAAGATACACAAGTTTGGTTTTTGTTGCTTCTTGGTTTCCACTTCTCCTTTCATATAGCAATATGTAGCTCAATAGGTGAAAGCACAGGTGCATTCTTTGTCCCTGCTGAACATAACAATATGTCACCCCGTACTAACCTTGTTTAATTTTCACTTCGCTTCCCCTTTCTTTGCTTCATTTGTGTCATTTTGATTTCTATCCTATGGTCCGGTTCATTTGCAGAAGACTACACTATGTTTTTGATAGATTTTCTGATGTGGAAGTCTCTTTCAACTGCCAAGCTGTCCCTTTGATTGCATCTCTCTGTGGAGAGTTTTTTCTGATGTGTCATTGGATGCTGGTACAGAAAGAGATGTCATCTTTCTGAGAATTCAGAGTGAGAGCAAACACGCATATGGGCTAAATTTTTAATGTCTGATTAGACTGCTCCTAGCAGAGTTAGGCACTGCCAGACAAGCTTAACTTGTAACATACACATTGACCATGAACTGACAGGACAAAAGGCAGCATGGTCTTTCAAAGAGTTTCAAAGGCTTCATGGTCTGGCACGTGCCAGAAAACCCATACTGATAGTTAAATTAACATTGATATCCACATGAAAAATATCCCTGCTAAGTAAAACTCTAACTAAATGTTACAAATCTTAGTTTTCCTAGGACCTTATATAGTATCAATGCTAGTATTTAGATAACACCTGTATCGTAAAACATCATGGTTTTCAGGGTAATTTGAGACTCTCACCTAGCACCATCCATAAAGCAGTATTAAAAACACATTTAAAAGTACATTTTTGCTCACAAAAGTCACAATGTTTCTGCCTAACTGCTAGTGGAGAAACTATATTACCTCTGTATCTATTTCAAGCTTAATACTTTAACTGATGACATCAAAGAGAGCTCCACAGTAGGAACAAAGCCAAAATACACATAAGAGATTGCCACCTTTGATTTAAGATTTTTTGAGCAGTCAGAAAGAAACATTCTGCTTTCTAGCTGAATCTTTTATCATTTGAATAGGCTGAAATTTAATACAAGCTATTTCAAACTTGAGCATGCCTGATGAAATACAAAACATGTATCAGTTTAAAACTTCAGAATACCACAGACTTATTGCAGACATATTATTGCATTCAGCTGTACTGATCACCTCCAGCGCTTTTTGCTGAGCACTTGCATTAAAACTGCTTTGTGTACAAAAGAAATTCGTCTTTCAGACTGAGGTTTTTTCAAAATTACCTTCACGAGCGTGTTACAACTCCTCTGCAGCTTTTTTGTGCATTGGCTCCCTCTCCTGTTCAGTGAGCACAAGCAAGAAACTGATCAAACAGCCAGTTACAGACATTTCTCAGCACTTCCAACATTGCATTTTGGATGCATGTTTCTGAGGTTCACAACAGAGGACTTTCTTAGGTATCCAGTTGAAACAGAACCTTTTTCAGTGAATTTAAAGAAAAAAAAATGTAGCAATGCAGGATTCTTTAAGTCTTTAGCTGGTAACATTTTAGAGTGCACTGTAGAGTTAAGAGATGTCTAAATAAAGACTACATTTGAATAGTGAAGTACAAGAAGCTGCATGCAGTTCAGACATGAAAAGTATAAATTGTAACAGTAACATGTGAAATAAAGAAGAGAAAGACCAGATGGGCAAGCTAACCAGTGACAATTTATACATGAGAATTAGAATTAAAACCATTCACTAGGGCAAAAATTTGTGGAATTGAAAATGTGGTGCCTTTCCTGTAAAAATACCACTGGAAGGTGTTTTTACAGGAAATATCTAATATTCAAACAGAGAAATTATTGTCCCTCTACTTTATACTGGTGAGGCTGCACCTCAAGTCCTGTGTCCAGTTCTGGGACCCTCACTACAAGAAAATTATGTCCAGAGAAGGGCACTGGAGAACAAGTCCTACATGGAAATCTGATGGAGCTGGGGTTGTTCAGCCTAGAGAAAAGGAGGCTCAGGGGAGACCTTACTGCTTTCTACAACTGCCTCAAAGGAGGGTGTAGCCAAGTGGGGGTCATCAGCCTCTTCTCCCAGGCAACCAGCGACAGGAAGAGAGGACACAGCCTTAAGCTGTGCCAGGGGAGGGTCAGGTTGGACATTAGGAAGAATTTCTTCAAGAAAAGGGTTGTTAAGCATTGGAATGGACTACCCAAGGAGGTAGTAGTAACCATTCCTGGAGGTGTTCAAGAACAACTGGACACTGTTTGCACTTAGTGCCATGGTCCAGCTGACAAGGTGGTGGTCAGTCACACATTGGACTTGATCTTGGAGGCCTTTTTCAACTGAAATGATTCAGTGATTCTGTGATCAATATCAAATCAACTGACAGAATAACTGGAAATAAAAGGACAGAGTCTTGTAGGAAACATGGCAAGGTATGGAAAAATCTGATTTCCCTTTCTCTCTGTTCTCAAAAAAAAAAACAACAACAAAAAAAAAACCAAAAAAAACAAAAAACAAAAAAAAACCCCAAAAACAGTGGAAGTAGAAACGTGAGACATACTTCCAGGGAAAGGCTGGTTACAGTCAATGTAGGAACATTCCTGCAATGAAATCTGGGTAAGCAAGAGCACCAGATTATTGAAGGCACTAGTGATACATAAAAAAACCCTCACGATTTTTTAAAATTCAGTGTATGTACATCTTTCTTCTTATATTCTTCTTATATATCAGGGAATGCTCATATAATCATGCTGTATCTCATACTAAAAAATAAAAAAAAACAAACCAACTCTGAGGCATAGTGTAGGTAAAAATCACATAAAACTACCTGCTTTAGTTAGCTCTATTAAAAATTTAGAATTAAAAAACACCAAAAAAGCAATGACTCATATCTTAAGAACCAAGAGCCATCTTAAAAAGAAATTGTCACCAGACACTCACAACTGAATTGGGCCATCAGAAGTCAATTTTTGTGAGGGTGAGAATACAGCTCAGTATTTCTGCTAACAGCTTTTCATCTGAGTGCTCATGACCAGAAGACTGGTAGTGGGGTAAGACAGGGACAGCCCAGACTTACACACAAAAATATGCTTTAACACATGGAGAAAAGGGAAGATGGATCTGGAGAGTGGGTGATTCTGAAAGGAACAAGGCAGTGGCTCACATTGCATAAGCAAGCTGCATTGAACAGCCTTAGAAGATGTAAAACCAGCAGAGTAATGACTCCTGATCTCCACTGCCAGATCTATTTTTATCCAAGATGGTTTAAAATTAAATGCATAAATAACCTGGAAAGAACACACCTCCCCTGCTCCCAGGTATGTATTTTGAACACTGTGCTGGAGTTAGTTCCTCTTTTGCTAATTTTTTTTCTGGCTTTCCTTTTGCATAATGACAGCTTCAACAGAGCCATAGAGAATCTTCTTCCCAGAACACAGGTTCAGTCTGTTAGTTATTGGAGCCTTCTGGAAACGGAGGATGTGAATCTGAATGGTGTTATAGAAGCAAATACCATCCACTTCTCTTAACTGTTGTGACACTGACCTCTAAGCAGAAAGCAATCATTCAAAAGGTGACTATCATATTTTCTGTATTTCTGATCACAAGAACAATCCAGGAAAAAAGCAATCAAGTACTTACACGCAAGCTCTGAATCATAAGCAGAGTGACAACTACCTGGAGCCCTGACTCAGCAATTGCAGCACTGGGAAGGGACAGGATTTCATGCCTTTGGCAGGGCTAACATGTCCTACTGCTAGCTCTGGGCTGCTCACCTCCCAGAATAACCTGGTTTTCAAGACATCAGTTTGAAATGGTTCAACTCATCCTGTATGTAGCAAAACAGACTTCTGCTGGCTTTGGGCCTGGAAGAGATTTAGGATGTGTTTTGGATAAAGGCAAATGACAAGATTTACTACAGAGGTAAGAGTGTGCATTTCAGTGGGCTTTGATACACGTGAGAGACTGGAGTATCTAATTATTACCGATTAGCTGGTTTTGTTCTCCCCTGTGAACAGGAGGAAGATCATGTACCACATTTCTTTTAGAAACTGATGCTATATTTTATACCAAAAAAAGCAAAGTATTACATAACCCCATACAAGACTAGATCTATCCAAAGGAACAGATCTTTAACCGAAGCAATTATTTACAATTGTATAGGCAGCAACAAATGGAACTTTCCCAAGTTGTTTGTAGAGTGGTTACACTTGAATTGTTAAGACTCTAAATAAGAGAGCTTCGGTATCACTAAATTTCAATTGGATGTACAACTAATAAATATCATAGCTTTTTAGGTATCCTACTTATTTTGAAGTCATACTATGAAAGGGTGTACTTTTGGATTTTACCTTTTTTTCCCAGTCATTAACAATCTTCATTCATTTGCATAATTACATGTGAAAGTATCACAAGATCAGTTCCAAAGGCATGCCCGATCAAAGCTGTGAACTAGTAGCCAAGAACAATTTCCACGGGATGATGCAAAGTTTGGCAGTGGTGCTTTGATTCCCTAATTGGGAAATGTAAAAGAACTACTGAAATACCAGGTGTCTAGACTGGTTGCACTGTCAAAATGAAAAACATTAAACTTGGTACTTCACAAAACAAAGGCAAACCCCACCCTTTTACTCTGCAATATAAACTAGGAAACAAGCAACTAAAGCTTGATTATATAACTGATCTTGATACCTCCTTCCCACCCTGCAAAGAGCCCACACAAGCCCTTGCACTAACACCACAAGTGATAATCTAACCTCCTTCCCTTTCAATATTTGCTTATCCATTAGTAGAAATACCATAATATTGTGTTTCTCCAGTGGCAAATGGCTGCTAGTTAGCTACTGTAACAAAACTTTTAAGCCGTTGCTGTCTAGGGTTGTACACACAGAAAGATGAAATTTTAAAAGTCAGAATGGTCTTTTCCCTAAAATGTAAACAAGGATGCACGCTCAGTCTACATTTAAAGTTAAATTTTCTCAGTTCTCAGTGTTACGTAAAAGCAACACTTGCCTTTGTACAGACAGAAGAGCCAAGCTAAATTGTGCCCCCTGCTGACTCTGGGCAAAGGATCAGTCTGTTTCCTCCTGAAGTTTTTCTGATGAGTAACTAACTTGTTATAAATTGTAGTCTGTAAGAATTAAATACCACACCTTACCAAAAAATCCTCTTCCTTAATTGATCTGGAGAAGAAAAAAGTTGTAAAGAGCAGCTTAAAGATCACAAAGTCTTCTTTCATAAAGGTGCTAACAGAACAGTGTCACAACTCTAACCATGCACAACTCTCTCTTCACCATCATCATCTCAGAAGACTCTAGAGCTGGGCACAGCTACATTCTGTATCTACAACTGCTCTACTGTGATTTTGGAATGGAAAAACCTAAGTTCTGCGTGGCTATAGAAGTGCTATGACAAACACCACTTCTGAAAATTGGAACAGTAATAGACTACTACAAGTTGAAGTTCGCTCTGGAGCTTTTAGTAAAAAAATTGCTGTTGGTCAATACTGTGCCCATAATTCCAAGAAATGCTGTTTGCAGGTTAGTCTGGAAAGAAAAAAGAATCACAAGACATATGGTAGCAATCACTGAGACCACTGTTAGTAATCTTAGTTCTTTTCACTCATTTACTGAGTAAAGCCCTTTGCAATTCCATCATTAAGTACACTACTTCATACAACTCAAATGCAGCCCATCCTACAGCACAGCCACAACTTTTGCGTTACCCTGAGTTTTCTCCCATCTCACTCTGGAAGCACAGCAGAAATGCTGTTGAGCAGCACATCGCTGAATGAGCTTTGCTGGTCCAAAATACTAACTTTGCCACATTCATACTCTCCCCACCAACTCAGTTAGCATCTACCTTTTTCCATGTGGAGCTTTTCTTTGTCTTGGTTCCTAATGATGCAAATCTGGGCACCCAACTTCACTCTGTATTCCCACTGTTTTTCACTTAATTTCATACACATACAGCAAGCAAGACTTTTCATTTTTTTTTTTTTTTTTAATTTACAGTATTGATTGCTCCAAATTATGCCTTACTGTTGGTACACAGTAAATACATTCTTCTGAACAACTCAGTATGAAAAAATGCAGTTAAAACATTAAAAATACTGCTTTACAATGTGCGAAACAGAACCTTCAGAAGGAATGATGTTGGCTACAGTCAGGCACAGAGGAAGACTGCTTGTTTTTGTCTTATTTTTAAGTCTACCGGCACATTCATTCCCCTTCATCTGAAACTGCCTGTAACAGCAGATTTTAGGTGAACATGTCTGCTGAATTAAGAAGATTAAATAACTCTCAGCTTGGCCTCTAGCACTTGTATTCCCAGAACAGGATGTTTCTCTCTTACACTAAGAAGGGCTGTTCTCAGAAGATTTACTGAGCAAAGGGCATCAATAACACATCAGAACTGGAGATGTTTCTGAAGGGGAGTTACACTCCATAAGTGCATGCAGTTGTTAAAGTCTGGATGAACTGGGTAACATGCTTCCCCTAGATAACAGACAAGTTGCTAGGTACAAATGCCAGTTCACAAATAGTATTTAAATCAGATGAAATGCATTTTTATCACAAGCTTTAGACAGATTAATACATCTTGCAACACCTAGCATTGATTAAATTTAGAAAAATAGTATATTATATTGGGATTGGTTTTTTTCATAGTCTTCGCTGTTTTGTTGTTAATGCAACAGAAGATGTATGGCAGAAGATGCCAAAAACCACCCTGTTTTTTAAAGAGCTGAACTGTCAAAGCTATTGTGCTGCTGACAATTACTCACTGGATTATTTACACATTTTTTTAAACAATGAAGAGGCAGGAAATGTTTATTTATTGTTTTTTAATATTTATGATCAAGGATGACTGAACCCAATTACATAGTCTTTGTTAAGTTAATGGCTGCCAAACAAGTGTGTACTCCAGTGACTCACCGTGAGCAAAGTTATCTGATGGGTGAGACAGATTTTAAGGTTAGACACAGTACATGTAAAAATAGAAAGTTTAAAAACCAATCTCATCACAGACATTTCCATTACCATCTCCTTTGTGAAATAAATAAGGCAGCAGATAACTTTTACTTTGCAGTGGCAACTTTGAGGTATGCTATTAAATCTGCTCTCTCGCCCTTCTTCTTAATACCCGCAAAAATCATCTTTGTTCCGGGAATATACTTCTTTGGATTTTCCAAATACTCCATCAGAGTATCCTCATTCCAGGTGATACCTAAAAGAAAGTTAAAAAAATAAAAAAAAAAAAGTTCAAAATAGTAAACATTTATGTTCTGGTCCTCCATTCAATTTTTGTCAGATTTTTAATACTATCACCAAGAACTGAATATCTTTGTCCCCCAAGGGCAGCTTTAAGTTTACCTTTGTTCTTATTAGCATCCGTGTAAGAGAAACCTTCAGCTTGTCCGGTCTTGCGTCCGAATAGGCCATTCAAGTTGGGTCCAGTCTTATGCTTGCCTCCCTTTTCAACTGTGTGGCACTGGGAGCATTTCTGGACAAAGATCTTCTTGCCTTTCTCAACGTCTCCCATTGTCAGCTACTAGAGCAAGAACACACACAGAGGTCAGTATTGTAACCTCAAGGTCACCGACTGAGCAGAAACTTTAAAAAGCGTCCCGCTGGTTTAAAAACCCAACAAACGCAGCCCGTGAATGTGGCAGCTCTCCAACACACTTTCTACCCACAAGCTATAGCTCCTGGGCTTGAAGATTAGTGTGAAATCATCAGACAACTTAAAAGGTATCAAGGTGATAAACATGCTCGAAGGGCACGAAAAACCTTCCCTCAGACATACCGATTGGTCCACAGCATTTAAAGAGTACAGCGATAAATTCGGAAGAACAAATTTAACACAACTGCTATGCACAGTTCGTACACCTGTAACAGGAGGGTTTCCTAGCCATGAACGACCTCGTATAAAAGCACAGCACTCTTAGCAGGCTTTCCTTCTGTAGCTGAAAAAGGGCACCAGGCACGCAGCTGGGCAGGGCCGGAGGGCAGAAGGCACCCGGCTGTCACCACGACCCGGGATGACCCCAGGGCTCCCGCCGGCAGCCACGCGTGAGGAGGCGGGAGCGCCCAAGGACGCCCGCACGGCCCAGCTCCGGCTCTACCCGCGCCCAGCCTGGTCCCAAGCTTCTCCTCAGACTCCCACCCGCGGTAGGGCCACCTGGCCCCGCGGTGACCTTCCGCTGCACCCCGGCCGCCGCCTCAGGCCGTGGCGCCAGCAGGCGGGAATGGCGCTCAGGACGGCCGAGAACAACGCCCGCTCGCCCCGTTCCCCTCCCGGCCCTCACTGCCCCGCAGAGCCCAGCCGCAGCCCGGCCCTCCACCCGCACCTGCCTGCCCGGCTGCCCCGCTGCGCCCTCAGACACGATGACCGCGCTGCCGGCACCTCCCGCTCCGTCTGCGCCCAAGGACACGCTGTACTCCGCCCTATGTAACCCGGCACCGCCGCAACCAACCTCTGCCGGCACCCCGGCCCGCCTCTCCGGCGTAACAACCAATCAAGTGCCTGCTCCTGGAGTGCTGATTGGTTACAGTGGCTGTCCGTCAATGACGTCACACCGCCGGAGGGTAGTGGGGTAGGTTGTGACCGGCGGGCCCCCGGACTTCCTTCCTTCCTTCCCCTCTCCCCTCCAATCCCGGTGGAGTGACGTCAGACGTCACGCTGCTGGGGAGGGGGCGCGCAGGGGCGGGCGCAGGGGCTGAGGACGCATGCGCACCGCTCAAGTGGGAGCAAGGGTCGCGCGGCGGCCTCAGCGCGGGGCCGAGGCGGCGCGGAGGGCGGGGCCCGGGCAGTGACACGCGGGGAGCCCCGCCCCGCCCGCGCGCCGTGGCGGCCGCGCTGTGCGGGCGGGAGCGAGGGGCGGAGTGATAGAATTACGGGATCACTGAGGGCGGAAAAGGCCTCTGGTCGTCGAGTCCAGCCTGTGGAAGGAACACCACCGTGTCATTTAGACGTGGCACTAACTGCTATGTCCAGTCTTAAACACCTCTGGGGATAGCGACTCCACCACCTCCCTCGGCAGCCCGTTCTAATCACCCTTCTGGTGTCCAGCCTGAACCTCTCTTGGCACAGGTTAAGGCTGTGTCCTCTCCTCCCATCACTGGTTCCCTGCGAGAAGAGGCCGACCGCCACTTAGCTACAGCCTCTTTTTAGGCAGTTGTAGAGAGCCCTGAGCCTTCTCCAGGCTAAACAAACCAAGCTCCGTAAGTTTTTCCTCGCAGGGCATGTGCTCCAGATCCTCCACTAGCTTGTCCGTGAGTTTTGAAAGCTTCTCTAAGGAAGCTAAGGGAATAACAATCTGAAAGTGTTGCAGGTAGCCAAAGTGGAGTGAAATCCCCCTGGAGGAGACGGCCAGGAGCGCCTGCCAGCATGGCCTCACAAAGGGCTGGAGGGGAGCGGGTGTGCGGCTGGATCCTCCATCTGTGTGGGATGGCAAAGCCATCCTGTTCTGACAAAGATGGGAGGTTTATGGAAGGGACTGCCACATGAAGGAATGAAGGGGTTCCAAATGCCAGTCCAACAGTGTGGTGGTGCTTGAAGAGGACATGTCAATATTCACGCATTGTGGACTTCCAAGAAGAATTTAAATGATGAATTCCAGACATGACTGCCATTTCTCCTTGACAAGGAGGAGGAAGAGCTGTTGGAAAAGCCCAGTGTAATAATGTCCAATGTTCACAGGAGTTGAACTGTTTGCTTTGACTATGGACATTAAAACTGTGAGATTCTCCACTGTCTGGTATTTGAAAAACATTTTTTTTTCTGTGTGTGCTTTTATGCTGTGCCGGAACTGGTGTAGGTGTGCCCCTGTAACTGCCCATGGAGCAGTGCTCATGTGGAGTGTCAATATGAAGCAGAAAGGAGCGAGGACTGTAAAAATATGTCAAGGGTTCCTCTGATGGCAGAATTTTGCACATAATTCACAAGAACATTCAGAACATCATCACTCCCTAGTTCAGACAGTGCATTACCTTCCTGAGCTCCTGGTGTCTAGAGCACGAAAAACAGGTTTTGTGCAGTTTCTAACACTTCATCAGAAGGTTTATACAAAATATGCATTCTTAAACTTTTAACAGTTTATGCTGTAATCTTATTGATGGTTCGCTGGCCACAGTAAAACTATTTTGATTACAATATACAGATAAACTCATGTACTTCATGAAGAGTGAGGAAATAGGTGCAATGAAACCATTTTAAATTGGCTTTGAATTCTGCTGTTGTTGCCCAACTCAAATCTCAACTCATATCAGACTCCCATCATTATAAGGTTGACTGGAAAATATTATTTTAAAAAATAAAGGCACCCTTTGTTTCTTTTATTTGCTGTTTGGTTTTGAACCTTCATGGTGCCTTTCACTCAAATTTTTAGACTTTTTACCATGATTGTAAGGACTGCATTTCATTTAGTAAGGCTTCTGTGTCTTAGATGATTCCAAGGGCCAGATGTAACTTAATATCACACGACTCGTGATAAAACCATGAGTCTCTCCTATCTTTAAAGCAGCAGGGAGCTGAAAGCACCTTTTAAGCTGCTCTAAGAAATAGCAGCAGTGTAAATCTTAAGCTTCTTTAAGCACTTGATGCGGACTGATTCCTGCTGACACCTCTTCAGAGGTTCTCCCTTTCTTCACAGAACTTCAAGCATCTGTAGCTCTCTTAATTTCTGTTGCATTTTGCTTTTTAAATACATACGTTCCATTCTGAGAATTGCATGTTGTGCTTCACAGTTAACCCTTCCAATGCATGTGGAGGGACAATGTAGCAATGTTTTTTCAGTGTTTTTCAAGGTTTTTTTTCCAAGAAGCTGTTTTTGAAAACTGCATCTTAAGACAACTGGATTGTTTTTTGTTAAACTTCTGAAGTAAGGAAGTAATGCTCTTGGGGAAAATAAACTTTTGATCTTTTCAGTACTAAAGATTAGTATACTAAAATCAGTGTGTAAAACGAACTGTTATCTTCTCAGCCTTACACCTGACCATGCTGATGTCTGCACTTTGACTGGCTGCCAGCAGTCATGATGTAATACCCTTTCCCAAAGGTAGAAATGAGACAAACACAGTATTAGTGGATTTCCATACTGTATTATTAGTGGAAGCAGAGCTTCTGCCTGATATAACAAGATAGTAGGTTAAGGGATGTGTTTTCACCAGTAAAAAGAGGTATCTTGAGAGGATTTCTTATATCTTTGAGCCTATTTGGGCATTACTAAGAGTGGATCTGGAGCAACATGGTGGTAAGAACTGACCTGTAAGCAAAGTAGAAGGTGCAGGAAGGGGCGTTGTTCAAGGTGCCCACTGTTTACTTTTTGAAATGTTCTGTGATAGGACAGTCTAATAGTCACATTTTTGCCTTCTCTGCTAAATATGGCATCTGTAGTGTATGTGTGAAATCCTGCATGTGACTTCCTGTGTAGGACAGAGTACGCTGTGGGACTTCCACAAGCAACGCTGAAGACAAGGGCAGGGCTTTTCTGGCTTTGTGGATTTGAATTGCTGGAATAAACTAAAATGACTCAGGGTGCATTTTCAGTGCTCTGTACTTTTCTACATACATTAACATCCATTTGACTATTTGCCTTGGTGTGGTTTGCCTAGAAGGCTCGTATTTTAGTCTTCCAGTTATTCACTGTGGTTACACCTGGAATACCTTTGCCTTTTTACTAGCTCAGGCTATTACACGCTGGAACTATAGTTATTTTGCAGTCAGAATTCTGAGTGTAACTCCATGTAATTCTGTCTCAAAGGAAGCAAGAATAAACCAAATGTGCCAAGTCCAGTAGTGAAGAAAACATGTCAGAAGAGGCATCCAGATCTCTTTAAAAGGAATGCTGCAAGTAAAAGAAAAAAGGTAGCCTTGCATTATGGGCCTAGACTGGAACTCAAGAGAATATGTGATTTTTTTTCTCAAGTCTGTGCTAAACTTCTGGTTTTGTCTTTGATAAATAACTTAGAACACATTTCTTGTGGAAATCATCACCTCATCCCTGAGGTGCTGGAGTGCCTCGGTCATTTTTAATCCCCTTATCATGTGGAAGTGGGACAAGCCTGAGCTGTTACTGGTTATCAGCAAACTGTGCTAGCATTGGGGAGTCTGATTTGTGCTGGAGTCTTGGTGGTGTGATGCTGGTTTTAAGAAACAGTTTGACTTATGACCTGAGTCATAAATCTTACCTCATCACAAAGCAGTACCGATTAATTTGCACCATTACAATTTCTGAATTGTACTGAAGCTATTCAGAAAACGTGGTCTTTTTTTTTCTGATTTTATCTTTGCCTTTGGAATTGTTTGGGAGAAAGGTGTATCTCTCCATGGGTTTTTCAAAGCCCAATTTAAAAAGATGAAAGAGTTATTCTGGGCTGGGCATGAAAAGTTTTTTATGCTAGTATCCTTCAGAAAGGAATATTCCACAGTGGCAAACATATGGGTTTAGTGATACTTTTCAACACTTTCATGGTACAAGTCCTGTCATTTGTAATATACTGCTGGCCTTACGTTTATTATATCTTTTGCAGGCTATTCTGGGGGAAGACAGGAACCTGTTCACCCAAAGAGGTAAGAAACAAAGTTGAAAAGCATTAGAGACTGAAGAGGAAATAAAAATGCCTGATGAATGGAGTGCCTCTAATGATTATTGCTTGTTGTGTTTTATACACTCTAAGACAGAGAAGCCAATTTTGCTACTGCTTTGAACAGCTGCAAGGGCAGTCTCTGAGATGATGCAGTTCCTAAGGGTCACTATGTATTCCTTCTTAAGACAAAGCTAAATATTGGCCTTGAATCTAATTTTGTGTAATATTTTACCAAACGAGTGTTAGTTTTATTTTAAGGACTGTTTTTAGTAATTTCTTGTGGCAGTGTATTTGTTCCTTGTGCAGCTGTCTCTGACAATGTTGTGATTGTTATTATTTTTTTCAATGACAAGTGTTACATTGACTTGAGTATCTGGATTGCATTCAATGCTTAATTGCCATTACTGAAAAGGTAAAAACTATTCCCAAATTTAAAAGAATTGTCGCTGTATTGTCCCATGTGTATGTTATAAAGACATTATTTGGGAGTGGGACATAGAAATATTTTCTGCAGCCAGTGTATAGAGCGGCAGTTGAAGGATTTGATCTCAGCAGAGGAAGGCAGAACTTGGAATTCTTCCCATATCTGCTGTTCCTGTATTTTTGGAGAGTGAGTTTGGTAGGGCTGTGAAAGCATCTACTTGGCACTAAGGGACATAAGAATGCCTCTTAAGTGCCAGGTAATGAGAATCGCCTGGCCAAGATGATGTAAGTTCCGCTTTGGCACAGGGTGAGGCAATGCTGTCAGCATCACAGCGAGCTGTTAAAAAAGTGACAAGAGGCACAGGTGGAGACAGCAGCCAATCCAGCCAGAGTACAAAGAGGGTGGGCAGCTGGGCGATGGCCAAGCTTTCATAGCTGAATCAATTGCACAACCATTATAATGCCATGGCTTACTGAGTGATAAATTCACTTATGAGTTTAACAGGTGTGAAAACAGCAAAGTACTTTGACCATTCATTGATGCTGTGGTTTTATGCCTCAGGCATGGAGATTTATTCAGCAGCCATTTATTGTATGATGAAATGTCTCCAGGACTGGGGGAGGCAGAGGTCTCTGTCATTCATCTGGCCTGTGGGGAGCTGGCTAAATAAGAAGATCCAGCGTTCAGAGTCACTCTTTGACAACTTAAACACAGACCTCAGGCTGAGAGCATTGACTTAATGACTGCCTGGGTTGCCTGGCTCAAGCAGTTGTCCCAGTAGCTGCCTGTGGACTAATAGATGTTTTGTTATCTTGGCAAATAACCGTGGACCTCAGAATTAGATAAGAAGTGTAGGATACAACTTCTCTGTAATCAGTTGGTGGTTTGAGACAAGTAACACAACAGAGGTGTCTTGTTTGGATTAGTACACAGGAGTAGTGAATACAAAAATGTAAGTGCATGAAGTTGGGGTAATTTGCATTGAAGTGTGGAATAGCAAGAAAGGACTGAATGCAAAACTTGTCTTAGGATGGAAATGAATCATTGTCTGTTTTACTACTAGAAGAATAATTCTGAATCCTTAAAAACCAATTCCCATAGTGAAAGTAGGCCAAAAAGATAGATGATTCAAGATAGTAATTAAAAAAAACTTTTTTAGTTCAAGGACAGAGTTAATTAGGTTAACCCACAAGGACATCCACATTTGGAAGATTCAAGACCCAGCAATTTTTCAGAAGTTCAGCTTTTTTTAAAAAATATAATTGTATTTCTTTTGGAAAAGAACTTAAATAACTTTAGAGATTCAAGAACTGAAAGACAAATGAAAGGGTATTGTTTTATCAAGTCCATTATGTTTTTAACTTTAGAGCTAGTCTCGTGCTATTGTGGAGTCTGCCACAGTTTACTGGAAAGTATGAAATAATAGTGGTGTAATAAATGTCCTTGAACATTGTCTGAATGTCTGATTCTATCTGACAAAAAACATGCTACAATAGCAGTAATTTCTGTTGGCCTCAGTTTCTACTTTTGGGTGGCAAGTAATTGGTCAAAACTACCACATTTTCCATTATTTTTTTTTTTCTTTGTAATGACTCAAAGAGTTGGAAGAATTTCAGGAGTATCCTATTTGGAGGGGATAACAATTAGCTACATTGATAACACATTTGCTTTATGTGTCCCTGGGAGCCAAGGATTACTGTCCTCACATTTACACGATCAGTTAGGATGTTGTCTTCTGAATAATCTAAGCTATAGAATGAGAAGTACCTCTGCAACAGCCTAAATTCAGATATTATGAAATTAGTCTCCAAAGCATCAATTTAGCCCCAAGAAGAGCTTAAAATTAAGAATCCTTTTGTAAGGAGATTTGTATGGTTGGGTCTCCTTATGTAATGGTGATATGCTAATCTAATGTAATCTACTAAAGCCTATGCAGTTTTTGTGTCTAAGGTGTAGGCCAGACAGGAGGACCTTTCATGAAAAATGAGTGCTGGTATGGCCCCATGAGTCATATGAGAGTCTTAAAAATAAAAGCTTTGCATACCTTAGAATTTTCAAAGGAGAAACTTTTTATAACATAAATAGAAATAAGGCCATAAACTGGCAAATTTATCTCCACTCTCCCACAGAAATGAAACTGATATGCTTTGGCAGGCTTAATGCTTGTAAGTGCAAACCCAGTTCTCTGCAGGGCCACGAGCGCCCTGTGTAGAGTGTAGAATGTGAAGCCTGACCAAGTTTCAAGACAACACGTTCATGGATAATCTTCTTCATAGTCTTCTTCATTGAGAGGAAGTCATTGCTGCAGGTGGTAGAACACATGGGGTGTTTCTGTTAATGGAGAGGTGGGTTTCCTCCCTGTAAGGGAGCTTGTTTTGCTGCCTGTTGTGTCAAGTTTTCATGGGTTTGGTCACCAAGTAATCACCTGACTTGTAGTTTTAGAATCAGATTTTAATAGCCCAGCTTCATTGCTTATTTTTACATCTGACTTCAGGTGTGTGTCAAGTATTCTATCAGACCAGATTAGGGGTTTAGTCCTGTTTCTGGCAGTGCTGAATGCTGGATGTTTTGCACACAAAAAAACTACCCAGGATGACTTTATAATCCTAAAGCATGGAGTTTTAAAGCTCTGAGAACACTTAATCCAAACTACTGACGCTGAAGATGTTTTTCTTATACTGTTAAGGCATATCTCTAAGGCTTTTTAAAAATTATGTCCATCTTTTTGCCTTCTTCATATTCCCAGACTTTTTTGCTTTTTGTTACTTAAGTGGTGTGCTGAACAAAATTAAATGCAAGATACACAAAGAACATAATATTCTGTCTTCTCTGCTGCTAAACATTAACTTGTCCTGAATTGTACTAGAAGCAGAGCAAAAGGAGGGGTCTGCACTTATTTTAAAATCATTCATCCAGGAGGTAGCAACCATTTAAAAACCTATTTGTGGCTGAGTTGTGTTCAGGAGTTCTTTGCAGTAAGTTTCTTCATACTTCACTTTTAAATTTCATCTGTTATTATGCTGCTAAGTTATTTTTGTGCTAAATCCTCTAGATGCTCTCCTGTACTCTTCTTGTGTCCTAATAAATGCATAAATCACCTCTGTTTTGAAAACTAAAAGTCTCATTGTTTCTGAAGTGTGTAAAGGTGGGATAGAAAGTGAGTATCCTCTCCTAATGGAAAATAAGGTGTCTGACTCCTGTCCTGTCATTTTAGTTGTATCCTTTTGAAAGCTGTGGAGCCCTTTGTCCTCTGAATACTTGCTAGAAAATAGCACCCTGCTGGGCCACTGTGTCCTGACTGATCTCCTGAAGATGTCATACATGAATAAAGTCATAGGGCATTTACGCCATGATTCTTTGCTAGAATCTTTTTTTGTAAGGGAAAGTTTAGTGGATAAGGACAAGCTGGAAGCGAGGTTCGCTCTGAGCCATGTATTCAGGATATGATCCTGCCAATCTCCTGAACTCTGGTGATTTGCTTGAAGGGAGAGGGAAATGTATCTGATTCCTTGATGGGACAGCTTAGAGGAATGCAATGAAAAAATTCTCAATGAAAAACACAGTGGTATTTTGCTCCCCCTTCAGGTTCTCCCTAGGAAACAACTGAATAATCCCTCATTTAATTAGGAGTTAAAAAACCCCCTTAATGAATATCTGTTTCTGCTTCTCTAATCCCCACTTGGCTGCAGCTTCTTAAGATATGCATTGAACCAATATGAGCTGTTCCTGGAAAAACTGTTCCAATATTGTGTTCCTAAAATCTGTGTAGCAGCATCATAAATCTGTCAGCACATGGAAGATGGCAATTTAAGTGTATTCTTTGCATTCTGCCATGAGATAGCTTTCCACAAAAGTTTCCTTCACTGTGTTCTTATTTTCAAAAATCTTTGCAAAAAGATCTTTAAATATATTTGGGGACTGTTTTGTTTAGCTGGTTTTTGTTCACACTTCTCAGGAATCTAAAGCCTAAAATCTAAAACTTGTGACCACAACATGGCAGCAGAGCTGTTCTTATCTCTTGCACTTAATTATTTTTATAATCACCAAGTTAATGCCCATTATTAATCCCTGACTACTATACTGATCACTTTCAGCCATCTAGGCCTGACTTCTGATAACAGATTACATGTTTTCAGTAGCTTTCCTTCTTCATTTTAAAGCTACTTCAAATCCCTGGAGGGACTATTAAATCCCATTCTACCTCTACCATATCTCCCTTCAGTTTAAGTACAGTCTTTGTGGCCTCTCCAGTTCTCTGAAACATTCCTGTTTTAGACAATGAGTGAAGAAGGAGAGGGAAGAGTCTGAAACACAGGCCACAATAGTCTGACATAGGAATGTGTCTTTGGAGAGGCCACAGTCAGCCTTAGAGCTTGGAGAGTTTGGGAATGTGCTGCGCACAGACAAAGAGGCTCCACAGCTCATGAGAATCATGTTTGTCCCCGTGTGTGCATGGCAGTGCTGTCTTTATTGACATTTGACTCCCTGCAGAGTAGCAGAGGTTCCTTTTAAGGTGGAAGTTTGGTGTTTGGGAGGGCCTGCAAAGAGCCGTTTTGGGTCAGTAACTCTGATCCCCAGCTGCTGTTGGCAGCTGCGTTATAGCTCCTTTCATAAACGGAAGCAGCCTCTTTTCTGATCCTCTCCTCAGCTATTCCTGAAGTTCCCTGCTGTGAACATTAAAAATCATCTTGTGATACCCACCCTAAGTTTATTCCCAGTCAGTCTGTAATGCTCATTTATTAATCCATTTGGCCTTTAATGAACCAATTCTTTCCATAACCGGTGTTTATCCCATTAATGTGTTTGTCTAGAATAGTTATGTTTTCACAGCCTCTAGACCCAGGCAAAGTCTTCTGGTGTCCTCAAATAGTCTGCACATGTCCTGGGTTACTCTAATTGCTCCTCTCTTTACTGTTTGAACTTATTATGGTTCTCTGGGAAAGGCCAGACAGTTTGTATTGAAGTTTTTTCTATTTGTTACTCCATTTTAAAAGAATATGCCAGTTAAAGAAATGAAAAGCATTGAAACCAATAGGACTTGTGTCTCTTTCTCTCAGTAGTGTAACCTGTGAGGAGTTTTTCTCTCTCCTGTTACAGAATCATGTAAATGTTTTTGTGCTGCTGTCTTAGAAAAGGAATTTTGCAGCTCCAGCAGTACTGTCTGGTGCTGAGGAGCTTCACAGTTAGGGATCCATTTAGGCACTGTTATCTCTCTTGGCCTATCCTCTGGTGTCCATGCAGGCAGACATGTTTATTGATGCCAAAGTTTGTGCAACAAAATTCTACTTTCCTCATACTTTATATCCAGTGGTAAGCTTGGCTTACTTAGGCTAACTAGATTTTCCCATATTGTGTGTTGGTCCAAATATCTAGGCTTGAAGTCTTTGTAGGAAAGTGAACATGCAGATTTTGGAAGGGATTCAAATTTGGGCCTTCCTGAAAGCTGCCGCCTCTGCAATGCTTCTGTTTGCAGCCTGTCAGTGATTTTCAGAAGGTTGTTTATTGTTGGGCTTGAATCAAGATAAGGAACTTTCTGGTAGCATGTCTGAGACAGAGTGTCCTGCTCTTGGCTCACATCCCATTTCTGGTCTGTGCTTTCTGTCTCTTTTCTGGCTCTTTTTATTTCACTTACCACTATGCATTAGCAGCTGGTGACAGCAGTGGGAATGATGAGTACAGGTGAAGGCATCTGAACATTGAAGGAGTACTGTTCTTGCAGAATTGATACATGGGGATGTTCACCTTGAAGGAAGCATGCAGTGCACCCTTCAGGATGTCTCACTTGTGATAAACCAACAGAAATGTTTCTTTCTTCACGGAGAAAGTAGCAGGATTTATACTATGTCTGTTAGCAGGGACTGCTTATTTTAGCAGGCCATTGCCCATGACTAGTGAAAAGGCACAGTCAGAGGTCACCCAGGCAAAGAGAAGCAGCCCAGACATTTCCTACTGGCCCTATCATATAGGGAGCTCAGAGATACTCTTTATGCTTTAGAAAATAAAGTATTCTGTTCCACTTCGGTGCATAAGATAGAAATGGGTATAGATGTCTTGTGCTCTCTTCTTTCTTCTATAAGCATCTGTCTTCTCATATGAGACCTCACATGTGGTCTATACTCTATGATAGTATAAACAGTGACTTGCACTAGAGTGTTTTTAACTTCTTTTAGAACAGTTGCAAGTGATTTTTATGATGCTCACTTGCATGTGACTTTTTAGCTTTCTCAGCCACAGTTTGATCCACTGCTCACATGCTGTTAACCTGTATGAATAATTTGCATTGTTGAGGCTTCAGATACTGATGCAGAGCCAAAGGAACTGTTCAAACATAAATTTGAGTCCTGTAGCCAAGGAATGAACTTCAGCAGTTACTATGCTGAAAAATCTGAGTGTTTGATATTCAACATATACATGTTTTAAGTGGATGAGTGTTGTTCAGGTAAATCAGCATGGCCCAGGGTAGGCCTCTGCCAATCACACTTTGGAAGCCAGAAGGCAATAAAACAGCTCAGTTTTGAGTTATGTAAGGTGCTAGTCTGGATTTTCATTTCCAGAGACAAAGTGCTGAAAGTGTTCTTTGAAGTGTTAATTATCATAAAGCAAAACTTTTTTTTTTCTTCATCACTGAAGAAAAGTTAGACTGCTTTTCCATTTCAGATACAGAGATTTAATTATCAGAAATTTGCAAATGCATCAGAAAATGTAAAATGTAAATCAGAAGGGATTTCCTTACTCAGATTTGTTTTAATCCAATAGAAGAAAAGCAGGACAATCTAGAGAATTATTATCCAGGGCCATTTTGGACTATAACTGAGAAAATGACAGCACCTTACTTAGTTGCCCTGCTTTATGTAAGACCATGCAGTTTGAACCTGGAAGAGCTATAAAGCCAGCAGAGCAGGAATGTGTTCCCTCTGTTGTACCTGCAGAAATGCTTAGTCAGTTACATTTGCTTAGAGTTACAGTCAATCAGAGCTGTGTATATAAAGCTATCAGAAGTAATGATGCGTTAGCAAAACACAACTCAACTCTCAACTTGATTTGCTCTGTTTATATACTATATTATGCTCTGCTTGCATGAGTAGCATTTAATGCAGATAGTATCTTTCACTTTTATACAGGTCACAGAGAATATAAAAAGTGTTGAAGACAACGAACACAGAGTTTTCCAGTATTGTTTTTTTAAGAGTAAATCTTGGCATTAAAATAGACTCTGCTAGTGTTGATGCACCCTGGAGGAAGAAAGGCAAATCACTCCTGCAAATGGAGGAGTACAAACCATAGAAACTCTGGCAAACTTACACTGGTATGGTTAGTAGGGAAGCAGTAGTCTGCAATGGTAATAAGTCACTTATCAAACACACAGTGCAATAAGGACAGTAAATTGGTGAGTTCAGTCGGAATGTCCTGAGTAATAGCAGCTGAACATGCAGCCAATACATGCCTGCAGTTCAGTCTCTACAGTGCTGCCCCGTTCACATGAGAGCTGCCAACATTGTATGGACGCTGTTACTCATACTACTCAAGGCAAAAGGTCTTTTGAATTGCTGTTGTGTGTTGGTGCCGACATAAAATGATAAGATAAAAAGAAAGCAGATAATCACAATAATGTCCCCTCCCGCAAGCCCTGAAGAAGTCATTAATCCATTACAGTTCTGTCAAGCCGCTGTGTCAGGACTGATTTAGTATTCTGAACTTTTGCCTCTGCTTTAGAGTGAGCTTTGCCCTGTGCTTAAGTATTATCAAAGAGAAGGCTTAACTCTGCCAGCTGAGTCTGATAATACTCTTGCCAGTATTACTTGTGATGGAAGTGTGAGATTCTTAGTAAATGCAGTACTTATTAGTTCCTTGTCTTCACCTAGTTCTCCAGTCAATCTGCTAACTGCTCTTAAGTAACAGTTATCCAGGATAAGGGGATATATTGGAACTGTTCTTAAACAGAGACGTATTTTATTGTCACACATTTTTATGGGTTAGGAAAATCAGAATTAATGCACAATTCCCCTGAAAAACCTCAGATAATTTACAGTTTATTTGTCCTTTGTTACTAAGTGACAAAAAAAATAAACGTCTTTGAGAAACTTAGGAGCTAACAATTTGTGGTCCCACATTGCTATCCCAACTAAATAAATTTAATAAAAATTGCTTACCTGTGAAGACCTGACTGTATGTTGTAATCTCCAGAGCCTTTTCAGTGTTTTGTAGCATATTGGTTATTCTGGGAGACAAGTTATAATTGAGCTCTTTAAAAGTGGGGTTGAGGCCACTATCTTGGGTAAATTTGGATAAAATATTTGACCCTTTTCTTCAACAAACTTGGAAAGCTGAAGGATAAGAAGAAATAGATAAGGTGTAAACCAAATATGTGTTCTGTATTAAAAGACTATTTTAAAGACTTGAAATAACATGTATTGTTCACCTTCCTCTCCCTCAGCTATCTGTTTAGCAAATGCTAATAAAAGTAAAATCTGGTGGGAAAATGTATTTGCTGTAGTATTAGTACTCAAGTGGAAGTTTCAACAGGTACATTGTTCAGCTGCACTCAAGTCAAATCACTCAAAATCAAGTTCTCCATGGTATTCATGTGGGGTAGGCAGGGAAAGCTGTTAGCTTTCTTTTGTAGTCATGATTATAAACTGCCTTAAAATGAACTCCCTCTTATTGTTTCTATTGCCACATCTGTAAACAGTATGTCTGCATTGATCAGAATGACAGATGGATCTGCATTTTTAGCTGTAGATGACTATTCACTATAAAGACAGCTGTGCTGGTGGGAGAGGTGCTTTCTGTGAGCTACTGCTAATGTCTCCTTTCCCTTTGGAAATGGACCGAATGGATGTGCAAACAGAGCTCATCTTCACTCTTTTGGTACAAAATCAGAGGGATTAGACCAGATCAGCTATTTAATCAACATAAGTTAACCCAGTGATGTGTGATAAAATCTTTATGGAACTTTACATGATCATCTACACCACTAGATCTGGAAATCTGTCTCAGGCAAGGAGGTGGTGGCAAGAAGCTGAGAGCTGGATTTTATACCAGAAAAAACTACCTTTGCAGAAGGCCATCTTCCCATTGCCAATTGCAGAAGCTCTGGGTTGATTCACACACCAGCAGGGAAGATTCTTACTGCATTTTCTGTGCACGATTTTTACAAACAGAAACAGCAAACGCTAAAGCTTAATGAATTGTGAAGCTTGTTCTGAACTCCTAATGTCACCATAAGGCATAACTGTTTCTAGATGTCTTGTGAAAATGAAACTGCAGTGCAATTAGTTTCCAACCCTGTTTCTGTCACCACTTTTTCGCTCTCCAATCTTTCTGCCTCTGTTTCCTTATTTACCTCACAATGATGCTGCCAACATTAATTACTTAATAGATACTATGAGTTTTGTAAAGGTGAGATGTGGAAAAGACACAAAGCTTTTAAACACAACCTTCTGTTGGTAAAAGTCACTTGAGTGTGGTCTGGGTTATCCATATTTAACCAGGAATTTCTCCTTCAGTCATGAGAGCTGGAGTGTCCCAATCTCAGAGAAAGTCAAAACATATGGAGGGAACAGCAAATGAAGTTAAAGTATTCCCTAAGTGCCAGTGGGAACTGTCCCCTTAGCTGGTAATTCTGAACCTGTTAAGCTTTGCTGGAAATAGATTTTGGTCTCTGATGATCTTCCTGTAGTGCAAAAATAGACTTTGTAAGTCCACCTCCACACATGATTAGTGTTTCTTAAACTGACCAGTGATCAGTGAAAACTGACTAAAACATTGCATATTCTACTAACATTGCATATTCTGTGGAAGGAAATTCAGTTTGGATGGACAAATACTCCGCTAAAAATCGCTCATGTACCCAATTATATAAATAACAGTATAACTATGTACTGATGACTGGGAATGGCATCTAATTAATGCAAATTGACCTCCCATTAAACATTATCAACTTTTACTTTCCTGAAAAGCTTCTTATCCATGCCACCATTTGCTTTTTCTGTTTCAAACAGTTACTGCCGAACCCTTCCTGACAAGCACTGCCATGGCACATAGAAGTGCTGGCTTTCTCCTGTCCCAAATTCCCCATAGCCCTGTGTGATCAGTAGCTGCCAAGTGCTCCTCATGAATTCATGCAGGTGATCTTTGAAATCTTCCGAAACAAAATACCTGTCAATTCAGAACCATAATTTCATGCCCCTTTCTTCCAGTATTTTATGTGAAACACTCTCAAGGTAAAATGCTTCTGGGGTTAAAAGCAAACACCTTGTGATGGCTTACATAGTGTTCTGCAAATAGTGAATGTCTAGAGTTTCATCTCAGACTTTATAAGGGATAGGAAGAGTTGTTTTTTCTCTCTGGATCTGTTCTACCGTTTGTGTAGTGATAAAATATTTTCTCTCTTGATCTTTTTCTGCCATTTGTGATAAAATATTTTAAGTCACTCAGCTCTTATTTCAGGGTATTTCTGTTGACCTCAGCGAAGGTGGCAGGCATGATTTTGGCCCAAAAAATTCTACTTTTTGATCCCACTGATTATTTTTTTTTCATTTTTCTTTCCCTGTTTTGGACTGTGAAGATTTAGTTGTCTGGCAGCTGTGCTAATAGCTCTCTTGGCTTCTGAGGCTACAGGAGGGCCACATGAGTTGCTTTTATTCTCAGTGCTGAGACATCCTCCATGAGACTGCAACTATCGACATATATACCTTTATTTTAAACCAAGGTGCTTACCCTGACCACTGATGAATTCAGATTCTCTTAAACATCAGCAGAAAAGCATCATGGCTGCCATAGTGTTTCTAAGTAAGTTCCAAGAATAAAGGACAAACCAACAGAGTTTTCTCTTACCTCTGGTCTTCTTCAGAGCAACCAGGTTAAAACCCTTGCCAGAGATACTGGGATGGAAAGGTTGATGACTGCTTGCATTGATCCCAGGGTCTCTCCCCTCAGGTGATCCGAAGTTTGGGAACACCGTATACCTAGAAATGTGAGGTGAGAGGGGGACAATGGCATGCACCATGGTCTTGGGTTGGTTTGAGTCATCAGGAAGAAGGACAGAAAGAAAGAAAATTTCCTTATTTCACATTTCACTGAGCTTTAGATTAAATATAACACTTTGCAAGAACGGGGAGAGATGTGAGAATCAAAAAGGTGATATCTTAGTTCTTTAGTCCCCTTTTGCTTGCACCTTGCAAAGAATTCCCAATGATGCTGGCCTTGCAGCTTTTATACATGATCAATCATACTGATTCTCATTTACTTTTATGTGGCTTAAGGGAAGGAAAATGTGGACTAGATTCTTGCACAGCTCCAATTAATAGTAACTAGATTTGTGCTTGTGTAATCAAAATTTGTCCCTAAGATGACATTTATTTCTGGGAGGGCGGGGGATAAAGTTGAACTGGAGATTTTATGGGATACTGAGAACTGAGATTTCATTGAGTGCCCATGTTCCTCTGGCTGTTCTTTACAGCTTTAAGTTTTAAATGATAGAGTAATTGAAGACTTATTAAAATCAGAGGAGTCATGAAATTTGAGGAAAATTAAAACAGAGGTTTATTCCAGTAAGAAAGACTAACACCCTGTTTGGATTCTTTAACTTTAGCACCACTGCATACAGCAGCTTACTGAGAGCAAACGCCTTCCCCCAGTTGCTGTGTAAAGCAGAGTCACAATCTTGTACAGAAGCCAGATTAATTCAGTTCCTGAAGCTGTGCATCATGACATAATGAGGTCTTACCAAGCCAGACTTTTCTGAGGCTTCTCTCTCATAAATCTGCTTTATGAGAGAGATGTTGTGCTTTATAGGTACTCTCAAACACTTTAATTCACATTAAGTAAAGAGGCCATGAACAACATAGCCAAGAAAACCCAATTAGCCCATAGGCAAGTCAGTAAGATCAGTCTTTGTTAGGGGAGTGTGTGTGCTAAGCAAACACTGCTAATCTTCTGAAACTGATCATTGCATGCTTCCTTCGAGAGAGAGATTTTTGTACCTCGTGCTGTTGCTGCTCCTTATTGCCAAGGAACCTGCACTGTGCAATTATGGCTATGAGAGGAACAACATGCTCTTTTATTTCATTAAGAAAAGATAAGATACAGGTGAAATGTGCTTAGCCAAAGTGTCTGGTGGTTTGGGAAGCCTATATTAGGGAAGAAACGTAATAGCTTACCTGAAGTGACCTACTCTCATTTGCATCTCCTACACTTTGTGTGAGTCAGTGCAGTCAATACACATTAGGGACAAATCAATGTGCAAGCAGTGCAGGCAGTCTTCTTACTGATACCACTCATTGCATGAGGAGCGCTTTGTGTTGCCAGGTGCCAAAGACTGAAAAGACATCAGGAGCATGTGATGTGTGAAATGTCTTTTTAAAACAGAATTAAGAAAAAGAAATCTATCTTCTTAGGCTTTTGTGTAATAAGCTCTATATTAGTTAAAAATGGTGTGTACTATTAGTACAAAAAACCAAATAAACAAAGAAATTTCTTTTATCATTAATGCAAAACAAAAAACATACCCTATTTATACTTGCAGAGAAAATACCTATTTATACCATACTAATATGTTATTTATATTTTACCTTGGAGACTTAGTTTTTTTTAATGGGCAGCAGAATAAAACACTAACCTTAAAGGGCAAGAATTTAATCACTAAGCCTAGCTAAGAGTGTCTTGGGAATTTTACCAAGTCATAAAAATATCTAAGTTTTAAAAAGTAATTAATTTGCTTAATGTTGTTTGTGGTGTAATAAAATATAAAAGAAATGCCTGAAGTACAGTATTACTGGGCTAATCTAAGTAATTAATTGAGAGCTCCAAAATCTCTTGCCTTTCATTAGAAAGGCTTGTCTACCAGGCATTGCTTCAAAGGGTCTTTATGGTAAAAGGGTGGGAGATGTCAGGTGATAGCCCTTTTTAAAGCTTTATTATTTGTACAGTGTCACACAGGGTTTCTTGTTTATTCCAGCTGTATACCAAAATCTACATATTGCTAAAACCCCATATTTTCCTCAGTGAGAAGAGGGATGTCCCAGATTCATTTCCAAGCAGGAGATAATGGTCACTGCTCAGGGCTCCTCCCCTTGCTCACCTCAAGGACACAGAACTGTTAGGATGTTCACAGGCCCTGCAGGGACCCCATAATTTCAGCCGTGGCAGTTCCTGTGGGAGCTGTTTTCCTCCCATGGCTGGGGTTTGTTCAGTATCCTGGTTAATGACACAGCTGTGACATGGGAGCTGCACCCAAGCTCTCTTCAAGTCATCTGTGACTCAGGGTACAACAGGGTCACTCCATCATTGAATTAGTCTCCATAAAGATAGTTGTTGCACGGCTACAAAGAGGAAATATGTCCCTTCATTCAAAGAGTTTAAATACAGTCCTGCACTTATTTCTCTGCATGTTAACATGGGTGTTTTAAACATAAACTTCAACTGCAAAATCAATTTTATTCACACATTCTGATACAACATACTGAAGTCGTGCACTTCATTGTGAAATCTGTGTTGTGATGCTATGGGGCTAACTGCAATCAACATGAGGTGTGATATCTCACAAATTGCTATGCCAAAATTACTCATGCCTCAACTTAGATGAGCAAAAGATCTTACTTTTAATGTGTGATGCTACAGAGATAACAGGACTTAAGGTGTTGAAGTCTGGAAACCATTTGTATATTGTTACATTTATAATGAACTGGGACTCTGATTCAAACTTCGTGTCTGTCTTAATAATGGGAAGCCTTTATAGAAATGTCATACTTACAGACCAGCATCTTTGAAAGTTTATTCTGTGGATAATTCTATTTGATTTTCCATTTCTACAGTTAGAACTGGCGTATGTCTACTGGTGCTGTAGATGTGAAGAATACTTCTTAAAGTTTCTTTTCAATTCACATTCTGTTACAGTTGTATTATTGTAATAGAATGTAAATTGAAAATAAATACTAAGAAGTATTTTCAGTTTCCATTTTGTTGTGTTACAATGTGACTTGCTACATTTCTCACTGCAATAATTGGACATATTGCTGATACGGATGCATATAAATAAGGACAGTCAATCTGCTTTGAGCTCTGTCATGGCAGAACTACTTAACTACCATTGTAGATCACTTTTCATTTTAATATCTAAACTTAAGGCAGCAATAAAATAAGGATGAACACGCATTTTCATGACTGCCATGATTTAGAGAAGATTTGTGAGCTCAGGTTGTAACAGACAGCAAAGTTTTGCATTTTTAAGGGTAGAGAGTTGTTTAAAATATTTGTTATATTTTTAAGACTCACACTGGGTAATCAAGTCTGAAGCCACCCAGAACAGGTGGCAGAAGAGAAAGAAAAAAGCTTTTTCTGGCAAGGAAGCTAGCAGTTTTGTAAAATTTGGCACTGAGGTGTTTTCATCAGAGTTCTATTAGAATTTTGCTGGAGTCCGTCAGTATCACGCAAGAAACAGTTGCTCAGTGTTGTGTTACCTGCCCCTTTCTGTTCAGTCAATACCGCATATGGAGTCTGTCTGTCTACTGAAGAGAAATCAAGGCTCATGGTGGAGGGATTTCTGCTTCCAGTTTGGAAAGGCCCAGAGCAAATCCAGGGAGTTGTCCAGATGAACGCCATCCCATTTCCCTAGCAATGACTTCACTGTGGGCACTCTTCAAACACTTTTTGATAAAATAGGCATGAATCAAGTTTCACATGAGAGAGAGTATCCTTATGGAGACTTTGGCTTCTGTGCAGAAGCTCTGCAGCTTCCCTCATGATGTCAGAGCGTTAGCGGAGAGATGCGCTTGCTCAGTAATGGTAATAAGAGACACACTGGAACCCATGTGACCTTCATGAGGGTCTCCCAATTTAGTACTACTTTTCTACTCTCTGACACATGCTAGGGGCCTCTAAAGATCTGTTTCTTTTCTCAAGTTTGGTTTTGGCCTGAAGGTGATGCAGCATGGGGAGCCTCATGACCTCCACCTTCTTTTCTAGATAGAAGAACATTTTGCTTATCTTTCCTGTTACTTTCCCATGTATTCTGTAAATTATTAAGAGAATCAGACGTATCACTCTTGCCAATTTTAACAGAAAGGCAATTACAACTGGAGAATAAATTGTTTCAAATGTGTAAATTGACATTCTCTGCAGCCTTTTATTCTTGCAGAGGGGGGAGATCGCTTATCGTGCCTAACCTTAAAACCTGCTTGGTCAGGAATCTGCGGATCTGGGAACCACCACGGGTCAAGGAGCTGGGAGACAGCCAGAGAATGTAAATACTCTGCGGCATGATAAACAGCAAAACCATATTAAAACCCTCAAGGCAAAAAAAAGAAGACAATTTTCATTCATTCTGTGCTGTCACTAAATGCACTGGAAACTTTATTGGTGTGGCTTGTCAGTGGAAAGACAGCTGCCAATAGTCTAGCCTGATGTGTGTGTGTATAACTAAGGGTCTTGGCAGTGATGTTTTTCAAGACCTTTCCCAATTTTTTTGGTCTTGTTTGATGTGAACTTGAGGACCCATTACAACTATGGAAGTGAGGAGGCAACTACTTTTTCTCCAGTACATTTGACTGGCAGGGCATATGTGTGTAACCCACTGCCAGTGCACTTAGCAAAGCACATCTGCATGGTCACTGATTGATTCTAGTGCAAAACTGCACCAGGATAGATAGTGTTCATCCTTACAGTAAAGGCATTGTTGGTCCATGAAAGTGTAAAGAGTTATTGCAAATACCTTGTAATTCATTTCCCACAAAAGACAGTAATGGCTCAAAGGAGCCCTCACAGGCTAAAAGATAAATAAACCGACTGTTAATAGCTCCCAGATAGGTCTGCTTAGCACCACTCAGAGTGCATTTTTCAGGAAAGGTTCCATGTGGCTGTCACCATTTAATAGTTCCCGATGGTAGGAAGAATATTTACTCTGAAAGACCTTGGACTGTGAGCATGGAAGACTTTTTTGTGTGTGTGTTTCACTTTTTGTTTTAAAGGGTATATTCTTTCCTTCAATTTAAAGGTCTTTTAAAGACAAAGAGGATATTATAGGGAAAGAAAATATTTAAACTAGGACAAATGAAAATGTTTTTAGAGACCCAGCATATTTCAGGTTAAGATGTGAGTGCATAATAATGGAGAAAGCATTTTAATGAACTGTTGATCAAATACTCAGAGTCCAAGGTTATGTACTTTTCAGTATGTATGGGGGCAGAGTTTTATATACTCTTGTAAAGTCTCCTTCCTCCTTATATAGCTGGTATAAGGGCATAGAGTCACAGCAGTCCCTGGTTCCTTTCTGTTAAGGAAGAACTTCCACAGAAAGGTGCTGTGATCTCTTCCTCAGCCTCTACCTGGATGATCCATTCTGGTGAGCAGCTGTCATGAGGAATGCACCTCACAGCCCTGTAAAGTTAACTGTGAAATCATCACAGAATTATTCCCAGGTTTCTAGTACACTGAAGTTATCAGTGCTGATATAAGAGGTTGTTTATTTTCTCCTTTTGAAGAATTTACATTTATGCTTCAAACTACCTTAATCTAAAAGCTCGGTAGTTTGGTCAAGTTTAAGTGTTTTGCTGGTGCCATCAAGTGGCAAAATGTTGGATTGCAGAACTCCCACCGCATCCAGATCCACTCAAATACATCTTGAACAGCTCCAGTGAGGAAAATAATCCTTGAAAAGCTTCCTCCAAAAATACATATATAAAAATATGTATGCGAAAAATGGACTGAAATGCGTATAGTGTCATGGTTACTTCAGTTACTTCACTTTGATCTGGATTCTAACTTGTAGAAAGGCTAATGTTTTCGAGTATTACTAGTTGATAAATATAGGCAATGTATAAAGCAAGTTCAGACATCCTTGTTGAAGAGCTACTTGAACTGAAGTGGCACAATTCTGTATTCTCAATTTCCTTCCCAACTATATTTGCTGTCCTTTGTTACTAACTAATTTGTTTTACAGAACATGGCCCTTTGATTTCATATCATAGCTGTGCTTCATATCATCAGAGTTGAATGAATATTCAGTTTGCTGCTAAATTCACTAAATTCACAATAAGGTTAACTGAAAATTTAAACTTACAGTTCATCGTTCATACACACATCACTTTTTTTTTCCCAGCTGAGTGACATCATAATGTTCAGTAGGAAGGCCTCTGTGCAAAGAAAACACATAATTATGTAAAGCTTATGCTCGATTTCCTTATAAAAATCCAATTAAATTGGTGTGGTTTTGTCTTGATTTCTCAGGGGACTGCTAATATCAAAACTCATAGATGCTGCTGGTGTGGAAATTATCCTGTGTTTCAAAATCTACATCATGCAGGGCTGGGTTTTGAGAAGTGCTGAGCACCTATGCCTGACTTTAAAGTTCCTGAGAATGCTGAGCATTTCCCCCATGAAAACTTGACTCTTACAGTTCCTTATCACAAACACCTAACACTCAGCAGAAGCTGTGGCAATGCCTCAAATGGATACAGGCTCCAACTTCTTACCCTATAAAGAGTTATTTCTACACTCTGGGGATCACTTTCATCTCCTTCTGATGCCAAAGGCCTCATAGAATCTGGACAAACTGCATGATGGTTTTCACTGACAAGAATCTGAAGAGAAGACAGATCCACACCAAAATCCAAAACCAACAGCAGAGAGTGAATGAGAGTGTGAAACTGATGGAAATGCTGGTGGCAAGATCAGCCATAACCAGTAAGATTTTCCTGGCATTTGAAAAAGCCTTACAGTTTAATTAATTCTCACTGTGGATACTTTCTGAGGTTTTATTTACAAATTCCATTACAATCATGTTTCTTTAGGCTTCTTATACTTTCCCCACTGAAATTTGTGCTGGCACTGTCAGAGGCACAAACACAAAAATACTAAATTAATATCTAGCCAGTATCTCTGGTAGGTTTCATCGTGATCAGGGAAACTGTTGCTATTGGGGTTACTGTAGCTCTGTTGCTTGCCTGTTCTCTGTGTATTACAGGAACTTAATATGGAGGAAAGGCTACTCTCTTTTGCTCCAGAGTAGCACCATCAGGATTCTGGGTACCTGTGTATGCTCTGAACAACTCTCCTGCAGTAATACTTTACTGTGAAAGTTGTCTAAGACAAACAGCAAATAGATGTCATTAACATAGGTTTATGAAGTAGCTTGCAAACCTCCCTTTCTGACTGCTGTGTTGCCTTTCTGAAGTGGGATGAGTTGTTGCTATGACTCATCTACTTTCTCATGGAGTACTTTGGCCAAAATCTCTCCTGGCTTGCAATGTGAGGGTAGGAATGTAGAGACACAGACTACATGCCACCTAGGCAATTTCCACCCTGTGGAAAAGGGAAGGTTTGTTTCTGGACCTCTTTTTCCCTTTGGAGTGGGATTCACTTGGATTAGTTAGGGGCTCTACACTACTGTGCCTGGACAACAAATAAACCAAGGGATTGCATATTCAGAAAAGACAAACACAAGAGCAATGAAAATTCTTGTTTCAAGCTCATTATACATTCTTGCACCAGTCCTATCACTGGGATCACAACACCTTGCCAAGGTTCTGGTACGGAAGTCCCATTAGCATCATTTAACAAGAGCAAGCGCTGGACTCTCCCTCTGGGATGGAGTAACTCTGGTTATATGTACAAATTGGGGGATGAGAAGCCGGAGAGCAGCCCTGGGGAAAGAGATGTGGTGTTTGGGTTGATGGCAAGCTGTACATGAGTCAATAGCGTGCCCTGGCAGCAGAAAGGGCCCTCTGTGTCCCGGGGTGCACCCAGCACCGTGTAGTGAGCCGGGCGAGGGAAGCGACTGTCCCGCCCTGCTCTGTACCGCTGCAGCCCCACCTCGAGCACTCTGCGCTGCTTTGGGTGCCTTGATGTAGGAGGGACATCAAACTGTCAGAGGGTGTCCAGAGGAGGGGACCAAGATGATGAAAGGTCTCAGGGACAAGACTTACAAGGAGCGGCTGAGGTCACTTGGTTTGCTCAGCTGGGAGAAGGCTGAGGGGTGACCTCCACGCAGTCTAAACCTTCCTCAATGGGGAGAGTGGAGTGAGAGGTGCTGCTCTCCTCTCCTCTTTCTGGTGACCAGTGATAGGACATGAGGGAATGGCATGAATCTGCACCAGGGGAAGTTCAGGTTGGATATTTGGAAAAGGTTCTTCACTGTGCGGATGATCAGTCACTGCAACAGACACCTCAGGGGAGTGATCATGGCACCAAGTCTGTCAGAGTTGCAGGAATGTCTGGACAATACTCTTGGTCATGGTTTAGTATTAGATAGTCCTGTGAGAAGCAGGGAGTTGGACTTGGTGATCCATATGGATCCCTTCCAACTTGAGATATTCTAAGATCATTTCATGTAAAGGTTAGCTCTTGATAGCACAGAGGGAAACAAAGACAGGGAGGCACGTTTCCAGTTTTGAGTCATGTAACTCTTTGACACTGTAGTCTGCATCTTCCATTCCTGTTGTCCAGGAAAGGCTGAAGGACTGAAGGCTGTCCTTGGACTTTTCTGAATCACCCTAAAGCAGTGTGTCCTGCTCCCAAATCTTTCCTAAGTAGCGTGCTCTGCTTTCAAAGCTAGTCAGTTATGGTGGTCTAAATGCTACACGAGTGTCTGAACAACAGAGGCATCATCATTTGCCTATCTTTCAGTTAGTCAGTCTATTTTATTTATTTTAAGTTATGCTGTCATGAAGAAAAAGAAGTCTCAGGACTGGTTTCAGTGGAAGCAGCACCTACCCCAGTATGTTTTAAAGAAGAAATTGGCCATGGTAAGAGTCTAGGAAAAGGAGCCCTAATTCCAAAAGCATTCCCCAACAGCTCCTCATCTATCTAGACATATCTCTTCTTTTACCACAACTTTCTGAAAAAGCTGAGCACTGACTTTTCATGTTTATGCCTATGGCATTTGTGTATGCTGTAAAATAGGCCATAAGGGCAATCTTTAAGTTCAAGAAGGGTGTTTGGGACAACAATCTACACTAAATAATTATCAAATGATGGGCAAAAAATAAATATAGAAATTTGGAACTTCAAGAATTTCAGCAAAATACTTTGTGGAGATTTCTGAGTACCAATATATTTCCACATTAATATTTAGGGCATTGTGAAAAGAATAAAAGCCTGAAGTCCGCATTTTTGGAATGCAGATATTTGTACTTGTCAGTCTAAATTTCTATCCAGCCATTTTGCTGCCTGGTTTTCTTGATAAAAGCAATTCACTTAAACATTTTGACTGTGAGAAGATGTCTAGCCTATGTTAGCTGAGGGTCTTCACTACCATAAGTTGGCATCCTGTAACAAAGGTGCATGGAGATCCTTTTCCTTTGCTCAATTGTCTTCTGGCAGTACATGTAGAGCAATTCCTCCATGCTTCCTGTCTGCTCCTCAGGGAAGCTTGCAGCAATGAAGGAATTCCCTGAACTCTTTCTATCTGAAAGAAAAAAAACCCAAGAAAATGTCTTTTGACAGCAGCAACAGTGATGATTACCTGAAGTCTTTTAAACAATGACAACTTGGCTCTATTTTCATGACTCTTACTCAGCTTATTCTGTCTGATGCTATTAGAATGAGCTGTCACCAGGAGAAGTTAGTACAACAGTGATTGGCAATTGGTTAATGAAGGTTGGATCAAGTCGATTATGTTTTGATCAGTGAGAGGAAGAAAGAAGGTGATAGGTACATGCAGCAGGTGCATCTTGCAGTGTAATTGTGTCTCAGCTGCCAGCCCATACATACCTGCACTCTCAGTACTATATAAGTAGCATATGGGCAGCAAATATATGCAGTAGCACAGATGGAAGCTTTAGCATCTAATTCCCACTGATTTCAGACTCTGTTATTTCTGCCTTTGAAAACTTCCCCTCTCCATCTCTAGAGAGGGGTGACAAATGTTATTGTTTTGTAGCTGTAGTTCACACTGAACAAAAGCAGTGCTAGGCACTCACATGGCCATGCTAGAGGCTGAGGATACTCTATATGTGTCCATACATTGGTGTCATTTGAAATCAGCAGTTTGATGTGTATGATGAACCAAAATAAGAATCTCATTTGCCATAGATTATCAGAAAAACTTTTCTGTTTTTCAGTTTCTGAAGGCACTCAAGCATTCATTTACAAGTTCTATCTAAAGTTTCATCCCCATTCTGAAAGTAGTCAGGCAGATGCCAAGTCACCTATGTGGCTGTAATGTTTGTATTCATTAAGCCAACTCTCACTGGAAACATTAATAAATGATTCCTGTTGACTGCTATCTATTGGCTATTAAGTTGCAGAACAGCCACTTTACCTTAGACATAAAAGAGAAGCATCGCATATGAAGGTCTGATCATTTATTCAGCTAAAACAGGACTGTGTTAGCCTTAAAGTATTTACAAGTTTCCTTCTCCCAAAGAAACATTTATAGCCGATGTTGATCCAGTGATATTTGAGATCTCAACGACACATTAAAAAATGTCTCAGCCCAGAAATTATCAAAAAAGGGCTAAGGTGAACACATTTTTAAAATGTCTATTGTGAACAATCCTTAAGAGCCTGAGCCTATAGTCATTGATTTACTAGAGACTATTAGCATTTCTAACTTTCACAATTGTGGATTTATTCTGAATCCTGACAGACAACTTCCAGGTTTCTGGTTCTTTTTTTTTCTGAAAAAAACCCCACACCACCAAAAAACTAATATTCTGGGATCAGAACATCAGCTTGGTAGTGCCTTCTTTATTATTAAAAAGTTGCATTTTTCCCCCTTCAGATTTGTTTTCTATGTCATGCAGAGCTTAAACCAGAGTGTAAGATTACAGTGTCTTAAATTATGAATTTATGAAGGCCTCCAGTAACTGATTTGATCAGTGCATGAAACCAACACATCTGAGGGTATGTGAGGGTGTGTGCTGCCAACAGCTTCCAGAAGGCCTTGGAAAGAGAGTTCTTATTCATACTGGCATTTTAATCCAGGACTCCACTTTTGGCATGAATCTCCCAGTGGTCTCTATTTTGCAGTGCCTTGGTCTTGGAGTACATGAGCTGGGTTCCTTATGGATGTAATTATCCGAAGGATGTGTTCCAGAAATACACCAGGAGGGTACCACAGCCACAAATGGACCCTTAATCCAAAGTAAAGAGCACCTGAAATGTATTTTTCCTGCATCTCAGATTCTCAGTGCCCACTGTTTCACTCTACACATCTTCTCTTGGAGTCCACAATACATGCCACATAGTCACTGAGCAACACAGAGATTTGGAATTAGTTGCATTTTTTTTTGGATTGGGATTGGCTGAATTCTTTTTTAACTGTTTCCCAATAAACCTATAAATAACTACACACATAATCTTATTATATCAATTCTGAATCTGACTATCTCATCATAGGGTGAAAGACATAGGATACCTTCTTTGTATACATATATATAGAACCTAACATTATTCAAATATATGTACATGCTTCTGGTTAATAGGGGGCACAGTCTAGCTATGCAAATATTGGTAACAAATGCTCTAGTCCAAGAAAACAATGTAATAAAATTAATTCATGCATTATTTTTAAAAGCTGAGAACAACTGTTCTGTTTATTTACTTATTTACTTATTTATTTATTTGTATTTATGTGACTAGGAAAAAATGCTGCATTTTAAAAACATGTATGATATTGTAAAACATGCAGCTATCTTCTTTTCAGGTGTGGATTGTGAGTTCATGTGAGTGTGTGTTTACAGTAGCAGAAAAATATGGCTTACTACTTTTATTACAATACAGATTTTCCTGGTCACAGAGAAAAGATTGCTACAACCTTGCTATGTGTATTTCATGTTTCTGTTTTAGAGCTGGGTCTAACATAGTTGTCATCTGAAAGATGCTTTGCTCTTGCGTTGCTTAATTTTTTCTTTTGCTGGGTATCCTGTGTAGCTAACAAGATTTTTTTCTGTATATTCATTAAAATTTCGAACTATTTAGGTCTATAATTCAGTAAACTTCCAAGCTTATTAATAGTTCAAAGAGTGCAGATGGAAATTCACCAAATTCCTGCAATGCAAGGAATACCACAAAAACTTGCCTCAGGGCAGATATGTAAGTGGGAGGCATCAAGACTCATTCTGACAAGTGTGATAATCCGAAGTACTCTGACAGGAATTCAGATGTTGGATAGGAGACATTACAAGTAATGGAAAAAGTTATCAATAGGAGTAAACCAGAAGTCTGTCAGAAACATGGAAACTAAGATGTGATTTTACTAACAATAGAGATAAAATCTCAAATGAAAGAACACTGGAGGACTTGAGGCTCTGGAATCTGTTATGTATGGAAAAAAACAAATTTAGTTAAAAAAAAAAAATTGTCATGAGTGCCAAACAGCATGTAAGTTCAGCTTTCCAGACCTTTAAAAACTGCAGGAATTCTGCCATATCCTGCCCTCCAGCTAATAGTATAATTGAGCCTCAAAATACAGTGAAAACACATTGATTCATGAAACTTCCTGATTATGCATTGGTGATTGTGAAAGCAAAATGCAACCTTACTATAATTTTAAATTTTAATTTAAAAGTTTATTTCAATAATTATAGATCAACCTGTAATCTAGGAAAAAAAAAAGGTTTAAAACAGGAGTAGGTACGATGATAAATGTTGGAGATTGATTTGTGAAATATGCTCATTTTTCCAAATTAGAAATGCAATATACATGTTCATTTTATTCTTTATGAAAATTATTTCAGGAGATTTTGAATGCTAAAGCCGCAGTATAATTTATTTTAACAGTCCTCCTTTCAGCTAGAATGAACATATTTCCTGCGGAACTGACAGACTATTGCACAAAATAGAAGATACTCTATTTCAGTAAAGCAAAAAGAAAAAAAAAGTGTCTTGCCAGAAAAACATAAAATATAATGAGAAAAAACTTTCAGAAACACTAAATTGGTATCAAATACTCCTAATGGAATCATTTACCTTTACAAGTTCTGTTCTTACCTGTGTTTTGAGACAGTTGCACAATTGGGAATTTGAAATTGTGTTAGTACTACATTTGAATTGAAGGTTGTTGTAGGACTTCAGGTCCCTCATTTTCTTGGTAGTGTTGGGGCAGGTTATGCAGTAGCATCACGCTTAGTATTTCAACTTTTAGGGGAAGATGCAGGATAAAATACCAAATACCAAAGCATTTGTTACTGCTTTTTGATACTAAGGAGAAAACAGATGAGTTCTGCCTAATTCTGGCAAGTGTCAACAAGAAACAATGAGCTCTCCACAACTTCATGCAGGCATTTATATCTAAACGAGTTGCCTCTGCTTTGTGCAAAAGAAAACCACCAGGACTTTTACTTTCTGTCAAATGCAGCTTTGGTTCACAGTGACAAAGAGTCTTCTGTCAAAAAACACCATCAACTACTTATGTGAAGTAGACAAAGAAGCACTACTGCTTCCACCCTCATCCTCCAAGAGCCAGCAGAGCATTCTCTTGCATATGTGTCTTCTTCTTCTGGGGCAATCCTTAGGAAACCCTCAGGAACCTGTTTGCTCCATGACAAGCACAATAGGGGTATGTAATGGCTGGATAAGTTCACAGAGGGAAGCACTGAGTTCACTCTGCTCTCCACACACTGTGACAAGGCTCATTTTGACAAAAACCAATGGCTCATCATATGAAGAAGGCTGAGAGACCTTTGTTTTACCTTCTTGCATTTTGAGTTGTACCTTTAAGACTTCTGTGTTGCTCTGGACTTAGTGATCTGCTAGCTTTTGGGTATGGATCTTACAATGGGAATAAAGTCTGAGGAGAGTCTCAAGGAGAAAGGAGCAATTTGTATTCATCTGACTGGTACATGTTTGCTATCCTGACTTTGGCAAAGCTTTGACAAAAAGGATGTTTTAAATAAGCCCTCTTCTTCTCTGGCATATGTAAGTAAAATGCAAAAGATTTTGTTTTGCCTTATTAAAGTAGGGAACTTATTTGAAACTATTTGAAATATGTTATTCTTCCAGGATGTCTGGGAGTTTGGGCCATATGTTTTTGAAGAAAAGAAGCTGATACAGGATGTTCAAGTGAAAAAACCTAAACTAATTCTATCATGCTGGAAGTTGATAGTCAGTGGTCTGCTATGGTATCTACATGAACACTATGGGAATCTTACACTGATGACTCAGATTCAAGTAACTGGCTTCCAATGAGAAAAATATTCTGAGTTGTTGATCCATAATCTGCAAGTGGGCAAGAAACAGAAATCAGACTTTCCTTCCAGCAGAACTGCTGTGGTTCTATAATGCAATGCAGTTCTGAGTCCACACTGGTCAGACCCCAGTGGAATTTCCTCCCTATCCAGCTTTATTAGCCTTCCTCAGAAATTTATTTCTGGTTGCCAGAATTACAGATGAAGCCTGTGACTCGTAGATTTTTTGCTCCTGCCTGTTGCACATATAGAGAGGTATCACATTTCATGACTTCTCTTTGCAACTCCATAACAGCAGCCAGCTGAGGCAGGGATTTATGCCATCAATTTTACTTCATCAGTGTCCTAGCATTTCAAGCATCATCCATAGCACCAGATCATGATTTGACTGCACTCAGCTTCTAATCCACAATGCACATAGAGGCTTAAATCCATCTGCAGTCTTACCCAGCACACCAACGCCAGGACCACTGATTCGCAGTAATCCACACTCCCTCATCAAAAGGGTTCTGAATATCTATGTCTCATGTCCCTGCAGATGCACTGACCTAAAACCACCATTCAAATCATTAAACTTGCCTTTAGCTCCAGAAAAATAGTTTATTGTACAGCACTTCCAGGTGGCTGGCTCAGGGACCTCAAACATCTAGTCATTGACACCTCCCTTTAGCAGCAGGATCCAGACCAAGGGTCAAGATATCTCTATGAACAATGCTCTCTGGACACTGGCCAATGCATGCAGAGGGGCCCACACTCTGTCCAGTTATGTTTCCTGGCAAACTGGCCCAATTCCTTGGTAGAAGAAGCCAAGGGGATTTTAGCTCAGTGACCAAAGTCACAAGTCCTTATTGATCCAGGGGAAATGACCCACAAAGGAAATCAGTAGTTTCCAGGATGAAATCTCTCCAAAACAGGAGCCACAATCATACACATTTCAGCCCCAGAACTTTCAGAAATCCATGGTAAGAGAATGATTTAACTCACTGGGAGGCTTTGCTGAGGCAAAGCTCCCAGTGGGAGAAAGTAGGAAGGTGTAAGACAATGATACATGATTATTTTGAGAAATGATACCTAAGTAAAAATTGGTTTCTAAATGTAACAATGTTTCAAGTATTGTGCTTACAGAGCCCTAAAGAAGTATTATTCCAACACAGGAGAAAATATTTGGAGATCAACCCCTCTCTTCCCAACCATCATTTTCTGTCTCTTTGGAAGAAAAGCATTAACAGGAAACTGCAGGGCTGAACTAAGCCTACCTTCTCATTCAGTGCAGTGCACTGTGACTATGCTTTGGTCTGTGTTCTGGTTGTATTTGACATCACAGCAAGCGGGTGTTGGGGATCTTCTGGAGTGGTACATGGGATCGGACAGCTGGTGATGTCAGCAGGTGTTTAACTGTTGAATGGGGGGAGGATATCAGAGCACACCTGGGAGATGGGATCCAAGACATACATAGGTCATGTGGAGTTTTACCTCTCCTGAATAAAGCAATAAATACAGCCACAAACCAAGAGAGCTTGCTACAGAAAATTTGATTGGGAAGAATTGAGTGAAATCGTGGATGTTGGTTCAATTCTTGACAAAGTGGGTGAGCCTGGTGGATTTCAAGTAAGGCAGGCAGCCCAGCAGCAAGACTTCTGTGAAGAGCCAATTTATATTCCCATTCTTGAAGACACCGTTATTCTTTTCTAAGGTCTTGTGTGGGATGTTCACACCATCCTTCAAAACAGTTGGAGCTGGCCACCACTGGTGAGTTTGGATTCTGGTTAGTTGGCTTGCTGGATGTTTTTGCCCTCCTATGTTTGACAGACACCATGATAGATTTTGATCTGTTTTACTTTCTTTTGCTGACCTTTTCTTTTCTCTCAATGTGTTTTTTGTTTAAGTTGAATTGGCCTCAAAATAAATGGATGCATTTGAAAAGAGTGTTTTTTCTGTTGGTTTTTTTTTCACCAGTGAGAGCAAAACTAGCTGGAGGTCCTACTTTTCTTGGAAAAGCAATGTGAAAAAAGCTGGGAGCATGTCTTTTGGCAGGTGATAATACATAAATTATTAAAATAAGTACTTTATAAATACCGATTAAATGCACTATTGTGTTATTAATAACCAGTTAAGCTGGTTTATTATGATTTTGAACCACTAATTTGTTTTTAACCTGGAAGGCTTGGCTGTCACATTAAAGTGAACTAAACTTTAGTGTTTGTGCCACATGCAAGTGATAATAGCTGTATCGGTGATTTCCAGAGTTCACAAGTTTAATATATTCTGAAAAAACTTTATTTTAGTGTTTCTTTTTCATGCCTCATCTTAGTCTAGAGCTGAATGTTTGGAAAGGCTCAGAAGAATATTTTCCTTCATTTCATTAATTACTCAACTGTTGAAAAATCTCTGTTATTTCCTTCCAAAAATGTACTATGGAAGAATTACAGTTATGGTTTTAGGATACAATGGGAATGACCTGCCTTAGCTGTTATTATAGAGGGTGTGCTGATTGGAAGAAAAAGGCTTAGGACATCACTTCTACACTCCAAATCTTCACACAAAAGAGGTCACCCCCAACACATAAATCTATCAGTACCTAAGTTGTGTGTTCTGCTGCCAGCTGTGTCTCCACATTACTGAGTTTCTTTGGAAAAAAACTAATTGGGAGGATGAAGGTCCTTGATACATCTCTGTATAGCTCCCTTACCAGGCTGCAGGGTCCTGTGCTGATGGAACAATGGTGTCAGGGAAAGATGGATATAAAAAAATCACAGAATTCTTGAGGTGGGAAGGGACTTCTGAGGTCACCTGGTCCAACCCCTACTCAGGCAAGACCACCTAAAGCAGGCTGCTTAGGACCATGTTTCCAAGGAGGAAGACTTCACATCCTCTCTGGGCAACCTTGTCAATGCTCAGTCACTCTCATGGCCTAAAGTGCTTCCTTTAGATTGATTGTCCCATGTTTCAGTTGGTGTCCATCACCTCTGGCTCTCTCACTGTGAACAAATGAAAAGAGCCTGGCTCCATCTTCTTTTGCAACCTCCCTTCAGGTGTTTATACACATTGATGAGACCCTCCCTGAGCCTTTTCTTCTCCAGGCTGCACAGTTCCTGGTGTCTCAGCCTTTTATCGTATGAGAAATGTTCTAGACCCTTCATTAGCTTAGTGGCCTTTCACTGGACTTTCTCCAGTAGCTCCATCTCCTTTGTTCTGGGGAGTCCTGAACTGGACACAGTACTCCAGATGTGGTCCCTCCAGTGCTGAGTAGAAGGAAGGACCACTTCCCCCAGCCTGCTGGCCACTCCTCCTCATGCAGTGCTGGATACCGTCTGCCTTCCTTCTAGTGAAGGCAGGTCATCAGCTCCTGTCCAACTTGGTGTCCACCAGCACCCCCAGTCCTTCCTGCAAAGCTGCTTTCAGCTGGTCAGCTCTCACATATGCTGGTCCTCCTCACAGCATGGGGCTGTTCCTCCCTACATGCAAGACTTTCCATTTACCTTTGTTGACCTGCAGGAGTTGTTGAATTGCATGTCAGTCCATTTCTCCAGCCTGTTCAGTCCTTTGGTTGGCATCATGACCCTCCTAATTTTCAATCATCAGCAAACTTGTTGAGGATACACCCTGCCCCATCACTCAGATAATTATGACAAGGCAGGTCTGTCCCCAGTATTCGTTTCTTGGGTACATTGTTCTTTATTGGTCTCCAATTAGACTTTGTACCACAGATCATCACCCTTTGGACCCAGAAATTCAGCCAGAAATTCAGTTTTCACTTTCATTCAGGCCATAATATATCATCTGGTCTATGTGAGGATTTTATGGGGAGCAGTGTCAAAAGCATGACTTAAGTCAAGGTAGGAAATGTCCATTCTCCTGGCTATGTCTGTCAAGTAGTCATTGCATTGTCAAATATCATCAAGTTGGTCAACTATTACTTTCCCTTGGTGAGTTCATGCTCCTGATCATCTTGTCCTTCATGTACCTGGAGGTGGTTTCCAGGATGAGTGGCTCTGTACCTTCCTAGGGCTGGAAATGAGTCTGACTAGCCTGTAGTTCCCTGAGTCCTCCTTCCTGCTCTTTTCAAAGATATGAAAGGCATTTGCTGCCTTCCATTCCTCAGACATATCTCCCAGTTGCCATGAATTTTTAAGGTTTAGAGTGGCCTCAGCCAGCTCCTTCAGCACTCACCCCAGTAGGGCCCATAGACTCTTGTATGTGTGTTTTAAAGGCTTTTCAAAGACTGCTCAGTAAAACACTCCTGTGCTTTTGGTCCCATCTTGTGTTGTGAAGAATACAGAGAATAAACTTGCCACACCCAGTTTTACTTCTAAAATGCTGTGAAGATCAGGAGTCAAAAGCAGAAATGAAGTGGTATTCAGAAGCATGATCATTCAGGAATTCTTCCCAGGCTATTCAGGAGACCCAAGAAAAGATGTCTTCAACCCAGTCCTAAAAAGGACAATTGCAGGCCTGACAGCTTTACTACTCCAGCTATCTACCTAAGCATATTAAAAATGTTCTGCAGTGAGTTCTCCTTATAGTGCTTCCATTTCTACATCTCTGTGGCTTTTCTTGAGAGCTTGCCCCACTGATTTCCTCTCTTACTCCACCACCCTGTTAATTGTGCCTATAATCTCACAGTCAAGGCCTGTCCAAGGTTGTTCCTATGCTCTTGCAGTTATGTGAAAAGTGGGATAAAGAAAACGATCCCCTTTGCTGGGGCTAAGAGAGGAAGGAGCCTTACAACAAGGAATTGGAAGCATAATCCACATTTTTAGCAAAATATTCCTCTCACAGGGACTAAAAATCACCTGATGACTCTGACAGACAGGCAAAATACTAATTTGTATTTAGCAGTGGTACATATATGATCTCAGGGGAGGGATCTTATAACCTTCCCATTGACTAATGCAGAAAAGATAAAGACTTGCTGAGGCAATTATTAAGCCAGTACCCCCTCCATGGTGAAACTCAGTATGCCTCGGATGGTGAGATGGGACAAAGCCAGTGGAAACCAAAAGTACAAAAACCTTGTTTCTAAGTGAAGAAAGCTATGTTACCTACATAGTGGTGGGTCAAGAAAAGGTGAGGCCAGTTTAGCTAAATAGGGAAAAAAGTAATTTGTCTTTTTTCCCCCATAATTTTTGTGGCAGCAATAGAGAGATGGGAGCATTTCAGTGAAGAAGACAGAGACATCATTCTCTGGAGTTCTCTCTGATTTTAATAGCCTCAATACTGTGGGGGCTACAGATGCATTTGGATCCCAAAAGAGCCAAAGCAAGCTGTTTATTGAAGGGAGAAATGCTACATATTCTAATCTTTAAGCTGGTGTTAAAAGGCAAAAGTTAGAAAGCATTGATAGATAGCTTAATACACACTGCAACATATCCTCTCTTCAGGCTTTATGTCAAATGTCACTGTAATTTCTTTTTTTTAAATTTATTTTGGTATGTTCTAGGAATATGTTCTAGGAATGGTTATTAAAAGACAGAAAGTTGGGATGGCCAGACTTGTTAAGGTTTAACGTTCATGGGATAGATTTTGTAGAGCTAACGGTGTAATTTTCATTTTCCTTACTCCTCCAGGAGTTTTTCGTGCTAATTTACATCCCAGGTTCTGTAAGAGAACAATTCTCCCCAAAATCAAGCTTTACAAAGAATGTTCTTTCTGCCCTCTCGTGGCCACGAGCCAGTTTTGCATCGACGAGAATTCCAGACTTGAATCACATTTCGATAATTGCAAATGTCTTTCTTTTACTTTAGAGAACAGACATAAGTGTTGTATCTCCGAGTCATTTTTTCTGAATAAAGTGTATTTATGTATATCTTCCATTTGAATATAATAGTTTATTATTTAGATTATCAAATTAATTACATACAATTCTTCTAGTTTTATGTCGTAACCCAGAATATGAAGCTGTGACTTGCATGTTACAAGAAACAGGTAAAGAGCATTTATTTTCTAACAACTAAAGTGATTTTAATTTTAGGGCCTTTGTTGCACTTTTGGTCTGTTCACATGAAAATGTTGTATTATTGCATGCAGCAGTTTCTTCACAACTTCAGTGAATTTTTGAGTTATTTATAAACTAAATTGGACTCAGTTTCCATGTCATGTCAATCAATCAATCAATCAATCAATCAATCCATTTATTCCACTGGAGTGAAATTTAATTTAAGTTTAAATTTATTCCAGACTGGTGGCAGGATCAGACCACAAGGTCAATTTCTATTTTAGAAAGATCCTATGCAGTGTCAGGGTGACCATGTATCCCTTATATGAATAATGCTGTCCACGATAGACTTATAGAGGATTGAATTGTTTCAGTTAAGGCTGGTGCTTATCACATTTTCTGATAGCCAAGTATCCACAGACAGAACAGGTACATATGCATGCACAATGATTTCTCTCATGCTTATTAGCTGGTGAGCGTCTGAACAAGAAATTTTGTAGCACACATGTAAGAGCATATAATACAACAGTGATTTAAAAGTATTATAAAAAAAAAAGAATAAGTCATTCACTGTCAAATAATACTAACAAATGAGAATATTTTTCTGTTACTTTTGGAAAATGGGAAAAAAATCCCATTACGTTATACATTACCTGCAAACTTTTTCCTATGTGCTCCTTTTCAGTCTGCCCAAGCTACTGTAACCTCATTTTGGTGATTTCTGGGGTAAGTAAGAAAATCACTACTGCACATGTGCCAGTGCCAAACTATGCACCATCTGCACTTGGCAGCAGAGGGGAACAAGACCCAGAAAGAATTTATCACTAGTTGCACATTTGAGATGAGGGTGGGCTCTGAAATCCCCAGGCCACCCCTGGATTCATAACATCATATGGAGTATAAATATGTGCAAGAACACATTTGTTAGGAAATGCCTTGAAATACAGAACTTCCAGAAACATGCAGTGGTGGCTGAGCAGAAACAGGAAGACCCTTCTGAAAACTGTCTGTTCTTTCCTCTCCCCTGCTCTTTCTGCAGACTGACACATTAAGAGCAGTTCAGAATCCCCTGGGTTCACACTTCTTTTGAGATTCCATAAGCCATATGTGATTCCAGTATAACTACACTATAGGTTGCTCTGGACTACCTCCACTGGTATTTAATTTCTTCACAGGAATCTGAATTAAACTTCTGACTTTTCTTTCATAGCTGCCAAAAGAAATCAGCTGCTGAGTTGGGCTGTACAATTTCATTTGAAATGCCTCTTGAGGGACACGCAAACCTGCAGCTCTCAGAATTGATGGTGGTCTCTAAAGGCAAGTAGGTACTTAGTCAAAATGGTAACTGCACTCAAAGACAAGCTCAGCACCAAACATATGCTTTTATGTTTTTCTTGAGCTGCTCTCTGCAACAGCAGAGTTCAAAGAAAGTTTGCCTCAATTCTTTTACAAATAAATTTCTCCATATTGGCCATAGAATAAATTCCAAACACTTTTATTGCCCCAAGATGTGGATGTATTTTAAGTACACACAGAATTAAGCAGCTGAGAGAAGCAGATGATTTTTAAAACTTCCCCTTTGTTCTCCTTCACTAAATCATCCAAATAGGAAGTGTTCCAGGGTTTGGAGCAGAGATTCCCCTGCATCCTGCAGACCCAGGTGAGGCAGGCTGTCCCCCATGGAGGACCCCATGCCAGAGCAAGTGGATGCCAGACAGAGGCTGTGACCCCTGTGGGAAGCCTGCACTGGAGCAAGTTTGCTGGCAGGACTTGTGACGCTGCAGGGGACCCACACTGGACAGTCTGTTTTTGAAGGACAGCACCTCAATGGAAGGGACTCACACTGGAGCAGTTTGTGAAGATCTGCAGCCTGTGGGAAGGACTCCTACAGGAGAAGCCCATGGAGGAGTGTCTCCAGGAAGGACTCTGTGTTGGAGCAGAGGAATAGTGTGAGGAGTCCTCCCCCTGAGGGGGAAGGAGTGGCAGAATCATCCCTTGATTAACTGACCCCAACTCCCACTCCCCATTCCCTGCACTGCAGGGGTGGAGATAGAGGGATATAGAATTTGTGACTGATCTTCCTTATCTTCACCCATGAGCCTTTTGTAATATTTTTTCTTAACTGTCCAGCTGAAGATGGAAGTGATATGGGGGCTTTGGTAGGCACCCTGGATCAGCTCACCACAAGCATCTCCACAAATTGTAAATTTGTTTTCAACTGAAAACTTTAATATAAAGCTCCTCAGAAGTATGAGATATACTTTGAACCTCAGCTATGCAAACTAATTTAATGTTTTCTTTTATGTGAGGTGGAGCAGCTTCAGAACTAAGGTGAAAACCCAAGCAAAGTTTTGATTTAGAGTATTTCTAGTAGTTGCCTCTGGTTTTAAACCACTTTTCATCTATCACTTGTTACTTGTACATGCATAAATGAGGTATTTGCAAAGACAGATATGTGGCTCTGTGTGCCCTACAACACTAGTATTGCATTGTTGCATGACTGTGCATTTGTGCTATGGTATGCAGCATGTGAAGTGTAGCTCCAGTTTCTATTATTTAAACATTTATTTCAGTGTGACTGAGGTATCAAATAAATGTGAGGAGAAAGGAAAATAAGTGTTTTTCAATACAGTAAAATGGGAAGCTGCAATTGAAAGGACTGAAAATATTCCTTATTGGGTCATTGGCTATCTCTAGCTCTATATGTAAGATCAGCCCTCTGGGTTCATCTGAATTACTGAAAGATTCTGAGAGAATTTAAAGACGGAAGTTTCTGATACAAGCTTTGCTTTCAGCTCTATATGTTAAACCATGAACTGACATTTATAGCTTTATTTGTTTTCCAGCTTGTGCCTGTCATTTCCAATGTGTTGCAAGAGAGAAAGAGCTGGACATCATTCTGTATGGTAATTGATAAATGTGCCAGAAGTCACTTGTCATGAGCATCAGAGATGAGATAAGATATTAAGTACAAATGCTTCAAAGCTAGAGCAAGTGTCCTAAATAGGAGAGAATAAGGGAAATAGCTTAGTAGTCATCATGTTCCAGAAAATGGAAACTGTTAATTGCTCCTACCTACCTGCACCGTTATTGCTATTGAGTAGGAAACCTTCAGCTGTTGCAAGTGACCTACTCTTGCTTGGTGAGGGACTTGGCATCAAAGTCATAAAGGTATATAAGGAAATGGACCTAAAGATCCTTTGTGAATTAACTTTGTCTTGTCTTAGCCTTGCACCTCACAAGCTTGAAGAACCATAGAATCACCAAAAAAATAATTGAGTTAAAAGGATCAGTCCTCTGGAGATCACATGGTCTAACTTCCTGTTGAAAGCATGGCCTTAAAAGAAATAATTATCTGCTGAGGTATGGCTGTGTGAGACAAAGCAGTACTTGAGTGCCTCTGAAAATCTGGGATGTAGCAAAATTAATTTTCCTGTGCAAGGTTTTTCTGACCTATGTCTGTCTTAATCACCTGACTGTTTTTTAAGACCTGCAAACAATGGAAATAACCTGTTTTTCGTTTCATTTTATGCACTATCAGCATGTTGGAGGATGGTAATAAAAGATTGGAATGCACTTCAATAGCATTTAATATCTCCTGGTTTTAGAAAAATGTCATAACCATATACTTTGTTTTTAGTATTTCAAGTACAGTGGTAGCCTACAGAAGTATCTGAGTTTTTTGAAAGCCATTCCAGAATATTTCTTCTACCAGTTAACTCTAGGGGTCTAAGTGGATAATTTGTATGACAACTGTAGAAGAAACCCATTTTTTGTTGGTTTTCACTAAAATTTTAATTGAATACAGTTCTGAGTAAGGCCATAGGACTGACCTTCTGACTAATCACTGTATAAGATATATTATGCATGGATATGAAAAGATGAAAAAATGTATTTTGTCCTATCCATTGTTCTTGAGATAAAATACTCATAAGGATACTGTCAGCCTCTCTTTTCTTTCCTAATAGCACATTTTTTTCTCATCCAAACTCTGTGCAACGAAAGATCTGAGTGGCACTAGCTGAGACCCTTCTACATTATGTCATCAGGAGAGCAGCACAAATGCAAATCAGGTAGCTATGGCTGTCAATGCATCTGTGCCAGATGTACTTTATTGGGTGGCACTAATGAAAGCATTTCTAGTTCCTTCTAGTGGGTGCTCTTAAACTTGGGGAAATTTTTAAAATGTCTTGCTTATGGTTTGGAAATTTCTAGTGGTCTGTCATGACTAAGGATAGCCCAGTTGTCATATTTTAAAGAAAATGCAAAAGGCAATTGCAAAAGCAACTGAAAAAAACCTAAGACTGACAGATTTTAAATGCCAGATTCCCAAGTCTGGCTCCTTCTGAGGGTAAACTGAAAGTGTCACTTTACACTCCGCTAAATCTGTTCAAATGGGTTATTGAAATCAACTCCATGATGAGCCTTTGGACTTACAAATTAATCAGTACATTGTCAGCTGTCTTCTCTATAAGCTTAAGTCAGAACCTAAAATAAGCCTGGTGTTTTTACATGGCGACTTTAATATTAGGCATAAATATTACTTATATGGCAAGGAAGGCTGGGAGCTCCTGAACCCTCCAAGAATTCATGCCAGTAAGCCTCAATAGTCTGTCAATTGATTTACTTGTGTCCTTTCCTTGCTTTTTCCCAATTCATGAATAATACCTATATATGGATAATAAATAATCCGATGAGTGATAGCTAGAGCAATGTATGTTGCCTGTTGTGCCCCTTCTCCTCCTGTTGCACTATCCAGTGATTATTTTCTTGGCTCATGTGCTCTCAAGCCAAACAGAAATTTTGTACAGCATAGCATAATTCCTACTTTATCTACTTTTCACCTAGCAGTTCCTCTGCTGAGGGAAAATAAATCAATAGGCACCTCCTGTATCCATGGCATGAAGTTTGCACTAGGACAACTTAATTGTACCTGGTGCTGGGCCGATGTTTGGGCTTCTGCTTTCCTCCCACAGCAGCTATCATTAATACCAATTGATGTGTACCCTTTCCCTGTTGCTAGGTGATACGTGCCTTAAAAAGGCAGCTTCTATTGCTGTGCAGGGATTCTCACAAATCTTCTTTGCTTTTGGTTCACGTGATGTGCAGTGAGGTTTGCAGAAACACAGCTGAGAATTCAGGATGTTTCCTTCTGCTGTCTGTTTGACTGTAAATCATTTAAAGATCCTGGTTTTCCTGACTAAAGAAAAAGTGATGCCTGTTCTGGTAGTAAGCAATGGCAAGTCTTCTGCTTCAAAGCCTGGGTCTTTGACTTTCCCCACACACAATTTGTTGACCAGTGTCCTTCACCATGGACTTGGCTGCTGTACCCAAGTGTTATACTGCAAAACAGAACTTTCATAAGTACTTGTTAGGTAAAGTGTCTTCTGAGGCTCAGAGAGAAGCCCTAGGATTGGGTTGGAATTCAAAAGGTGTAATATCACTGGTTTTATCTGTTTAGAATTTCCTATCTCTTTTTTATTTCAGGTGTGAGTGAGTAGAGAGAATAGATATTCTCAGGACTATAGTGTGATTCCTTTGGATTGAATTAGATTCACCAGGCACAGGCTGAATAGTGTTGTATTTCCAATAGCCTCATTAACTTTGTAGAGGAATGGCAACTCAGCGTCTGTCCAGTCCATGAATTTATCTGACCCATTTGATGCGGTTTTCTTCCAGGTTCTTCTAAAGGTATGTGGAAGGATATCTGGTTACTGGTTATTTAGCATAAAGACTAAAACAAGAGACAGGAGAAGTAATAAACTCTCAGATACCCAAACCTTGAGGGAGAGGAGGTAACAGGACAGTAACAAAGAGCAGAACTCCTAGACCACTGCTTGATGGGACTTGAAAGGAACCACTGAATGCCTTGAGTGTGTTCAGCCAGACACTGAATGGACACTGTGCATGGACACTCTGAACATGTGTGTGCATGATCTGATAGCAAATCTCAAGCCAGGCTAGTGGGCAAGTAGAGTGAGTGGTCTTGTTGCAATGGGGAATTCTTGCAACGTGTATTAGACAGTGACGCTCATGGGAAGGAAATAGGGAATGATATTTGGTAGATGGCCAGAACCTGAGGAGTCAAAGGGGCCTGGAGGTCTGAGGGCTGGGAACTGGAGAGACACAGGTTGTCTGGTTCCAAGCTATGGAAATGACTGAGCATCAAAGGGCTGCTGATGAAGGGACCTATTTTTGTGTGTGATTCTAATGTCAATTTAAAGTTGGACTAGCTGGTGAGCAGAAGAAGAGGTGTAGGATCCAGCTACCAGAGAGACAAGTTGCCTTTCAGATTTGTATCAAAGATGACCGATAAAACACAGGAAAAGTGTTTTCTCAACACTTGATTTTCTTTAGCTGCATATGACACAAAGGCTGTCAGCAGTTTTGATCTCACTTCTGAATGTTATACACATTGTAGGCTTCTTTTTATTCAAATCATGCATCTTTATTCATATTATGCTTCTTTTAATTCTGCTTAAAATGCTTTAAATTATACAGCCATTATTCCGAAACTTGGTTTTACAACCGATAGGACATAAGTAGCACAGAAATAAATAGAATTTACACTACACTGCCACTGAAGTAATCTACTACAACAGTCACTAAAATTATCATTGCCTTATATGTCAAGGGTTTGTACAGAATAAATATATTATGCATACATGAAGGCAGGTTTGCATTTCAATTCACATGTTTCCTTTTCATGACCTTTAGTTTTGAAAACACATTGCATCTTTTCCAAGTCTTTCAGATTCTGTCTTCATAATTTCATTCCAGTATTAACGGAACTGTTAAAATTCATATCCCTAAAAATACCAGACAAATAAAACAAAAGCTGTTATAACTAGGTGAGACAGTGAGAAAGGAATGAAAAGAATCAAATTAAATGAGAGACAGCCTTGGCTTCTAAAATACCAGTTATCTTTCCTGGCTTGAACTTCTGCTTTATGCCTGTGTCAGAGGGAGGTCAAGGGTAGCCGACTGAAACTTGGTTACAAGACAAATGGGCAGTTCCAGTAAGGCAGCAGTTATGATAAAAGAGACTGTTATTGAAGAGCTGGTTTAAATTTTTCTTAGTAATGGGCAGGAAATAGTTTCCCTATCACAAAAAATATTCTGAAATGTCATAAAAAATTTTTCATGTTAACTTGGAATGAAAAATCAAAATCTCAAACATTGTCTCAGTAAGAAAATATGAAAAAAAAATAGGATTGGATGAGAAAAGAATCATTTTCAGAATGCTGCTATTCAGCTTGGAATTTTGTCTTTTTTAAACTCTAATTTGCATAAATTTAGAAAATGGAAGAGTAATTTGTAATTTTATAGTGCTGAAATGGGATATTTTAATGATTCTGAACCGTCTTCACCAAAGCCATAACTTTTCAAAATGAAACCTGATCTGAAAAATCATCAAACCTAATCCTGTCATATGAACACTTTCAGATTTGTCTACTTGGCACCTTCTCATTAGAAAAGATTTTATAAAAAGATGCTCTACTACTTTTGATGAGATTTTTTGATTTGATGAACTGCAATCTTTCTTTTGGCAAATAGAATTCATGTTTAGGAATATTCCTAGAGCAGTTCTATCTGTATTTGATCATCAGTAACCTGTGATTTAATATGCATTTAATATATGGCTTGAACACTTGTGTAACATTACCTGGTTCAGATTCCTGAATGTCTTGAGGCAGATTGACAGCCAGTGACTTCCCAAATCTCTGTGGCAAATTAAGAAGTGATTGACTGGAACCTTTAACAAGTGGAGATCTCCCAAGCCTGTGTGATACCTTTGGAGACCAATTAGGTATGTTCTCTCCAAAAGCTCTTCCAAATCTCAGGGGCAAATTAGCAAATGGTTTAATGCTTCTTTCTTCTGGATAATTTCTTCCAAATCTAAGTGGTAAATTAGCAACTGAATTTGGCATCTTGTTTACTGTAAAAGGTTTCATTTTAATGATATTTTTTGATCCCCAGTCTTCCATTTCTTCAAAATTGAGACTCCTCTGCTTTTCTTCCAAAATATTATCTTTAATCTAAAGAAAAATAATTTAAAACAGGATATGATCATTTTATAGGGCATTACTCCAGCTACCAATCACACAAAGTACTCAATTTCATACCTCCTTAGAAAGCTGCTGGGCAATGGTCCTATTTTTCTGACTATGCAATGTTTTTTAGTTGTATTTGCTAACCTCCAATGTAATGTGAGCTCCTTCATATGGATTACTTCATATGCTGACGCAGTCCTGCTTACCTTTTCAGAACTCTGACCACAAGAGCACATCTCCATATCAGTATCAGCAAATGGTTCAGCTCAAATTGTGTCAGTTGGAAATATTTCTGGGCACAGGTGCCAGTACCTGTGCAATCTGTTAAGGGTGGACTGCAGTTGCTGTCAGGTCCACATTTGCAAATATCACCACCTGAAGTTGCCTGGAGGGGGAAGGTGCTGAATATATTTAGTGACCTGACGCAGACCCAGACTCTTACTTATCTGGTTTGGATGAACAGGAGGATGGACCAAGCTACCTGAAGGTATAGATCATTTATTCCTAAGCATTGGGTGGCTGCTTTGGACCCAATATCCATCCAGGCTAACAGACAGGGAAGTGAATGGAAAGTATTTGGGTCAAGATCACATTATGCCTGTTCTGGCCTTGCAGCATGGAGGTTGTCCTGAGCTTCAAATGGCTTTAGTCCTTCATTAGTACACGAGATGCATTGGGAGCTCCTGGGCTCCTAATTTCTGTGCAACCAGCACAAAATATATTTTCTGTATCTATGCTGACATACAGTGAAGAACTGAGCCTAGTCTATTACCTGTCTCCTGATGTAAAGGGCAGCTATTGCCTGAAAAACAGCTTTATCAGTGTGACCCTTTGTATAGAGCAGTGCTCTTCACTCGGCTTATTGAAAATCACTTACTTTTGTGACAAAAATAAGTTTCCAAGCCTAAACAGCAAATATGTACAAATATGGATTTAAATTTCCATTAAAGACACAAATGCTACTAATCTTAATTTCTCTTCCTTGTCCCTATTTGATTTCACTGTGAGTGTCTCCAGTTACTAGCAGACAAGGGGAATGAGCCATACTAGTTCATACTTCATAATTAAAACTTTAAATAAACTATCCCTCTGATTGCACCTGCACACCCCTTCTGGAAGTATATAAAAGACAGTGAGCTAAAGTCCAGAGGATTTGACTAGCATAATTGAAATTGTATTTTGTTTTGAAGGATGTTTATTATACCAATGATGATAAGTCAGAAAGAGAGGTTGGCTTCCATTTCCTAGGGAGTATTTGCAGGGCAGACATGAAAAATAATATAGATGAAATGTGCAAATTTCATTTGACATCTATTGAGACATAATAAATGTGCAGCCCTGCAAAGAAATTTTTACAGGCAATTTCCAGAGTAAAATTTTATGACCATTAACTGTATTAGATTTAAAATGTTCTCTGTTTATCATTATTCTTTGAGTATTACAAGCATGCCTTTATTAATTTTGGATTAATAATCTATCTGTTATATTGCGTGCATAAAATGCCTGACAGGAATGTTAATTGAGGACCCACTGTGTAAGTAAGAAACATTTCAGAAAAAGTCTCAGCCTAATCACAGAGCTGTATTGCAAGAAAATTGAAACATGAGTTGATTTACACAGTATGTGTGTCTGAGCAAATGAATTTCTTGAAAATTCTTTCAACAAGCTTTTTTCAGCTTTTACAGCTAATGCTATAGTGCTGGATGCTGTGGAGTGAGTTTAGGAGAGCCAAAACATCCAATGTGCTCAGGATCTGACCCACAGTTCCCCAAATAATGTCATAGTAATAGAGACCTTACCTCATAATATTTATCATCATTGTCTTCTCTGCTCTGCAGTCTGGACTTCATTGGTTCATTTAGGCACATGCTGTTTGATGTGAGAAAGATCACTGTAGCTAAAGCGAACAGAACAAACTTCTTGGTTGAAATAACTTCCATTTTTCTCAAGTTAAGCTTACTTGGAGAGCTCAGAATCTGTACAGAAAATAAAACTACCATCTTTTTATATAATCAGAAAACAAAACAAAAAAATTTTTCACCATGACATCAGTCTCTAAAGCTCCAATTCCCAATATTAATTAGGGAAGTAATTTGAATGTATTTGAAGAATGTTGGGAATTTATTTTGTGAAGCTTTTTTAGACAACATAACTTCATGTTAGGGACACACTGACTTTACAGACATTTTCTTCTGGTGAAGTATGTCTTAATTAGCTAGTTTTGAGAGCCACAACAGTAGGGATATGCAATAGCCACGATTCTCCATCACTAGTACACAATCACCTTGTTTCTTTCTTTTGTATCAGTGTCCTCAGAAGAACTATAAAAAGAAGCTTTCCTCATGTAAGCATTCTTTTGCTTAAACAGTCCTTTTGGACCATAGAATGCTTGTTTATACTTATGTACACCTAGGAACATTGTCCCATTGAAACCAAGTGCTGTCTATTGGAGTTGTTGATTAGGTCCTAAGAGATGTTATGCATCAATGTGATCTATTGATGTACATAGTGTCTAGGCTCTAAAATGGACATATTAATTTGCATTCAGAATGGATTAGGTACATGCTTTTAAAACCCTGCCTATAAGTTTAATTTTTAGAAATGCCAAAGGTTATGTTACATCTATATTTTTAAAGCCAAATTTCCAACAGTGTTTTTAAAAAGGCGTATGCCACTTTACTGAACACAGTGAAAGCACTGGACTGCCCATGCCTGTTCTGTCCCAGAAGGAGATTCAGGATGCACACTAAACATACCCTTAAAGTGCACACTGAATTGGTTGCTAGATGAGCTGGTGAACCAGGCTAATATTGGGAAAAAAAGCATATTGTGTTGTTCTTCCATTTGTTATTCCTAAATTCTTGAACTGATTTAAATTAGTACTTAGAATCAGCCCCATATGGAGGAAATCTGACCGCTCGCGTTCAGTGCTCACACTGAAAATTGGACTCTAGACATGTTATTTTGCAATTCAACACCAGAGTTGTAAAATGTCTGTTCCATCACAGCCCTGGCAATGTTGTCCCAAGAGAACATGTTTTATGCTGTGGGCACCATGGATATTATGGACTGTTTATCTGTTGACAGTACATTACTGTCTTTCTTGCACAGTGGAGCTGAAGGATTTGAAAGTAACCTCATTTTTTTAATTAAGTTGGCTGTTTTCACGGGTGCATGCATGGAGTAGTTTCTACCTTAGATTCTCTGAAACTGAGATCCTGAAAGCCATAAGCAGCCTTCAGAGGGAAATCCCATTGACAGAGGGGAAGTGAAAAGGAGACAGTTTCTCTTAGATGAACTTCCCCAGGTGAAAAGAGTGTCAAAGATTCTGCTCATTTTTTTGTGACAGAGACCATCAAATTGCTAAAGTAGATTAGAATGGCATCAGTAATATAATTAGGAGCTCCTGTGAGAAAAGAGTGTATTTTAATCAGTAACTGGCTTTTGTGTGTCACTTTCCTTTGCTGATGTACATTTACATTTACATTTTTACATTTACATTTTTTTACTTTTTGTTTCTTCATGGTATGCAGTCCTTCTGGCCCTGGCTCACAGCAGAAAAGGTTGAGTTCAAAGACCATAGAATCATAGATGGTTTTGAGTTGGAAGGGACCTTAAAGATTATCTAGTTCCAACCCCCCCTGCCATAGTCAGGGACACTTTCACCTACACTAGGTTGCTCTGAGCCCCATCCAAGCTGGCCATCCACTTCCAGGGATGGGACATCCACAGCTTTTCTTGGCAGTCTGTTCCAGTGCTTTACCACCCTTATAGTGAAGAATTTCTTCCTTATATCTAAGCCAAATCCACTGTCTTTAAGTTTAAAGCTATTGCCTCCTGTCCTTTCACTACAAGCCCTTGCAAAAAGTCTCCCTCCACTTTTTTTTTGTAGGCTCCCTTTAAGTACTCAAAGGTGCTGTAACATCTCTCCAGAGCCTTCCTTTCTCCGGGCTGGACAACCCCAACCTTTTCAGCCTGTCTTCATAGGAAAGGTTCTCCAGCCCTCTGATCATCTTCATTGCCCTCCTCTGGACCCACTCCAACAGGTCCTTATTAAATCAGCAGGTCCAGAGCTGAATGCTGTAATTCAGGTGGGATCTCATGACAGTGGAGTAGAGGGGGCAGAGTCACCTCCCTCGCCTTCTGGCTGCACTTTTTTTGATGCAGTCCAGGTTAAGGTTGGCTTTCTGGGCTGGAGGATTGCTTTTCTGGCTCATGTGATGGGAATTAGCACAGTTCTGTATAGTCTCAAGGGGCAGTGGTACCCTTTGCATTCTCTGAGACTGTGCTACAAGGTATTTTAGAGTGGGATGTGGTAGATAGGGAGAGAAAAGATACTGTACCAGTAGTGATTCATGAAGAGGGCTTGTATGAGCATACACAATCCATGTAATGCAGGAAGTAAGAAAGCATGATGATGCATTTGTCCTCAGAGTGCCTTGGTACTCTCAGAGTAGGTGACTTGTCTTCTGTTTTTAAATAATATTCTTGGCAGGGAAATGGAATTTGGGGGATACCAAACTGTTGGTATTTGCAAATCTGAGCCATATTTTTTGGAAAACAGAGGGAATAAAATATCAATGGAGAAGACCTCTAGAAGGCGCCCATGTCCTCTTAGTGCTCTGGCAGATTAGGGGCAGCAATTGTCTCTTTTCACCAAGAGCTGAATGTGGGTTCCTGACTCTCTGGAGCCTCATGTCAGTGGGCTTCAATCTGTGGGAGCAGACAGATTTTCCAAGTTCCTTTTCTTTATGGTAACAATAAAGACAATAAAGAATACAATTAATACTCTAATATCTATCTAATGTGGTCATTTACCACCGATCCTTCCTTTTATGTGGCTGCTGGTTTATGAACCTGTCTCGATCAATGATCTTGCAATGAAATCTGTGAAGATATTTGCCTTCTAAATTAAATTGTATTGGCAAGATCCAAACATTCTCTCTTTCATTGTTTGGCATAAATACAAATTCTGCTTTGCCTGGACAGAAAAAGAAAATGCATTGCTGTTGTTCAAGCCAAATCAGGCTTTCTTGACATTCAGCTTGTCTCCTATGTATGTTGATTAGAAAATCAACATAAAGTGAAGTTTTCAGGTGTTTTTCAGTCAGGGAGTTGTGTGTCCTTGTACTTTCTAATGAATTAATTTGCCTTTGATGGCTCTACAGCAGCTACTCCTTGGAAACTTCAAGTCAAGCAGTTACAGTGATTGTTCATTATCTTTCCTGAGGAAGGACTTGTCAGACCCTACTGCTGAAGTACCACAATGGATAACTTGAGTGCTCTTCATCGATGTGATCATGACTTCTAGTAGCAGCATAAGCTAGCCCAGCTGACTTCCAACTGAGGCAGTTGAGGCATCCTGTTATGATCTATTAAAATTGTTTATTTTGGAGGGAAGATAGATTTGTGGGTGACACGTGTTGTAGAAGTGGGCTGTTTGTTCTTTAATTGCTTCTGTATGATCCACAAAGGGTCTGATTAAGCCACGTGGAGGGGAAACATCTCTGAGTATTGCTGAAAACAGTTTTTGAGTTCTTAGCCTCTGGTCCTACACTTGTTTTGTTATCTTATATCACTCATCAGCGAAGCTATTCAGAGTACTTCAACGTAACTGAATTCTGTTTTGAAAATTCCCCAGTTCAGTAGGAATGAGCCATGCCATCTACATGTGAAACAAGCCTCACAGGCAGTGACAATTTACAGAGTTTTCCCACTGGTGCATACTAGAGACTAGGACAAGGTAGTGTTTTCTTCTGTTTTTCCCTTCATTTGATGTAAGTAGGCACATTTTGGCGCATAGGTAGGAGCAGTTTGGCTTAGTGCTATAAAAGTAAGGTGGATCTGATCTGTGACAAGTTGATGGATATCTGCTTTAAAAATTTTACATTAAAATATAATTAGTAGTAATGGAAAAGTAGCTCAGTTTCATAAGCGGCTCCATGCACTGTTATTTGATTCCGGTGAAAGAACAAGTTTTAATATTGCTCTTTTTTTCATACGAGAATATACTGATGAATCCTTATCCATTATTAAAAACATATTGTGTGAAAATTGCATGTTATATGACTCATGCCACCAATCAGCATCTGTGCATTTCCATAATGATAAATCATTCATAATATATTCATTTTGCCATTGTGTATTATATGACCTAACCTATGGCTCATTTTGAAGGAAGAAGATTTAAAAATGTGTAACTTTTTTCATTGCCTATGGCATGCAGTGGGTTGTGTCGGCTTTGTTGTGTTGTGATTCAGTTCAATGCAAGGTGAATTTGCCTGGAATATGTATGACTCCAAGCAGATAGACATACCTCTACTTCACTCAGTATCCTGACACTGTATACAGATGTAGGGCTGGTGTCCCTCTCATACTGATAATAAATATTTCAGTGATCAGGGGAACCAGTGAAGCTTGCTTTCCCATAACTTATTGATTGAATATTAAATGAGTGTGTGTATTCTCTGAGGTGCAGTAGGGATTAACCTTACTGTAGGATTTTTATATGAGCAGTGTCTCTCTTCTCTCTTGCTATGCCTGTTATTTCAGACTGATTTGTCCCTGCCAAATTTAACTGAACTTGACTTCTAGTCTTGAAAGTTATTATGGGTGACTGACAGATGCACACTTATGCACTGAGAAACAGATTTGCCTCATTTCATTAGAAAACCAATATCAAATCAGGAATGGCTCTGCCGAAATATCATAGGTATAAAGCCTCAGTATCTGTAAATTTACTGTGGACACAGTGATAATTTTGATGTTTATTAATGAGGCATTAGCTCAGCTTTTGGGGTTTGACAGAATAGGAGAACCTAGTCTACTGTGAAAGAATAGGCAACTTACTCTACTGTGAAAGCCCCATTCTTTGTAGCTTGGTATGGAAAAATAACATTTATGAAACAGACTTCTTTGATTTGCAGAATCAGACCTTTAGTTTTAAACCACATTTTCAACTACATCTATCTCTGAGCTTTTCTGTTAGCTGAGTAGTAGTAAACAAAGGACAAATCCATTCAAATGTCAAAGTACAAATAGTCTTATCTTAAGGTTAACCCCTATGAATCAGTCACCATTGTTAGAAGATAATTTCCACCTTGATTCCCTGAATCCAGACTATAGATGTGTAACTTCACATTTGAAGTTTTTTTTTCCTTGAGCTTTTGGAGCAGCAGGACAGCATGAGAGACACAAAAACAATGAGAGGCTTGAGCTGTTATGGGAAGGAGCTGAAAACGACTTTATCTCCTTGGTAAATAAGGTGTGAACAATAATTCCAGAGTAGACAGGTTCTTCAATTATACATTTGTGTTAGTAATAAAATAAACATGTTTTCAATAACATTTGGGATATAAATACATTCTTTTTTTACTAACTACTCTTCAGAGTGTAATACCACACTTACCAATCTACTATAGCTTGTAGCAGCTCTTGCTCCTTCTTGTCTATTAAAAATTAAACCCTTTTACCATACATTATTAAAAGTGCTTCGGTTGGCTGCAAATCAAGAAAACCTTCATAAACTCTTACAAGAATGAGAAATCTGATTAAATCTAGAGTCCACAGGCAGCAATGGAAAGTGCATGAGAAAAAATACAACATTAAATTATGCCTTAAAAACTCCTTCAGGACTTTAAAAAATCATTAGTAGATTTTATTCAAGTTAACTATTAACCAAGGGACTCCTAATAGATTCATTATTCCATGTTTTTCCTTCATTTTTTCAGTTTGGAACCTGTGTTAGTTATAGATACAAATACCTTCATTCCTTGTTCTCCCCTTTTTCAGAATGTTTTTTTCTTAGAAATATTGTGCTCTTTTAATAGTTCCCCTGTGCCTTGTATATAAACACAGGAGTTTGAAGATTAAATTATATGTTAGCTGAATTGTGGGTTGCAGGGACTGATTTTCACTTTAGGGAAAAATGTAAGCAGTTAAGGAGAGGAAAAAAATTAAGGGAAAACGCCTATTTTTTGTGGAGTAAGAAAAAGAATGCAAGCACTTTACTGACAAAGCTGGAGAAGCAGGTCCAGCTTATTTGAGCAAGCCTCCTGCCAGGGCCACCTCCCAGGAAAAGGGTCAAGGGCTTCTCAGCTGGTTGAAATAGGGCTTGGGAAGAGAGGTACCAACTTGATGGAAAAGAGAGAAGATTAGCAGTGCAGAAAGTGGTCCAATTATTGCTGATTTTGTGCTGCTTCCTTTGACAATTGGTACTGGATATTGCTGGACAGCTTGGCTGCTTTAGCACTGAAATTTATGGTTTTGTGGGAAAAAAAAAACCAAAACCAACCACTTTTCTCCCCTATTTTCCCTTTTTTTTTTTTTTTTTTTTTTTTTGTGATTGTGCTTCCCTGTTCATCTGAAATACAGAGGACAGATTCTTCTGAGGATCTGATCTCTGTGGTGTCACTATGGGATCAGAAGGTTTCTAATGGGAAGATTAGGAGTGATAAGGTGCAAGTCAGTACTGGAACCCATGCATTGGCTGTTTTACAGCACACCTGTGATATCTCAGGGCAGTTGAATGAGGAAAGCTTATGAAGAAATAAATAAGAAAAAAAAAAACACTGAGAGGACAAATCTAGAACCCGAATACAGGATGGGGCATGCCATTTTCTAATAAAAGAATCTAGAGGAAAACACCAGGATTACTCAGGTTTAATTACTGTGATAGTTTGGGGCTCATAGTGAAACAGCTGTGTTCAACCTCACTTTGTTTTGAAGGAGAACACTTCAAAACTGTTGCACAGGGGTCCCTAATTTATTACAGAATTTGATGAGTTGGAAGGGACCCATCAGAATCACTGAGTCCAGCTCCTGACCACGTGCCTGCAAGCATTGGCTAAACCTTTTGGAATAAAAACCATTTATTTGTTCTTCTGGTAGTTATCAGTTGTGTCCAGCACTTCTGGGTTGGGCTGGCAGTGGCCTGGAAGTGTCACTCTTTAATCCTTGATCTTGGGCATTAGCAACTTTTAATAGGGCACTCTTCCTCAAAATCCTTATCAAATGCCAAGTCAGTTCATTTGCTTCTCAGTTCCCTGAGCCTCGTACTGATTTTCTTAAAAGACAAAACCAAGGAGCTTTAGTCCTGATAGCAAAGGAGTTCTCGTGGTGGTTGCTGCATTGTAAGGGAAACTCCAGGAACAATGAGAGCCATGTGCTGCCAGGGCAGTAAAAGAATAAGAGGCAGAAAGCACAGGAGGAGAGCAAACCTGGACAGTCTGTTCAGGATGTTGATCCAAAACTTAGATCCTTGCTCTTGTGTATAAGAACTAAGTAAATTTTGAGTTATAGGGCTACAATTCCATTGCTGCATTGTGGTGACTGCATAAGGCCACTTGAGCTCTGCTCTTATAGTTTATGATTTCACCACAATCCCCTGGTGGATTTACAGCCCTGTAATTTTTTACAGTAGTGAGCTGCTTATTTTTCTGTTTACGACAGTACATCACTGGAGAAATTGCTAACAGTCACCAAGTCCTATCATACCTTTACACTCTTGCATTTCTTTTGAAGAAAAAATTAAAATTGTTCTTCGGAAGCTGATGGCTGGGCACAGAGGAGGGAAGCTCCTTTTCTGCCTCTCTAGCTCTTTAAAGATTGTTTAATTTAACAACTATTTGCAACTATTTGTCCAGATGCAGGAGAGCATAAGTACTATGAATTTCACATCTCAGTATGACAAACAGCTGTAAGACTCCTACTTTCACATATTTTCCTTTCTCTTTCTTGCCCTCCTGCTGTATACTAATTTCTCAGCTAAAGTTTATCTCACTAGCCTCTTGCACAGGATGTCACCATGATAGAAGGCTGAGGGGAGGTCAGTGTGGATCGCCACAGGTGATCCACAGGGCTGAGGAATAAACAGGTCTTGGGCTTGATCCCATCCTAGCATCATGCCATGGATTTTGGTTCGGAACAGATGGACATAACTGTTAATTTGATTAGTTGTGAGTGTGGATGGGAGATAATCACAGCAAAAGGGGATGAGCACAGTAGGCAGGTAATTTAAGTGTCATATGCTTGTGTGCTGTAGCGTCACAGTCGTATTCTGCTCCACAGGTAATGGTGCCAATTACTTAGTGCATGTAAATAAATAGAAGCATTTAACAATCAGCACAGTTGGCCAATCTACCCATTGTACCCTGAGTACTGGGAAAGAAGGCATCACAGACTTGGCAACAGGTCTGGGGAGCTGGTGAGGAGAGTTAAGTGTTTGAAAAGAGAGGTAGGGGATACCCAGAAGCTTTTGATTTTGATAGAAGTACTGACCTTGGCATTTAGAAAAACTCAATGTCTATATTAACATCTTTCAGTACAACTTTCAGTGATTTTATGGTAGGTCAAAAAGCATGTCTGTGGCCAAAAGGACCTTGTCTCCACATGCAGACTAATAGACATGTCTGCAGGACTACAATTTTAGATGAATACAATTTATTGAAAAGGGGTTTCATTACAAATACTGAATTGCCTCTAATTCTAAGCTAGAAAATTACCATTAGAGTGTCTTAGGATCAATTACTTGTGGGGGGTTTCTTTGTTTCTTTTTGTTGTAAACAACAAAGTGCGGGATGTGACACATAATAATCATTCTTTTTCTTGAGTCTGGATGTGAAGAAGTATACTAAAAAATTCATCTTGATATCTGCTTTACCAAGACTCCTAAGATTGGACATTTGCTTTGAGAAAAAGTTCACTCATCTACCTCCTTGACATTGAATCTACTGATTTAGGATAGAAGCCGGTATTTTCAGGGCATATTTTTAATTAAACTATAGACAAAAACCTAAGATACCTAGATGTTAACAAGTGGGTTGTATCTGGTGCCCTCTAATCACTGGGCAATGCAATACATGCTGCAATTCCCTGTGAGGCCTTTTTAGTCAGATTTTAATACAGTCTATCATAGGTTAGGCCATGGTAGTTCTTAATACAGCTCAGAATTTTCTGTGTTTGCTTATTTGTAGACGTTCATTATCGGTATAATATCTAAATTAGCCTCTTACATAGTTTGGCCACCTTTTTCCTTTGGGCATACACTGCTGTGCACAAATAAAGGGAAAGATAAAAGCCACGCCAAAGGATTTGTTCAGCAGTGCTTCCATTTAACCACATGGGGGCATGAGATATTTATTTAAGAGAGCTTTTTGGGCAGACGATTGGGAAATGTGAGGAAAGGAAGCCTTCCTGGTAAACTGGAATCAAAATTGTCACTTGCTTTTTCAGATTTTGTTTGCAATCAAAATACTTAGTGAACGGTTATTGCAAATGACATTAACCTAAAATGAACCTAACAGTAATGAACGAAAATAAAGCATGGACAGGAAAGAATATCAAAACAGGTTTTAAATATCCCCATTAGTCAAGCTGGCCTCTAAATATATTTTTATGATGCTATTTTGGTGCCCCTGTGAGCAAAATCTGAAATCTTCCATGTACCACTGCATGTCTGACTTAAATAACCTGAATATTTATATTAAATGAGAAGGAGGGTGCTCTGAAATATAGCAACCTATATCTGGAGTAAATCCATTTCATTAATTGCCTAGATGACATTAATTTTTGTCATTCACTTGCAAGATGAGTACTATGCTCTATACATTACAGCCCAGATCCAGCAAAGCACATAAAATCATAGCTAATGATGTTAAGTGCTTGAACAGTTCTCCTTGAGCACGTCTTAAGCTGAGTATGTATTGAAGTGCATTCCAACACAGAGAAAGAAGCACAATCAAACCTTTAATTAGTTTTAAAATGGAATTCAAAATGCAATGCAATTCTCTGTACTTTACATTGAAAAAAAAAACCAAAAAAACATGCTTTGAGACTCTCTTGGGACAGAGATGACTAAGCCTATTTATCCACTTTGGTTTCTGAAGGGAATGAATGCTCATTGTTTTCTGCTGGTTTTTCCCTCTAAATTTATAAATTTATTTTGCTCAGTCAACTAGTTTATTTACAGCAGAATATCTATATGACTATTTCCGAGTCTTTTTTTTTATATGGATTTTTTTTATTTATAAGATAATTCACACATTTTATTGGTTTTTTAAAGGCTGGAATATTTTTGCTTCTGTTCCTGTAGTTTTAAATCAAAGCAACAATGAGCAGCAATAACACTGTATAAGCAAGTGCTCACAGTACCTGAAAGCTTGTTTCTTTTCAAAATACGTAGAATATCAGGAATTTGTTCTGCACATTTCTGATCCAGATATATAATGCTCACACAGCTCAAAGGAGCCATAAATCTAGGTCTTGTATTTTGAGCCATTTTGTGCTATCTGTTCTGCAGCATTCAGCATGTGCCTTTGCTGTACTGATGTCTGTTTAAACAAGATTGCTGCACACAGGTGAATTCCAAGTGTGAGAGGGAATGCTCTCCTCCTGTCCTCTCAGAGAGAAGAAACTGAGAAAAGGACCCCTTTTCAACCAAAACATGGAGCACTGTTTTCTTTAGCTTTGCATAAACCCCTTTTTGTAGTTAATACAGTTCTACAGAAAGTCTAAATATTGCCCAGAGTCAGCAGACAGAGGCAAAACTATTTCTGAACATAATGTAGTTTGTACAGCACAGCAGAATTTGTTCTAGCAGACTACAGCTGTTGGGTACTTTTTCCTAAGCTATAAAACCTTCTTATGCCAATGCCTAGGCTTGGATCCATTCAATTTGCTCCAACAGTTTAATCTTGACATCTTGCATTTTTAAGTGCTCTATAAAAGCTTGCCTGAAAATCCTTCCCCAAAAATGCCAAAATAACTTGAGTTTGCTGATCCACTTGTGTAACAAAGGAGCTTGTGTGTCTCTTGATTTTATTCTCAGAGTTAAAACACAAGTGTAGGAGAGGAACTGCAACAAGCAGAGGATGGGTCCACATGGTACTCTTACCCTGCAAAATGCCTCCTGACACTGACTGTCCCTTTCTGTCCCCAAAACAGCCCGTAGTAGGTTTGACTGCATTTCTTTTATGTTCGTTAAAATGTCTGTTCCTTGCTAGCAATGAAGCACTTGTGTGTATTAATCTCTAAAGCTATCAGCTCATTTCTGTGCTCTCTAAAATGAATGAGGCAATGAACATGGTGTCAGATACTGTTTTCCAGTAAGCTTTTCTGATCCACTAATGCATCAAATATATTTGAATTTACTATTCACATAACATTTTATGGAACACTATTAAGCCAATTTGGTTGATAACCACTGTAACCTTTTTAGTAAGTTACAGCACAGTGAGGTCACTATTCCTGGATGTGGTTTGCTGTATCATGCACTACGTGCTGATGCCATGATAGCCTTGTATGAAGCAGGAGAGCACAGTTAGTTGATTTTGTTTGTGGGATTTTTTAAAGATTGCTTGTTTTTAAATCGAGAACTGATTAGAGGGAATGATTTAATACTGCTTTTCTTCAAAAGCAAGTCTTGGGAAAGGATCAAACAGTCCCTCTAAGCTGGCAACCACCTTCCTGACTTCATGTTGTTTTTAAATGAAAGATCTGACACATTTTCCAGCTGGGATGTTATTTTGTTTTTCTTGACAAAGCAATTCAAAATTCACTGACAAACAAGCTGAATGGAAAAGGGATTTCTTTTTTTTTTTTCATAGACATCTGTAGCTTTCTTTCAAAGGTGATGTGATCTTTCATCTGGACAAGAAAGGCTTTGATCCAAACTCTAGGATCTCCATATCTCCCAGTTAATTGGTGTTAGTGAGGTAGGTTTGACAGTCCTTAACACAGTGTGTGGAATTCTTTACTGTGTTAAGACCTGTCTATTGTGGCTCAGTCAGCTCAAAGACATCAGCTTTCTTTTGTTTGACTTCTGTCCCACTGGGGATGGTTACAGGTTTTATGTGCTTTCATTATTTTCTCTTGTAAAACCACTGAATGCCAACAAAGCAAAACACTTGTGAATCTGAACAAAACCAATGTCTTACAGACCTTCCTGTAACCTCTGGTTTTCACACAAACTCACAGGTAAGTGAGGAGGAGAAGGAGATCGCATTAAAAATCGAGCTCTTCATTTTTTAATAACTTGCTTGCTTTTGGGGGTGATCATGTCTGTTCTCCCATAATATATTTGTTAATTGAGACAATAGAAGGAAGCATCATCGCTCCTACCATGTGTATATGAGTTGCACACTGTGCATAATAATCTTATTCTCTAAAGAAATATGCTCATTTTAAAATCCAAATTTTAGTGTGATTAATTGAAACAAAATCTGTATCCTTCCTTCATGGTAGGACACAGCAGAATAAAGAAAATCTTAACTTCTCCACTGTGTAGCATTTGGCATTCAGGGTAATAACCTGGCAAAGAGATCTGACTGTATGGGGCTTTTTCACAAGCTCCTGTGTGGACTGTACACAGTGAATGGACACAGCCCTCACAACCACATTATTATTGGAATTAAAGAGGAGACAGGAAAGAAATGCATAAAATTAATTTCCTTTTCTGGTCAGGGGCACTACAAAACCCCATCACTTCTCCCTCAGGGTGCACTGCAACTCCATGTTCCCATACCTAGACTTCAAGAAATATTACAACTAAAAAGGAAAAGAACATTAGTAATTACACTAACAGAGCACTAATATTATACCTAAAGAGCATTTAGAATCTCCTGGGTGGATAGTCCAGGTTTCTACAGCTGAAAAACTTGATGCTTTGTAATCCATCTTTTTTCCAATGGAACTAATCACTTTTTTTCTCAGACAGTCTAACAATTACAATTATCCATTTAAATTTCATATTTGAAAAAAAAAATAAGCCCAAAAATGTGACATTTTTTTCTGTACAACAACTATTAATCTCATAAATTATATTATGCATTTGCTTAGACCCTACTCCTTTACCTTTTCAACAAAGCTGCAGCCTCACCAGAAAATGCAACTTCTTCACTTGTCTGTGAGATGATGGGAGTGAATATCCCCTCATGAAAAAGCATAGGTAAAAAGGATTCTTTGGTAGGTGACTCGATCAAATACCATCAGAACATGTAACTGTCATATTCCCAAGGATCTCTGGGCAGTGACACTTTGCCAGCTATTCTTTAAGCTACAGCAGGCACTGTGATAGAGAACAATTCCCATTTAAGTATCATGCTGAGCTGTTGCAGCATTGTTTTGGGTGCTGGCAGACAAACCAAAAACTATTGAGTATAGCAGTACTGCAAAGTCTCTGACTCCAAATTAACCCAACATTCCAGAACTACATTTTGGAAAGAGTGTGTTTTTTTGTGGTGTGTTTATTGTCTGTTAAGCTAGGAGGTAAGCTTGTTCAGGTCCTGATACCTGATCATGAGAGCATAATATGAATTTTAATATTGAAAATATTAAAGATTAGAGATTCCTCATCTGCTAGGCATAAAAAGCACAAAGCAAAAATCATTATTAGCTGCTATGTTTGAGAAACTATGTGACAGCTATGACTCTACAGCTGTTATTGATCTTGGCAGTTAGAGGTTTAATATTGATTAGAAACTGATATACCACTGACATGCACATATCCATTTCTTTCTGAATATATGTCTCATCTTTTTTCTTCAGGTTCATCTCTAGAGCAAAGATCTCAGAGTTCAATGCACTACTCAATAGTAGCTTCTGCATCCCACAGCTATTTTTTTTTCATGCAGGCTATTTCTAAAAGTTGATAGGAATGCAGTGCCTTTGAACTACAGTGAATGGGGGTATTTAGAGAGGATAAGGCTTGGTCTTAGATAGGAAACTCAGGTTTGGGGGGGTGAAAGGAAGAAAGATTAAATGAGGCTGTAAAAAAATGATTTTTACATTGATGAAGAAAATCCATCTCGTCATTGTAAATAGGAAGAGAAGGCAGCATGTAAATGGAGACATAGACTTATGATTGGTTTTTCTAATCAGGGCCAAGACAGCAGACTGTTAGAAGAGCTAGTCCTGTGCTCAGTGAAGAAGAGATATTTCAGGATAAAAACTCTTTTCATAAATAATGCTGACATGCTCAAGTTAAAACTATCTCTGACAAGTGTGTCAGTGGACAATGAGATTGTTGAGATGTGTGTGACTTGCAGGTTGTTAGGAGACTGGGAGAGCCATAGAGATCCAGTGTAGATCCAGTCGCTGACTCCTTAGCTGCGAAGGTCTGTGCTGGGTCCATGACCCTGTGTGTGCTGTAGCTCAGAGATCTTGGCCTGCCATAGTCTGGTCTGCTGTCCACACCAGCATCTTCTGCCTCCTGTGGGATGGAGCACCTGGTCTCTCTCTCTCAGATTTGCAGCTTTCAAACTGCCATTCACAAGCTGCTCCAAGGGCTTCCTGGTTTTTTGAAACAGCCACAGACTGCCATTTTTAGAAGCCATGGTTGTAAATGAAGGACACGAGAAGCATTACTCCAGTTCTGCAGCTGTGAGAGGCTGCTATAGAGTCTGAAGAAGAAAACATACATAACCAAGTGCATTAAGCAGCCACTGTAGGGGTTGCCACTTATTTTGGACTGGGGATTTTTGTTAGTTTGATTGTGTTTAAAGGGTGCAATAATTTATTTTTAGCACAGTAGTGTGTGCTAAATTTTCCATTGACTGACTTCTTTAGGAAAATGTAACAAATGTAGTGATTATTCTCTGGTATCCTGAGACAAGTGCCTGGCTGTTTCCATATCACTACTGAAATCTGAAACCAATGAGAGATTTGGGCCAGTTAAGTTACATACATAAAATCTCCTGCATGAGCTTAGGGTTTTTCACATGTTTAATCACCTAGGGTTGATTCAAAGCGACTGATGGAATAACCAGGCTTTATGCATTAGACATGAAAGGCATTTGAATAAATTCCAGTTCAGCATTTACGTCTGGCATTTTCAAGATTTACTCTTATCTTGCTCCCCTTCAAGAAAATTGGGATTGTGCTTTATCCAGCTTTTCAAGCATTTCCAGATAAATACCTTTGGAGAAAAGAAATCTGGCTAAAGAACATACTTGCTTTCTTTATTTATTCATGGTTTCAGCAACAGACCCAGGCAACTTTTTATTTTTAACCTCTTCCGGGCTGAATGTGTCAGAAAGTTGAGTCACGGCCCAAGGAGTTTCATTTACTTATTGCTAACATTTTGGATTGGCATAGATGTAATCTCATTAGGGTATCCATGGAGAATGACATGTGGAGGGAAGTAGCTTCTATTGTTTACTTGTACTATAAGTTGGGATAATCTGTGAAGCCCTAGTGGAGTTGTAACTCTGAACATGCTGATCAGAAGCATTAAGGAAATTAACATAAAGCTCTATTAATGGCTTAAGGGAATCTGACTAAACAAACAAGGCCACATTGAGCAATAAATGTGAGTCTCTGACTGCATGACTTTCCTCATAACTAATCTAATTAATTGCTACAAAAGATTAATTTTATAATACAACATGGATATCAAAGGGAATAGCTTCATGATTTAAGTGTTATATGTCTCCCTGGGAGATTCAGGTTCAGTTCTTCATGCAGCTCTTGTCAGCCTTCCAAAATATAATAGCTAAAATGAATTTCTTGGATTTTACTGCTGGAGCTTCTATGGAATTAAGACCTCAGACCTTCTTCCACTGAAGTCAGTAGCAGGTTACTATTAATTTCAGTGGAAGCAGAAGCAGGTGCACAAATATTAAAACCCAATTCTGCTTTGAAACTGTGTTTGCACTTTTTCATAAATTTAAAACCATGCTACCACACAGAAAATATCCCTGCCAAAACCCTGCTTTCCAGTAGTATAGCTATACGTGGTGACATGAGGTCTGTACACCTCCTTTACGAGTTAGATGTATAACTAGCTGAAATTGATTGCATTGGTTTCTGAATCAAGATGTGGCAGAATTGTGATTTAGTGTGTTTGGAAATGCAGCAGAGCTAGGCTATAAAATTTCTTGTGAAATACGTTAGAGGAGATGACTGTAATAGACTGCCTTTGCATGACCTCCCCTTTGGTCAGTAGTTAAGTTCTGCCTTGTCCAGAAAAAAGGGAGATGGGCTTCCCTGGAGAACTTTGAGCCCAGTAGGGGCTGTCTTTTTGGACTGAAGCAAAGGACATCCATGACGCTTTTTTGTATGCTGCGCTACTGCTGTATATAGAAGTTCAAACTGGAAATTTCAGGTTAGAAGACAGAGCAGTTGTCTAAGAGCTCAGGAACACAGGACAGGACTCTTACCAGATAAAACTATTTCCTTCTAGTCTAGTTATCTTTCTGAGGTGGTTGCCTTCATGATCCAGAGAGAAAAATATGCACTTTTCAAGTGCAATTCCTCTGACTTCAAGACTTGCATTTTAGGAGAAGGTGGATAGTACCCAGCCCGTCTCACTAACTCCACTTTTGGTTGTATGAATCCCAGCTGCAATCAATCTGTTGCTTTAAATAGCTGCCAGTGCTGTCTTTCAGTGCCACAACTGAGCTTGTGGCATCTATATGAATGGTTTAAGTGACAGCAAATATAAGATGACATGGCTTTGATTAGTCCCAGTGAAGAGGGTGAAGCCAAGTCACATAATTTTATATTTGCAAGGCCATGAACATAGGAAGTGTGCTGATAGCTCAGTTGATGTGTGATACCCTAACTGTACATCTGAGCCCAAAGGGTCATCAGCCAGGCTTGTTAATCACCTCAGTGAAGAACTGTCAAGCAGAACAATGTCTCTCTACTTGTAGATCTTGGCTGAAGCTGTTATTTGATGGTTGGCCTGATCTTTCCTCTCCAAAAACTTGTGAATGGAATCCAATAATTATTCTTGGTTTATTTTGACAAGTGTTTCCACTGCTTCCCCCTCACTTAATATTTATCTACATGAGCCAAGTTGGAGGCTTATGGTTTAAAGAAAATGAATGGTGAAATAAGACTCTGCATTCAGAATAAGGAGCCTAACTAGGTGACCTGATTTTCAAAAATGCCAATTGCCCAGAAAAGACTTCCAGCTCTAGAGACCATTAAAAAAATCTTAGCTTTGTAACTGTTGTTACAATTATTATTTATGGTATGTACTGCAGTAGTATTCTGGCAGCGCACAAAGAACCATTGTGTGAGGCACTGTACGACCACAGAGACGAAAGTTACACAGATTAAAATTCCAACTGCCCATTCCACGGTGGAAACAAACTCAGAATATGTGCACCTCGCTCAGCCACCCCCTCCTTGGAAAATGTCTGTCAGCTATTCAGATATTCTACTTTTTAAACGAATCAGGCAGCCGGTAGCCTTTGCAGGGCAGATGAGGAGCCAGGAAGCTTTGTGCTGTACACCCCGTCATTTCTGAGACCCCTCTGGACACTGGTTAAGGGCCTTCTCTCCTGTTCTCCATCCTTGGGCATGTCACAGTCACTCAGTACGAGCCCAGCCAGTTTTCTCCATGCAGCACTAATGGCTTTGGCTGAAGTGACAGGTCCCCTTATTTGTGGCTGTTTCTGTGCCTTTCACGCCCAATCAAAAATGTTTACAAAGGTGCAGTCAGGGAATGAAGGAGAGGGGAGCAGAAGAAAAGAAATCCAATTTGGTTTGGAAACAGTTTCAGAGCTTAATTAGTAAAGAGGGGGGTGGGAAGGGGGGCTGAACAGGTGGTGTATTATTCTGCCAGGGATCTTCAAAAGCAAGGGAGTGCATATTGTTAGTTTTCTGCAGAATGAAAAATGAGAAGGTCGACAGTACCTGGATACCTAAGAGCAGGTGAGCTGCAGAAGTAAGGTCAGAGTTATGCACACATATGCACTCAAAAAATCTGCATAGAAAAAAAATTCCTTTTTACCCACAAGGGGACAGATCCCAGCTCCACATCGGAGATTTACATGGATTCATATTCATTACATTAGCAGTAGCCACATTTAGCAGCGATTCCCAAAGGAGCAGGAAAATGATGGCCTCGAAGAAAGCTGCCACATTTCAAACTCTCCAGCTGTGCCTTGCCACCATTGCTACATTCCACTGCCAAATGCAGTAATTTATGAATTTGTCTTTTTTATCCGAAAAAAATGTTAATTTACAGGATGAAGAGAAGAATAGGAAAGCACTAACATGCCTAGAAAAGAAATGTCTGTATTTTCCTTTAACTGCTTTATAACTATTTCTCTGACGCTGTAAATGTTATTTGCGTTCATAAGGTCATTATTATTTTGCATTAGATGCTTAAAAGAAAGCAGGGGTGCCAGCAGATTGAGCATTCCAGCTTACAAAAGAGTCATTCTAAAGACATGGTAGCTTAGCAAGACTACCACAGAGTTTGAAAACACAGAGAATGAATTATGAACAGTAATGATTTTTTGCTTTGTTTATTTAAGTACTGAACATGTGCCATAAAAGAATAATAGATATTGCAGTTGTTTCAAAAAAGCTATTTTATGTTGTATTGGATGGAACTGTGTACATGTGCATCTGTTCTGGTACGGCAGACTAGGACTTATACTTTTTTTTGGATTAAAATTATTGGTAAAGCAAAATCTTTGTAATTTGTCTGACACCAACAGGAAAAAAAGATTATTCCTAATTAAATATTTGTCCTTCCCTTTGCATTGTTGCTGAAAACATCAAGCAGAACTGTCTACAGGACCACAGAAAGAGTTTGCAGGCTGAAAAATATGTGCCTAATAATCTTATTTGTGGGCTGATTCTGTTTTGCAGTGTTTCAGTTTTCAGTCTAAGGGGTTCAAATTGCATTGCATACATTTTTGGATTCAGTGGCAAATCTTAAGGCAGGAGATCCAAAATATGGCTTTCTGTAAAAGTTTCTGTACCTTGTGAGGTGCCTTGGTAGAGGTGGAGCTTGGCAGAGTCCAAGAGCAGCTCTGCTAAGGCTATCTTACATTGCAGTTTAGTAAGTTCAGCACTATCACTGAGACCCAGGATAACACCTTTCTGATTCAAAGAGTTTTACTACTGTGCTGATGAAAGGAATGAAGATCCTGTTCAAGTGAGAGTAGTTCACATCCAGGGATATCTGCCAGCAGATCAGCAGGTATAGCTGTGTTAAAACATGTGCTCCTTTGTGAAACCAGGCATTTATAATGTTGACTAATTATGGTGTCTTCCCCCTGGTGCTCAATTATTCCTAGTTTTATGGGCTACTTAATGAAGCTAAATTCTCCATTAGTTTTTAAAATGTCTTTACCATCTAATGCTAGGGGCTGTCTTCTCAAAACGATGTCCATGTGGACCAAAGTCTCTTGCTCTCTTGACAAAATGGAGGCAAGGCACTGACAGAAGGAAACAATCAGCGCAAGACTCTGGGAAGGAAAGGTACATTTCTTACCTGGCTGGTGAAAAAGAAACTGTATGGGGTGAAAAAACACCTCTTTATGGTGACTCAGTCTATCTTGTTCTCCACCAAGGTAATGCAGGTTAACACCCAAGAGAAGGCAGGATCCCTCCAGCGGTCTCCATCCCCACACCCCGTAGGTAAAATGAGCCAGCATGCTGTCCCTGCTGCGTGCTGCCTGTGGCATAGCAACCAGGTGGCATCTATGAGCAAGGTCCTCAAGAGCCCTGGAGAGCAGGCAAAAAGTGTTTTGTTATGAGTCAAGAGAAAGGCTGGCATTGTGGCCCATCTCACAGGGCTTAGTCAACACTGAATTCTCTAAATAATTCTAGATATCTCCTTGGTTCCCTGGACAGTGAAGAAGGGAGTGAAACAGACGTGTTTTTATCTCCTCCCTCAAAAGGTCATTCTAATACATCACTGTTCTTTCTCATTGAACGTGGTTCCCTTTATTTTACTTCAGGGGTTCATCTGTTCACTTTGTGCTATTCCTTTTCCTTTCTCGCATACTGAAAATAACAATCTCCCGGCCTTTCAAGTTTGTTTGCCGCTAGTGTTTAGGGACTGTGAATCAAAGTCTTCTTTCACTTATAAGCCTTTCATAATGCCTCTGATTTTGGTTATGGTATGTAGGATTTACACCCATGTAAATGAAATCAGTACATGACCCATGACAGGGGCTCCTTAGCGGTCTTTTTTTTTAGGCTGTGTAAATTAATTTTTCTTGAGTTTCCTCTCAGGATAGCATAAATTATGACACAAAAACCTATAATTCACTGCTAGGAGAGCAGTAGTTACTCCCCCTCTACCAGTTTCCTGCCAAAATTATGGGAGAATAGCTGGTGATCTCAGCTCATATTTGCATGGCATGAAAAAGAACAAGACAGAAAAATGCTTGCTCAGGTGTCATGAAGACATGTACCCATTGTTGCCACTGCCTTGCTTCCAATGTGGGAATGCATTGGAGAGGACAGAGGCACTGTCTGTGCCCTCTTGCTTCTTGATTCCTCTTAATTTTGGAAGGAAAGGATATTATTGTCACATAGAAATTGTGTGCTGACAAATGTACAAAATATTACACTGGATGTTCATGGTTGCCGAAATTGCATCATCAAGGCTTCTTTTTTCTTTTTCCTCTTCTTTGATTCAAGAGCTCTCTGTGTAAATATTAACTATAGCTATCAAGAGGCAGAGGAGAGTTTCAAGAGACTTGGCCATTTGATGTCAGCCCTTTAAATCATGATAATATTTCTTCTAGCACTGTGTTCTAAAGGTTATGCCCTGCACTTGGCCCACACAGAGACTGCTGCCTGATGGAAGCCCTAAAAAATGCAAGGCTCATCATTCCATTTGGTCTGAGGACTACATCTGCAGATATTGAGACTGGCTGTGACTGCCTCTGACTACTCACCAGTTATGCATCTGTCACCCCCTCACAAGAGCTAGAGTGGCTCAGGTGTCAAAGAGCAGAGCTTGAGAGACAAGAAGCCCTGCAAACCCCCCATTTCACAGAAGCAATGTCACTGCATAGGCTGCTCAATCCGATGGTAAAAGTGAAGAAGCAGATGACTATGTTGGCTGACACACTGCCTGTTGTACTGAAGTCAGACCAGCCCAGCTGGCTGAAGATGCTCCTGGTTTCTAGCACAAATCCAGTAATTCATTGCTTTATGCAGGTGGAGATTACAGCAGCCTGGATTTTTCAGTTATTTCAGCGACTGCTCAGCTTAATTTCTATTTGCTAATGTATCATCATGCTTCTGAAATATGCTTTACCTTCTTTATTGACTTCCTAATGTAAAAGTATGATTATAAGCCCACTCATATTTGGCAACAACTGGAGTTTTTCATCTTGAGATTCATCCCCTCTCTCTGCTGAACTGTGAGAGTGAGTTACTACCTTGTAAGTGACTCACAGGTATTTATTATTCTGTGTATAAAGGTCAGGTTTTAATGTTCTGAGTGATATATGGACATGGCTCAAGATCAGGCAGTCTTGAATGATAGATCTTAAATTATGATCCTGTGGAAGAAGAAAAAAATGGGAAATCACAACTTTTGTTAAACAAGCCTGAAAAAAAACATTTGAACAGATGTGAGCTGGTGGTGGATACCTGCCAATTTCAGAGGCTGGTTTGCTAAGCCATACTATTGTGGCTCATGAAGCCCAGCTCAGAGAACTGAGATGAAATTTTTAAAAGCCAGATTCGTGTCTATCTATGCTTGCTTTCTTGCTAGTCTCTCAAAGCAGAAAGATTCAGTATTAATAGATAGCAGGGCTGACAGCAAACTCTAAAAGGAGAGTCCCCAAATACCAATACCCTTCTATGTATGTCTTGACACTCTCATATCTGCAGGGGACCTCTAGGTGACTTCACCTGCTCTTGTGCAACAGAGTTGTCATCAGGCATCTTGCTTCCTTATGCATGTGTGTAGCTTTTAGGCATTCTTCTGTTGAGTGTGTCAAAAACCATGGTACCTTTGAGGGTCTTCCTGCAAATGCACATACACTGTGATACAATTTTCAAGAATTCAGGTCTTGGGCTCCAGTTCAGAAGGACATTGAGGTGACAGAAGGGCAGCAATGGCACTTCTCTGCTTTTTACCTTCCTGCAGGGAGGCAGGACAGTGGTTACAGGAGGTGCACAAGAAGTGTAGCTTTCAAAGGTAGAGGCAGGACTGAAGCATAACACATGTCCTGGTGCTTCACCAGGTTTGCGGTCCCTGTGAGCTCTGCCAACAGTGTAATATAAAACAGTCCAGGGCACTGTAGGGAAAAATAATTTGAAAACTGGGTCAAAGATGCCTTCTCATCTCTCCTCCTGAGCTCTTCTAAGACTGAGTTTCATGCAGTGGAAAATTTAGCCACAAGCCTTATATTTTAAAATGTTTTACACAGGCAGCCCACTCATCCTCAAAAGACTGTAGAAATATAAGTAGACAAAATTTACATGGTTTTATATCTATTACAGCTGAAATTCTGCTATTCTATTAATCTGCTTTCAATGTTGGTGACAAGAGCTCAAACCTTGCTCACGAAGTGGCAGTTTTGGTTGTCAGCACCAACATGCCCTGACTTTATTTAGAAATTAAACATCTCAGAGATATTCCTTACATATAGCTGTTGTGGGTTTGTTTATCTGAAAGTAAACATGGAATTGGAGGAGAATGTAATCCATAAGATCTTTTAACCTGCAGCTCTCTGTATTTTCATTTACTACCTGAGAACAGGAGTTTTATGTGGTTATTTATACCAAGACTGTGATAAATAAAGCGCAGAAATACATAATGAAACTAAGATTGGTAAAAACACTTACTGAATTTGGGAGCTGGGACTTAAGTGGGAAACTGAGTGGCAATGACTTTAGTGACTTTCACCTCTTTATGTAGATTTCTTCTACTGCACTTTCTCTGTCCTGTTAGTAGCAATGGGGTTATTCTGCATTCATACAGCCATGAGGGAGAATAGAATTTCATACAACTCTGTCTACTGCTGGGAAAGTATACTCCTAAGAAAAAAAATAATACAATTAAATGTGGGATCAGTGTTTAACTGGAATAGTCCAGGACCTGTTATTCTTATTAACAGAAAAAATCCTGCTTACTCTGTCATGCATATGGAAATATTACTTCCTTTTAAACTGGGTAAGGAAATTACAGTAATGAGATTGGTTATTTAGACAGGGAAATGTTAGCTGCTTATAGAAAATAGAGGCTTCCTGCCCTTTTCATTCTGGATGCATTCTACAGATGTGGCCCTTGTTGTTTTTAGTCTCAAGTATAATTATTTAGATTTGATTTACGGTTATGATACTTGTGAGACAGTAAAGAAATCAGAAGTGAAAAAGTTCTTAGAAAGTAATTTATTACCAGTTCTTAAGTAAAAAAATAACTTTTGTGAGAAACCTGATAATTAGGTACACCATAGGAATGATGTTTTTCTGTGTTGCCTAAGTTATTTTTTTATAATTATCATTGCTGTATAGATGATTTCCAAGTCAGTTCATCTAAATAATAATTTCTTATATCTCATTACTACCTAGATGACTCAAGTTATATTCTTTGTTTCAACTAAGTGGATAATTTTTTTGTTTGTTGTGCATCCAGTTTACAAAAAAAAAAAAAAACAATCTAATATTTCTCCCAAATCAGTCTGAGAATTCAAAACAAGAAAGGGTTTAAAATAGCCCTCTAATGTCAAAATCAAACTATATTTGATGAAAACAGAACAATGAGCATTCCTGCATTCCAATATTTTGATTTTGCCATTAAATCAGATTGAATCTGACTTTTTTTTTTGTCTCTATTGCATGGCATCTTGCAAATCTTATTTAGTATTTCATCAGGGCTGTAGCATAGATTTCTGTGAGTGAGGCCACACCTGTCATTTTATACTGAAGTCACCTGACTCCTTTGATGCCTGTCAATAGGTGGAAGGGTTACCCAGGGAAGATAATTTAGTGAAGGGATCCAGCCTTCACAGAGAAGAAAGAACGTGGAAAACCCAAATGACAACTCTGATCAAGTATTGTAACAATCAGCTGAGTCCTCATTAATTTCATAGAATCATAGAATGGCTGGAGTTGGAAGGGACCTTAAAGATCATCTCGTCCCAGCCCGCCTGCCACGGGAAGGAACACCTTCCACTAGCCCAGGTTGCTCAGAGCACCATCCAACCTGACCTTGAACATCTCTTGGGGTGGGACATCCACAGCTTCTCTGGGTGACCTGTGCCTATGCCTCACCACCCTCACAGTGAAGAACTTTTTTTGCTAATACTTGGTCTAAGTAGTACTGTCTTTGAATTTGAGTCCATTCCTACTTGTCCTGTCACTATGTGCTCTTGAAAATAACCTCTGTCTATTTTTCTGGTAGGCACTCTTCAGATACTGGAAGGTCACAATTAGGGCACCCTGAAGCCTCCTCTTTTAAACTGATCTAAAATATTTTCTTTTGATTTGAAAAAAAACCAACCTGACATCATTCCCTGCAAACTGCCCTTGTCAAACTATGCATTTTCTTGCATTTTTTTTCTACAAAATTGTTGAAATATTAAAACCAAATTTGGATATAATTGCTATCTTTCTTCTCCCAGATTCCACGTGAACAGATAAAATTCATTCACTCCTAATAACAATGTAATGGCTCGAATCTGATGGTCCTGGTTAAAAAAACTGTAATCCTTATAACTACACTGGCAGCTGTATTTACTGCACAGAACTTAGTGAACATGTGCGCTCTGCCTGGATTTGTCAGAGGTCAGATAGCCCTGAGTAGCTGAGATTTCTGTGCTTGTGAGCGGTGTAATGCAGCAGGGCCATGTGCAGCAGGCTTTGTCAGGGCTAGCCTAGCTGGTGGCTCCATGGTCTTGGGCCAGCTTTGCACTGCATAGAACCTGAGCAGACCTCACACCACTGAAGGTCTTCTCTGGCACAGAGCACTGAGGGCTGGGAAATGGCCTTCTGCCTCCCCTGCCAGCCCTAGCCCAGTTGCAGAACCTGATTCATTATTTATTCATTGGCATCAAAACTGTCTCTGCAGTGTGACATGCATAATGGAGACAGCCTTGGAAGTAAATAGCTTTCTGCACTTGCTAGTATACCTAGGCAACATCATTAGATCATGTTTATAGAATTTATTCACTGCAATTTACTATGCAAAACAGAGAAATGTCTGGGTTGGATGGATATAAAGGGGTTTGGTATCATCAGAAACATATTTGCTCCTCAGTATTATTTACAGAAATAGAAAATTATTTTAAAAATCCCAAGGTCTGGCTTTCAAATATAATTGTCTTTTTTTTTTTTTTTTTCTATATTACCAAGCTTCCAGAAGCCTTTTTTTAGTTCCATGCACCTCAGGTTTTTAGGACTGTTGCATTAACTTGGAAATGAAATCCCAAACCTTAGCTGTACTCTCATTTTATTTGTGTGATATAGTGATAATCTCACAAGGATCCTAATAAGTACATGAGAAAAAAAGAAACAGCTAAATGGGAGATGTGAAAATGTTCTAGCCCAGTGCTATTACATAGGTCTTATACATTTTTTCTGCCTGTTCCATAATAGGATATTTGCAAATTCTTCTCTCAGCAGGTTTTGAGCATGAACTTGCATTACTATTCTTACAAAATAATAAACAGCTCTGGGCTATAAAATCTCTCAAATTGTTTTCCACAGAAGGGATTTGCATGCTGACTCATTCCTACTCTATTTATCACCTATTGCCAAGCCACTGCAACTGCAGGATTTCTAATAAAGCTATGGAAATGACATGCATTGCAATGGGAGTTGAATACATTTACATTTGTAGTATTTTACCATTTCAAAATTTATGGCAGATTACCTTGTTTGTGCATGTCTGGACTTTAATGGTTATTTTTTATAGCAGAAAATAGTAGTTTATGATGGTATTCCCAGTAGAAGGTTTTTATGAATCCACCATATGGAGTATTACATAAAACTAAACTTGTATCAGCAGTGATTTTATGTAGAGTAAGACAGTGAACATTACCAAGAATTAGTGATTACAGAAAATGTCTAAAAACTTGAAATTTTGTGAATGTGGGGTTGTTTCATTTTTGGTTGTTTGGTTTGCTTAGGGTTTTTTTTGATATATTTTAACTTCTATTAATAGCAGTCCAAATCCATGCTTCTTCATGCAGGGAAAAATGTTCATTGTCTGCAGCAAATCCTGGGCAACTCAAAGCAAGTAACATTTACTGTTGCTGACCATCTCTCTTTGCCACCTCCCTTTAAGGTGCCCTTCATGGAGTTTGGCACAAGAGAAATGTGGTGATTTATGTAGAGGACTACTGCTGAAATCTGCAGTCTTCCCATTTTCCCAAACACCCTTGTCAGTTCATATATTTCAACCACAGCTACTTTCTTCAGCATTGATGGTAGAAAACTGGTTTTTTTCCTGTGCCTTCCTACTAAAAGGAGGAAAAACTTCTGCTAGCAAAAACTGTGTCCAGGAAAAGTATCACAATTCTATAGGAGAACACAGAGATGAGCAAGGCTATTCTCATGGAAATATGTGTTTGCATAAGTATTGACATCAGGAGATTCTACACAGCTTTGTCGAAGAGGACCTCATGGATTTGGGAGCCATTCGGCCAGCAAAAAGAAATGTACCATGAAAAGTAGGTAACCAGTCACACCGAGAGAGCAGCAGATGGTGCATCCGTGAAGCAATTGTCACTGCCAAGAGCCTGGCATGTTCTGCAGGCTGGAATGTATCTGCCTCATTAATGGAGCACGCACTTGGGCAAGGAATGTCTATGGAAATCTATACATGGTTGCAAATACAAGCTGTGAGGTTTGTAGCTGAGATGTAAAGAAGATGGAAAGACAATGGGAAGGAGAGACAGCTGTAGGTATCCAATCCCGCTTCTTTTACTGGTCCTAATCCTGGCAGAAACTCCTGGGAAGCACAAAGCAGGTCTTGATTCTAAGGCACAGTGCATTAGGGATGGTGACCCAGGTAACCACAGCTTTTCTGCAGTTTCTCAGTCCCTGCATGGCAACTTCCTCGTTACATCAAATTGGTTTAGGAATGAGGGCATAAAGCCAGCTTTGCTCACTGTGAGGAATTTACACATAAAGGGAACTGTACATTTTCTAGCAGTAAAAAAGGGCTAAATCTTAAAAGACAGTCCAGCCCTTAGGACTTGGTAACCATATCTTTAGAATAGCACCAAAACCATGTGGGTTTGCTGTATATCTTTGGGGTAATTTGTGTGGTCTGTGCAGAAATTCCTATTGCTCTTTTTCCTGCAGAAATCCTTTTTGCTTGAGACAGTCTTGAAATCAGAGAGGCTGATACATATATATCGACATATCCTGGGTAGCTGTCAAGGCTACATCGGAAACATTTCAGGGCCACATAGGGCCATTCTATAATCTTGTCTGACATTTTGTGACCTTTTGTGGCTCAGAAATCTTGTTGCTTATGCCCATGGAAAGGATGTTGCATGAGAGAGCCCTTTGCTCTGGGAGAAAGCTTCAACTGGTTTATGGGCTCAGGGACCCAGGAGTGTGTGCTGCTATCTCTGCTCCCACTAGCTAAGAAGCTGCCTCTTGGCCTCTGTACTGATTTGAATCACACTCTCTCTGCTTTTTCATTAGCTGATGTATCATAGTCTTACAGCTGTCTTCTCTCGGTCTAAATTGCACACTAATACTGTACATTATTGATTAAATGAGTCTACAAATGCCTTTTTAATACTGTATGGGTTGATCAGTCTTCTCAGTTAATGTGCAGCACCTCCAGTGGGCTTTAAAACCTAGTGAAGCAGCTTTTATCCAGATCTTCCTGGGAAAGAAAAAACTGCCTGAGAGGCCGTGCTCACACACACACTAAGGTATGTGTTTTGGCAGTGGGGAATTAGTAATGATTTCTCTTACTATGCTAAAAAGCTCCCTGTGCTCATAGATTCTTATTTTGATAATCACAACTGCTGATCTTACTCTTTGCAAAGAAAACAATTCACAGGAGATTGTTGTTATATACGCCAGTGGCAAGGCTGCTCTGTAACAGCTGAGCTAGTTGAGCAATTGATTTGGCTTTCTGTGTAACATTTTTGGAGGAAAGGTTTCAAAGTTTTTCTTAACTTTTTTTTGGCTTTTAAAAAAATTTTATATACACAGGACTGTAATAACTAACTAAAACATTGCCCATTTTTGACATTTGATAGTAAAAATAGCAGTATTCTGTCTGTTTCAAGTGACTGCATTACATAAACAGCATTCAGGAATAACTCCAGTTTCTCAACTCAACTAGTTATTGTAGTTGTCCTTCTGCTCTCACTTCTTGAATTTAAATTCCACTTTATCACCCTTCACGATCCAATCTACATGCAAGTATTGCTCCTTTTATAACACAGTAGGAGAAACATGTCTGTATTTTTGGGTAGGTGTCGAGTATATCTGGTTTCACAGTATTATAGAAAATTGGGCTGAAAGAGCCTGGAGATATTACCTAAATCCACCCCATTCTATTTTAAACAGAGAGACAGAAATGAGGTTTTCTAGGCACATATTTGCTGAAATATGAACTTCACCTCAGATCTGTGTGCTTAAGGTATTGCAGAAATAAGAACAGACCTCTAGTCCAGTGGAGGAGGTCTTGTGAGGGTATTTGTGCTTTCTGTGTACACTTCTCATGAGGGGCATAGTCAAAATCAACCCAAAATATTTACCCTCCTTTGTTATGGTTCAGATGGACATCTGCATTACTACCAAAAAAACTCCAAACCTCTATGCAAATTGGTTAGCACGGGTATATTTAGTCTGTATAAAGTTTTGAAAAGCAAGTAAGTTGTTTCAATCCTCAAATGGTGACTATGCTGGGAAGTGGCAGCTGCCAAGTGACTGGCAGCTGACCCTCTTGGTGCTCAGCACAGCTGGATGCTGGACACAGTTTCGTGGTGTTTAGAAAAACAGAAGAGAAAAAAACAGTGAGAAAAAGAATCCTCAAGACAGAGCAGCAGATCTGAATTAAATGCAAGGGTAGCAGCTAGACTGAGAGATTGGGAAATGCACAGCAGCAAGAATAATATTGAGAAGGTGGTTGGTTCTTGCCCCTGGGTGATGGGCAGCTCCAGAATCCATGCAAGCCTTAAAAGATGGAAAATTTTACTTACACCCCAGTAAAGCAGCTCTCCCAGGGAATCAAACATTTAGCTCCTTGTCAGATCCTTTGAGCCATACATTAGCAATGAAAGAGTGATATTGCCACTCTCGTCCTGATGATTCAGCAAGGAGCAAAACATGATAGCCTTCCTAACAAGGTTGTTATTCAGATATATCACTCGGCATCCTCACTTCAACTGCTCACTGGTTCAGAGTGTTAATGCTCTGCATATTGTGCTTAATAGAATTTTAAATTATTTTGATTAAAGTGTCCTCTCAAGGCATGAGGATTTAAGATTGATCAAAACTACTTGCTTGTGCTGTGGCAGTTGTTAACCAGCCACTTTCAGAATATTATTGCACAGGCTTAAGTGATGTAACATTCAGACATGAGAAATATGAGGAAGTACTTCTCCTAAGTTCATACTGGGGGACCAAGTGGGCAAGGAATATACTAAGGGGATATATATTTCATAAACAGTGACTGACTTGAGGTCCCAGTCCTTCATAAATGGAAGCTGGTAGGTTCTTCACCGTAGCCTTCTATTTAATTCCATTCAACCATGGATGCACAATAACAAAAATCCAGTATGGAAAGCCTTCACTTATTTGAGAAGATATTGTAAGCATTAAAATATGATTCAATAATGGCGAAAAATAATAGAGGCTTGTCTGACTCTAAAGTCAGGTTTCTGGAAATAGAGTCAGTCAGAACAAAGTTCTTGCTTTGAAGCTCACCTAGCTGGTAGGGGCGGACATCTTAAGTGATGAATTTTTAATTATGACAACAAAGAAAGATTAGGATGTTCCCATCACTTTCAGCTAAAACAAAGTATTTCATCATGTGTATAACTTCTAGTATGCAAATAAATCCACCCAAGCTAATGTAAGGAGAATATTTTGCAATTTTCAAATGTGCACATGTGCCTTAGATATTCTCTAAGAGGAACCTTAGAGTACATGGTTCCCAAATCATTGTCTCAGCTTGTGTGTTTGTAAATATTTTGACCTGGATCAGAGTGCAGTGGCCTGGATAGCACTAGCAATGCCATGAAACCATCATCTATTCCAGTCCTCTTCAAGGTGATGCAGTGTTCTTCTCTACTTTGCTTATAAAATAAAGAATAACACTCTATACATCTCTTGTTTGGCATTTCATGAGAAGATAATTGCTTAAAATCTCAGTAGACTTTGCATCCACATCTGTAAATGACCATATGGCACTTTATGGTAGAATATCCTGAGCCAGATGGGTTGGTTTGCTCTAGCTGCCCATGCTCCTTTAATAATGCAAAGCAGCCATAAACTCACCTTAAGTGGCTGCTTAAGTCAGGTTTACAGCCACTGAGTGATTGTGCTGTTGAAGCCACCACTTGCACTACATGTAGGTTGTTTAGACAAGCACTTTATTGAAATGACAAGCTTGATGTGAAATAGTGTTGTCTTCAACCTGGTGTAACCTAAATAATAATAATAATACTTGAAGCTGCTACTGACTAGACTTATTCTGACAGAAGCAAAATTTTGATTGCTGTCCTATTCAGCAATTAAGTGTGAACTATAATAACTGTTAAAGACCATTTACCTAAAATGGTTTCGAGTCAGCAGTGGCACTTGATCTTAAAGGTCTTTTCCAACCTAAATAATTTTATGATTCTACAAGTCTGTGAAAATTGGATTAATTTAGCTCAAAGATAAGAAGCCTATTTGTTGTTTACAAAGTAAATTTCAGAGTAAAAGAAAAGAGATAGCTGATGCTGTGAAAATTGTTTAATAGTTTAATGTAAAAAAAATATAGAAGATCCAGAAGCTGAAAATAAAAATGTATGGCAAAATCCATCTTGACGGCTCTTGATTTGTGTGAGTGAGCACATCTGTGCTCTGTTGCACAACACAGAGAGAGTAGGAAAAGAGCATTTTAAGTACAGCTGTGTTTTCCTGTAATCCCTTTTATAATAGATGCTCAAAGCCTTCTTTCAGAGAAACAACAAATGCAGGTATTTTGTGTCAGTCTACAAAAAAATACCTACCTATTGTTGCATGATACAAAATCTCTGCCTATGCACCCCCCTCCAGCCGTTAAACAGAGTCAGGTGGGCTGAAGGCATCTGATGTATGAGTTTCTTCCTATTTCCAGTGGGAACATCCAGAACTGCAGCCATTTAATAGACAAATGAATATACAGAGCCATTAAAACATATTAAATACTCCTGCATGTGTTTAACTGCAAGTATATGACTAATCTTTTTGACTCCAGAGGCAGCAAGGCATACATCTTAAGCAGGTACTTAAGAATTTTGTTGAATGGAGATCACAGAACATTAGTTCCTTTACTGACATGTCAGGTGGTGTAATTGTCAAGGATTATGATGCAAGGATCAGGAGAGTAGGGCTGCAGTCACAGGTCCCTTGTGCACTCTCCCTGCATTCACCATGTAGCAGTATGCTCTCCAAGGTTATTTGGACCACCTATAGGCACCTGTAGGACAGACCCTAGGCAAAAAATGATTCCTGTGACTTGTCAAAATTGACCTTACACTGGCAATGAGAAAAATTTGATGAAATGGAAATCAGGAAGAAAAAAATAAAGGAATTCAGATTTGGGGGACTCTGCAAGTAGAAGCAACACGGAAGTTATTGTGCTGTACAGTGCAGTAAGGAGCAATGTCCATCCCTGTACAAAAGTCAGGGTGCAGTGAGCCCCAGGTCAGAGCTTAGTTGGCAGTGTTGCTACTGCCAGATCAATACACACATCATGGCTGCTGCTATTGAATGGACTCAAATACCTTGTGAAACAGGGCAGATCCACAAGAATTGGGCTGAGTGAATGAAGGCATTGTCCATCATTCATGGTCCTTGGATGCTGGCCTAACCAGGGAGTTAATGCTGCAAAGACAGAGTAAAGTTAGTTTTCTGGAGAAAAGTTACATCATAATTTACGAAGTAACCTTTACATGGTGAGGGAAAGGATTTTTCATAGAGACAAAAGGCAAGAACTTGGATCTCATTGTGAAACTTTCCATTCTTTTTACCTCTGTCTCCATCTAAATGAAATAGGGAGACCCATTTGCAGCCAACAAAATTAGCTAAAAGCTACTCACATAAAGACAGATTTCATTGAAATCAAATCCACATATTATCTCACAGGAGCAGTTGTCCAGTTAATTTCCAGGTTAATAGGCTGTTATTGCCATTTTCAAATAAAGCAATTAAAAGTAATATTCTTATATTACTGATAAGGAATATCACACTGCATTGGATTGTCAGCTTATTTTGTTCAATGTTCTTCATCAAAAAGTATCTAGTACAAATTTCTTTGAGCCAAAGTGGAACAAGGCTGCCTAGAGAAAAAAAAATACCTTTCTGAAGTAAAAGGTAGAATTTTCTATTAAATTTTGAAGTAGTGAACTCTATTGCCTATCTTGTGAGACATGTAGAAAGTAAAATGTACTTTTATTGGTACATTTTTCTGAAGTGTGAAGCAGAGGGAAAACAGGATGTTAACTGTACATCAGACACGTTCTCCTGTAGAGGCTGAATGCTTTCCACAGAGCATGTGTAATATGTTAAACCACAATCTCTTCCACAAAAGCTTTTTGTGGAAACTCCCAGAATATTACCGGTTATTTACTGCAAGAAGATCTGTACCATAAAGACAAAAATCTGATCAGGGAGAAAAAAAATATAATTTCTTATGGAGAATTATCATAACATGAATGAACGAGAAAACATGACTTTCCCCTTGTAAAATGGCATGACTGTAATATATGTCCTGCTAAAAACCTGTCTTTTCTAGATTATCATCATGTCAGCCTGCACTTGTGAAACAATTTTGATGGATCTGGGGCAAATTTGAAATCAAAGGAGACATCTAGCCTTAGAATGTAAAAGGAGACAATTTTTCACAGAGGGTATTTTTCGTCTGTTTGAAGAAGATAAAGTGCTAAGCAAATCCCCCATATTCATACTGCCTTGGAGGATAAATGCCCATGTATTTTACAACAGCAAAACAACTGTATTCAGCTGCTTTGAGAGATTTACTAGACCAGAGCAATGCACAGTTTCTGACTTGACATTGTTTCTAATTGATGAAGTCTCCAAGTTTGCTATTTCTCTAGGTCTGATCTAGTATAAGAGCTTGCAGTTGTCACTGTCCTGGAAAAGTTTTACTGAACAGGGTGAGTTGATTTTGAGTGCAGTTGGTCATCAGTCATGGGCCAAGCAGGGAAACCTGGCCTGGGAATGGGCCTCATGGTGATGAGAACCTGATGTTTCTGTGTCTTCATGGATCTACAGCACAGATTTGGAGTACAGCAAGAGGGAGTCAGTTCCTGACATTCCTGTTCACAGGTGTCCAGACAATCTTTGAATTTATGGGACATATTGCTTCAACATCCCCCATGTCAGTAAACCTTTTCATCCCTGAGAAAACACCTGTGGTTTATATTTAATCCTTAAGACCTGTGAAAGTTTTTAGACATGTGCCTAAGTAATGCTTCACTTTGAAAGGTATGAAAAATAACCTGGCAGTGCTGCCTTCCCAGCCATTGGCATGTATTCACCAAGTGGGGCAACATAAATAAGAAAGTGGCAAAGGTCTCTGTTGATCTCAGTCATTCTAGGATATGAAATTCCTGATAAAATGTACCCTCTGGGATCTGATTCAAAGACTCAGATGTGAAACGCACCTGTCTTTTGAGAATTCTGGGTCCAGCCCACACCAAACAAAATTAATTGGAAAGCCAGACTGAGCACTGCTGATTTAAAGCACATGGCTGCTTTGCTCAGTGGTACGGGGGAGGGACATAAGAAAGGGGTCTTCCTAGTCCCAGGGAAGTTGTGTTTGAAGTGCACAGGGTACTTTGGGTTTGTGCTGCTCACAAGTAATGACATTCCTTCATCCCCAAAGGCCAGCTCAAGGCCTGTGCTCTTCTCAGCTCTTACATCAAACTTGCTTTCACAGTGTAAATTGTAGGTTTGTCTTCAGACAGGTCTTTGCCAGAGGGACAGGATGGTGCTGAGAAGGATGTAAACGGTCTTCTGCTCCACACAGAGCCTCAAGAGCACATGAGAAGCACAAAGGAGCACTTTTCACTGTCAGCAAGTGACACTTTGCCTTTCATATTGAAGTTTTTAATTAACATGGGAATATCTGGACTGAATATTGTCAGCCACAGGACTGCTGAAATGTGACATCATTTATGACTCCAGCAGTAAGGAGTTCACTGTCCATGATCATAAAACAGATTCCAGTCTTGATTTGATATCGATTTAACAGTCAGCATAAGTTTGCCCTTTAATATTAAACAAAATATGTCAGATCAAAGCATTACCAGTATTCTTCCTCTGGGTTTCTCCATGGATATTGCCTCCAATTCTTCCAAGCAGTGATGTCTGGCAGACAGCAAGCTTCAGACCTCTGTCCTGTAACACCATTTTTCTGGAGCAGTGGTTTCTGCTATCCTGCATTGCCCCTGTGGAGTGTCACTCCCTCACCACTCTTTTTCTCCCTAACACAGACTGAGGCCATTTCTGCTATGAATCTTCTGTTACAGTGACTGTCAAAGACTGCCAAATCCAGTCTTCATTTCTTTCTGCAGACACTCTGCAGCTCTGTGCTCAACCCTTCCTTTCCAGCCATCCCTGATCTAATGGCTTCAGTCTATTCTTGCAAGTCTCATTTATTTTCTTGCTTCTTTTTGACCTGAGTGATACAACACATGACCTCTGTCATGTGTCCTGATTTGTCTGTCTCCTGCCCCCAGGTTTCTGATATTCATTAAGGAGATATTAACTTTACCAGCTCTGCTTTGCCCCTTAATGAGGTACACTTAGAGACTCATATCAATGTCTTTTTAATTGAATTTTCTTATTGCGGTATCTGAATTTAATGTCCAGTATATTTCTTCTTGGCTTTAGCTGTAATCCTTCTATCATCTTTTGTCCTTTTGTTTAAAAAAGTAACCAAAATCATGCAGCAATTTTTGAGTTCTGAGATATCAGGAGGAACCTGGTCTATTCAGAAGAACAATCAGTCCCATGAGAACTCCAGAATTACACTTCAGACTGCTCTCCTGACATCAAGTGATGTCAGTTTTGACAACTTACTGCCATTGTGAGCTAAAATATCCTGGTAGAAGTATGTAAATTTTTCTCAGTACCGCCTCCAAACCTAAATCCTTACTTAGCAATATAATGGCAACACTGATCTAACACAGAGCTCTATGTACTGTTCTCTGAGAGACAATTTCGAGAGAGCTGAGGAGGAAAGGGTCTTTTCTTTTAATTGTAAGGATGTGGCAGTTGGGAAAATTTGTATTCATACTGTAGTGTGCAGCTGTTGGGATGGGAAGACTCCTGGGATATGGGATACACTTTGAATGTTTTTATTTTAGTTTTTCATTACATATCAGGGCTGCTGAAAAGACAAGATAATATTATGGAAGATCTATAATATAAACGGAAGTAAACAGATGCATTAGCAACCTGTTTGTGTACTTAAACATATCTTGCCCTCGCATATGTCTGTCCTTGCTACAATTTCCTTTTGTTTACCACAGTGAGTTGGGATTAATTTGATGCGACATTTTAAATCCAGGCTTGGTCAATCATGCTGACTTTCTGAACACAAGAAGTAGTTCTCTCTGTTTCAGCATGCAGAACCTTACGGATGATAGATGTGTAAACTCCATTTTGGTCCTCTGCTTATTGTCCTTATGAAGTCAGAGGTGGAAGTAGCTATTTTGTCATATTTTCTTGCCACTTATATAACAGATCTTGGAAATGAAGCTGATGTTAAATAAAAGATTTGTGAAAATTTGATTGATTTTTGCTGCTCATGGTGGAAAACATGGAAGTGGAAAAGACACAGTATGATCAGAGACAGACAGGAACTACTAGCTTGTAAAATTATTTCTGCATTGATTCCCCTGCTGTTGAGACTACAGAAACATCCTTGTTGGTAATTGTAGTACAGGGGTTTCAGCCCCAGCAGTCGGTGTGTTTGCTGCCTGTGGCTTAAGACCTTTGTCACCTCACCACTTTTGGTGGCATTTCCTCATAAACTCGTTCATGTCACTTGCTCATGTCCAGCCCACAGTCACTGCTGTTGAAGCTGGATGCTGAGAAAGGCAAATTTCACTCACAAATTTCCACCCAGCCAAAGTCTAAATCCAGTTAGATGAACCAAGCTTCTGGTTTTAGACCCTGATGCTCTGAAGTGATACCTAACCTGCACTCATTGCAAGAAAACCAGGAATCATTTGATTTTTCCATATCAACTACATATTCCCCAACTGGTGAATAAATTTAATACTGCCCTGAGATTACCCAAAAGTAATTTACCCCAAAGCACTGATATTTCCATGTCTTCCATGATGACAGCCTATGATTTACATGCAGCAATGTGGTTCTGAGGGGTCTCAGAAATATCTGAATATAAGGGTTTAATGATTGAATCATATATTCTCTCTCCATGATAGAAGATAAGACAACTGACTTGGCTTTCAGGCAGATTACATAAGCCCAAGTTAAGTGGTAGAATAAAAATGAGTGATATTCCTTCTTGACTTAAATACAGCACTAAGTAGTATGCCCTTGAATTCTGCATAAAGCAATTTCCTCCTCTTTGGTAAGAGCTAGGGGGCATTCCGAATGCAAATAGAGTCAGCTTTGCATTTTTAATATTTCTTATATACATAATTCACTGCCTCAGTTTAGAAACGTTATTGCTACCTCTTCTGTGCATTTAAATTCTTTTGCACCTCTGAACTTTCATATTAACTTTAATGTCAGCTCTTAAAGCATATTTTGTACGGGCAAGCTTGTGCTCATGGCTCTTGAAATTCACAGATTGCACAAATGCTCATCCAGGCACAAATACACTTTACAGTTTAACCTGTGTCATTTCACTGGGGTGTGTGGGGGTTCTAACTGCACACATGGTTATACCAAAGCCCTGAAAATCAATAGGTAACAAATGGGAGCAAAGCAAGAGCAATCAGTATTAGAATATTGCATTTGTGTGCGGTCCACTCTGCATACATAACCCACAGGCATAATGAGGATTCCAGCTGATCAATAGGAAACAATGCTTCTTTTAAGTAGCTTTCAAAATAATAGAAATTATGGATGGAAAAATATGACCACAATAGAAGAAAATCCACCCCCTTGCTAATGTGGAATTAGTTAATGCACTCCATAAAGCCTGAGAGCATGAGATGGTTCTGAGCAAGATTTACTTCATTGCATGTTTCAGAAGAGAGAGGGGATTGTGGCCATCTCCTGTGACTGTGAATGTTCTTGAGAAATTTTTTCACTCCAGAGAAATAGAGGCAAAGATTTACAGTATCTTGCTAGATTCATCAAACTTCTTCAGTTACTGGCTGACATTGTCAACTGCTTGAAACCACAAATCTCAGGGACGTGGTTGGCTGATGTCTTTGTTCATCTCCGCTGATACTGTTTGTGGGGGCATAGATTTGTCTCTTACTCACTCTGTGTAAGAAATGGTGTCAGAAACATCCTTTCTATTGGTTCCACTCCTCCTGCAGCCCATCAGAGCAGGAAGGTGGGGATCCAGCTGTGTTTCTTCTGTTGAAACACTTTCCTGTATGACAGTCTGAGATGGACAATGAATGGGGTCATCTCATCTCCTGCTCCGCCCCATCCTTACCAGGCCAGTGTGGTTGCACAGCAAAATAATGGCAATCTGTAGCAAGTGTTTCCCCAGAAACCTCTTGCAAGGGTGGCAAAACTGAAACTGGACTGAATCAGAGTATTCTGTGTGCTGACACCTGTACAGTCAGCGTGATTGATACTTGGATCATAAACAGTTCTTTCTATCTGAAAGATACTATAAAAAAAAAGATATGGTCAAAATCTCTCTTGGTTTGATTCCACTGACTGTTTATCAAAATAACTGAAAATCAAGCCTGCTGCCTTCTGCATTGCAATTGAAATAGATATCCTGCCTCTATTTCTAATTTCCCATCAATTTACACCAATGTAAGCCTGATAGTATGCTGAAAAATCTGCCCACAGTGTGCACAGATTTTGTATACATTACACAGGCTGTTGTAGCTCTGCAAAGCCAATGCAGAAGCTATAACAGGGTTGACAGTCACAGACATGCTGGCAAAAGTCTGAAAGTGTTTCCTGGCTCCAGATGAGGGTCATGTTCCATAGATGATGACTGAAAAAGAGATTGCCTCTGGTCGGATCATGCCCTGGCAGTCATCAGCTTAGGCCCCAGTCCTGTATCTTTTCCACTAAATAGGTGATGGGGTCAGTTTTCAGTCTGATTTCTCTCTTCTCATCTGAAATAGTCACAGATGAAGACATAGTGGGAAACAAAATGAGTTCAAGGTTTACATTGATGTTACTGGTGGCACTGTGAGAGACAAAAACCTAATTTGCAGACTGAACAGCAATGGGGAGTCACTAAGATGGTGAAATCAGTGCTCTGCAAAGCTGGTCAAGCTGAGACCAGAAGTTGGGACATATATGAAAATGCATTGTGTGTCATCAGTGCACATGGCTCCCAGCAGTGCCCACTGCAGTAACTGGGGAACTGCAGCTGCAGCAATGCAAACAGAATGAGAAAGCAGCCAGAGTTGCCTGTGTTCCCATCCTCCTGCAGTGAATTACTGCCCTTGAAGTGGGCTGTTGTCACTGGCCCTGCAGAGACTCCAAGTCCATTCCCAGGTAAGTGAAACGTTAATTTTGATCTCTCCAAGGTCCCTTGTCATCTGACTGTGCCCACACCTATCCACTCTGTTTGGTGCAATAAGTAGGGCAGCTAACTTAGCAATTGCAGTAACTGTTCCAAACAAATAGCTGGTTTGAGCCTAATGTTTTGGTTTGCTGGACAAACCAGATGAGGAATTCAATTTGGATTGAATCAGCGGTTACTGTTATTACTTTAAATTGCAAAATAAATATCCTCCTTCGACCTCTGCCCTAATGCAATAGATTCATTTAATACAAAATGTCCAACCTTAGATGCAAAAAGAACAACTTAACAAAATTGAAGTAGTTTGTTTTGTGGCCCTTGTGAGAGGAAGCCTTGGGCTCTATTCATGCTGACTACCCAGTAGCCTTGTGGTTAGAACACATCTAAAATGGGGAATCTGGACTCAGATCTGGTTCTCTCCCTGAAGGCAGTCACAGCCCATCCTCAAGGAAAGCCTTCACTACCTTCAGTGATAAGGCAAGGAGATAAAAGGCTGTATGCAATTTGGGGGACAGGGAGTTCATGATGAGTGTCTTTAGTTGATGTTGCTCTCTTTGAATAAATTGTTGAAAACAGGATGCTCGTCCTTCACCTTTAGGTGAAGATGTCACCTGTAAACCCAGGGAGTTGTTTGTTAATATATTTGGAGGGACATATTTCAGTATATGCCCTTTATAAGAAAAAAACTGCTCAGCTATAGATTCATATGAAAACCTGGACAAATTGCTCATCTTCCTTGTCGGCATTGGTTAAAATACTTCACTCCTCTTTGCAAGAGTTTTGAGGATAAATTGCAAGCATGGACAATACACCATGCAAACTGTGGTGTGAGTACCATGCATTTTTATTATTTAGTAAATTCTTTTGTAAAGTGGCTTGTAACACAGCATGAGTCCTATTGTACTAGCAGCCACTGTGCTGAGCCACAGAAAAGCCTGTATTTGTACAGCTCTTAAGACTTTTTTTCCCATATTTCCTCATTTTCCTTTGCTCCAGGAAAAGTTGGAATTCTTCAAAAAATGACCTCCTCAGGCACCATCTCTCCTCTTATTTATTTCTCGATTCTGCTGTCATTCATTACATTAAAGGTTATTTTTTTAATGAAACACTGTGGATAGGGAGAAATAACTTTTACCTTCTGTTCTAATTGATGAATGATGTGTTAACTAATCAGAAAGCTTTTCTATAGCCACCATTAAAGCAACAGATGTATGTGGCTCAGGAGAGATTTGTTGAACAGCTTCAACCTTTAAGTGCAGAGGATAAATGGGTAGTGACATCATCATACCTTGACAAATAGAAATTATATAATTCTCTTTTTTTCATTACTGATGGTTGATTTATTTCTATAGTTTTCATTTTGGTGAGATCCATTCATTGTATCTAGAGATAAAACCTTTGGAAATTGCAATATGCAACTAAAGTGGTTATAATATTTTGCTCACGATCTTCAGCATGTTATCTTTTGAGGTTTTCTCCTGAAAGTTACTTCTAATGGAAAAATAGTACGATGTGGAGTGTGATAAGACACAAAAGAAACATTTGAAATTCATCCTTAGGTTCATTTTTAAGCTAGCCATGAAAACAGCACATAAGGAGTCAGAGGACACTTGATGCGGTTGTAAAACATCTCCACTGGTTGCTGGAGGATTTTATTTTTGCAGTGAACTCGAAGCCTTAGAAGACAGACAGTTGTTCTGCACAGTAGTTCTGTGCCATAATAAAAAAGCAAATGTTCCCCTCTCACTCATCTCTCCCCAGTATATTTTGAGCTCTTACCTTGTTTGATTGCATTTCTCATAGAGTCAGTGAGATGGATCAGAATTTCCCTGAAAATTTCGGTTATTACTGTAGATTGCATATTTTCCAGTTTTACTGCAGCTTACAAATCAGAAACTAAAAATAAAGTGTGCATCTGTTTGGATAATCTATTTCTCCAGAACAGATTAAAATGACAGAATAAATCTTGGATGTACTTGGAAGAGCTTTGAATGAATTACAACAAGAGATGAAAACAAGGTGAGTTTTGCTTGGCTAGGACCTCAATGAGGGAATTAAGATGATGCTGTGTCCGGTCAAAGTTTGCAAGATAAAACAGGGGTCCTTAGCATCTACTACAGAAGTATAAACAGCAGATTAAAGCTGTCATTTCTGCCAGAAGGCCTTTATGTACACTGGGAAAAAAAGAGATCAAAGTCAGTTAGGAAAGAAAGTCAGGAAGACAAAATTCATATAGAAGATCTCATGGGTATGAGAAGGATTTCCCTTTCCATGGCCACAGCTTGGAAAGCAAGGACTGAATAAGTACCTATTCTTGTACCCTGGAGTAGGGGCAGGCAACACAAGGACAGGATGTGCTGGCAAGTTCTCTGCTTCTTCAGATTCCAGGCAGGAGTTATTAAGCTGAAACTTTCCTGTATGAGAAAATATTAAAAAAAGAAAAAAGAGACCCTGAATGGGTTGTCTGATCCTCAGAAAAGGTGATGAGCTAATCCCAGCATGCAATCCATTTTGAAGGGATATATGGTCCAGGAAGGAGCTGGTGGCTGCCTCTGCTAATGAAGTTACCAGCATCGCTGCTGTTCCGTCCAGGAGCGGTAACAGGAAAGCAACAGTGCAGTACTCTTATTCTGGGATTGCTTTGCTGAAATTTAATGTCAATAAGTGTCTGTTTATGATTTTAGGAGTCAAATCTTAGTGTTCCTCTTGCTGTCAGCCAGCTGCCTTTAGAATGGTAAATTATCCTAAGTGTGAGAAAAGTAATGAAGATGCAATTTAATGGAAATATAGAATGTTTAAGTTCTGTCACTAAACTACAACTAAATTAACTTTGGAAAAAGCTGTGCTGAGCTTCACAGGAAGGAATGTATTTGCTTCAGTAACAGCAATGAAAAAAATAATGCTGTTTTTACAAGAGAGCTGGGAACAGATGATCTTTCAAGTCCCTTCTGGCCTTAAATCTGTGAATCTAGGAAATGATGCCTCATTTCACTCTCTAAGTCATTAAAAACACACTTTCATTATTCAAGTAATCACATTTCTTGGAAATGTGGCTGCTACCTGCTAAGATGATATACCAGATGATCAGTGTTTTACTGAAATTTGCGAAAAGAACAGTGTTTGTTACCAGAAGTCTTCTTTTTTATTATTTCCACGAGCTCATTAGAACTCTAAAATATAGAAAACCACTAAGTGTTATATTATAAAAAGACAAAAGTTAGCAAGGTAGGTCCTTGTGTGACTTCCCTTTCCCATGAGAACAAAGAAGGTATGAAGCTCTCACAAAAAGGGAGAGAGATGTCTGAGGACCACAGTCAGATATACACACTGTAACAACTCATACAACTCAAGAATGTTGGGGGCTGGGAGAAGGGCAAGAGAGGTGCTAAGCATTAGCTAGTACTTTTAGTTAATCTTAGACACATTTCAAAATACTTCTTAATTGTTTTCTCAGTCTGGAATCATTCCCATCATACAACTTTTTTGTTGGATTTTGCATCCTTACCCTCCACCCAATGAGGAGCCCTTGGGGCACAGCTGGATTTCAAACAAGGGTGTTTCCTAACCTTAAGGCACTGTACTGGGCCAGACTACTCTTTTCTGTTACATCCTTTTATGGTTTTCTGGGGAAGACAGAAAGATGCTCTAAAAACCTCAGTAACAATTTACAAAGTTACTGCTCCATCCCTATGTGCCATAAGTGTGTCTTTACAACAGAAGACATAGGCAGGCACGGTCCTCAGTTTTGTTCCTTTCAGTAACAAATCCAAGGGAGAGGGACTAATTTAAATTTAATTTCTTGACGGTTCTGTAAAACATGACCAATTAAACACATCCAATGAGCCTCCCTCTAGTGTCGGTACTGCAAACTAGCATTTACCTTCCTACACATGGGGCTGTATTTGCATAAAACTCTGCTTCCCAGGGGCATTTCTGGGTAAATAACAAGCTCAACCAGAGAGAATGAATGAAGGAAGAAAGTAATTTTTCATACTGAATGAATACAGGGTAAGACTGAAGTAAATGAAACAATTTGCTTGAGAAAGTGAGTGCAGTAAAAACTTCTGGTTTTGATGAGCTGTCTCTCCAAAGAACTGGATATACTTTAATAGTATCATTGCTGATTTATCTGCTGTTGCCAGATAAATTTTCTTCTGGGGGAAGAGCAGAATTCTCTTTATTTAATGTACCATGTCTGGAATGTGGACTAGATTCAGCTACATGTCGCTTATAATTATTTATGTAACTTATTAATCACTGGGCTGTCACTCAGCTGTTTATAAAACACAAAAGAACACTTGGAGCCTGAAAAATTACATTTTTCCTCCCCTGCACCTCCCCAAAGGCCTCTTTGCACTTCTGAAGAGACCCCCATTTAAATAAAAATCTCTTGCCCAGTCTAAGTAGCAAGGAACTCTGTAGTGATAATTTAAGGACATGCTTGCGCTTTATTCTTGGGAACAGAAAGATTTGCTTTAAGGTGCTGTAAAACTTTTCAACTTTTCTGATCAAATTTCCTTGGGTCTTTGTTTAGTTTGTTTTCTCAAATAGGTCATGCATAGGGTCCCCTTCTTGCCTGCTCAGCAACCTGTTTTCCCCATACTCAATATTTGGAAAATGGCAGCCTCTCTCAGATTGCTACCTCTGTATCATGCCTGCTTGAAACTGGTCAATGCTCAGAAAAGATTAGGCGCTTAAACCTAGACATGCTCACACCTACTCACCCCCTTGTTTCACACATCTCATTTCACTCTGTGAAGAGTTAATCTGTGTGGCTTTGTGCAGCTCTCTTCTGAGCTCCTGTGCAGGATAGCTCATAGCTTGTCTTTCAGGAGAAGGTGCCGTGCCAGTTCAGAGACAGGCATCCGGGCTTCTAAATGATGCACAGAAGAGCAATGATTCCATTCAGCTGAATTACATTTAAAATTTGATTATGAATGGCATCTTTGAGGCAGGCTATTCATCATTCGATGTCCTATGTGGGTCTCAGTGTCTTGAAGCTTCATAAAGGCAATTCATTAAACAGCTTTTGCCAGACCAAGAGGTGACTCAGCAGGCTGGTAAAGAACAGTGGCTGACACCCCACTGCTGGCCATGGCATTCCTGCATTATTGTGTAGGGCTGCAGTATATTGGCAGGGTGCTTGTCCTTTTGGTGCCTCAGTTCAGCCAGTGCTGCAATGGCTATACCAGGATTTACCTGCCTTCTCACCCGCTTGCTGGGCTGACTAGTAGCATGTTTTCAATTTTTGCATGAAAGGCTCCACATTAATCCATGCCACAATTTGCTTTGTTTGCTTTTACCACTAAAATTACTTGTTTCCCCCAAAGATCTGCCATCTGTCACTATTCACCTTTTACATTTTTATGCTCCACAGTTGAGCAAACACCAATGCCTGAATAATCCTATTTCCCATTATCAGTCCTTGGAAGTACCCCAAGGTCAAGGCAGTTGAGATGTCTTGCCCCTGGCTGGATTCTCTGAGACCTCAGAGCTCACCCTGTAGCCTTGCCCTCTCTGCAGCCAGCCACTAATAAGATCCTGGGTATTTTTCTTCACAGGGTTTTCCCAGTCTTAAAAAAAAAGAAAACCAAATAAAACTATATTAGTTCTGTTTGCCCCATGCTGCCATAATCTGCCAGATGCAACACAGAATTGTAGGAGGCAGAGGAAGAAACACGAGACATTGCCTGGATGGATGCGGGCAGCTGAGGGGGACTGCTCTCTGCTCTCTACCTGGGTAATGATACCTGTGATATCACTGGGTATCTTTGTCTGCACTTGACAAAGGAAAGGGGCAGACCCTGGGTGACAGCTGGGACATACAGCTGTGAGGCACAAGCCAGTGTCTGAGCAGCCAGTTGCAAATGATTTTTGTGTTTTCACAATCCTTGTGAGTAATATCCTGTCAAAGTCTTCATCAAAAGTTATTAGTCCCTCCATAAACTGGTACTTCAATATGTAAACTTGCCTTGTAATTAATTTTATGAGCTATGCCCCTGGCACCATAGAGCTCTTATTTCATTTTAGGAGCATAATTGATTAGGCTTCCTGTAGCTGTGATGTAGACCAAGAATGTTGCCACCAAATGAGGAGTAATTTGTGACAGCTCATTTGTGAGGAGATATCTACTGTTTGCCAGCGTTGAGCACACACATAAGGCAAAGTAAAATATTTTCTATCGCTACTGCTGTGCACTGCTTGAACTTAAAATATCAAAAGGAAAAACAAAGATTATAACTATACAGCCAAATTAGTATGGTTAATTATTATATATTAGTACAGCATCTTTTATTCTTCACTGTAAAGGTTTTTGTTCTCTACTGAATTCCTTTGAAGATGTTTGTCTCAGTAGAGCATCTGATGACATTCCTGTCTGGGCAACTGGATTCTGCATTGCTGAAATTTCCTTCTGTTTCAGTTGTATCAGATACTTTTCTCAACTACCAACAACAGTTATGGCACAATAAAGTCTCTCACTCTGATAAAACTTTTAACAATTGCAGAGTCCATCTTGATGCCAATGGTTTAGGTTTCCCCTTCTTTTCTCTCCCTGTTTAATATTTGAGTGAATGTTATCTGAGAGAAATATGTTGGACACTCAGGCTGTATTAGCCTAATTTATGGCTAGCATAAATGAAGCAATATTTCCTGTGGGTAAGGTCAAAAGGGCTTTGTTTTCTATTAATTAAAAATAGGCTCATATGAGACAATGCATGTAAGTAATAAAGACATAATGCTTATTTGTGTGGCTATAAATAAAAGGAGTAGGGTTACTCATAGACCACCAATCATAGCTGCAGTCTCTCCCTGACCCTGACAACTGACCAAGAAAAGAAAACTTATTATTTTATCCTTTCTGTAGTTTGCTTATGTGAGCTACAGAAGTGAGCTGAATGTCTGAGAGAGGCAAATCCCAGGTTGCTGCAGCCTCTTAAAGCTATTCATGGCAAAATTCAACCAGAACTCTGTTGCAAGGGAAAAATCTCAGAAATCAAATGTTTAAAAAATGAAACTAAAAGAATTTCAGAGGGAGAGTCAGAAAAAGTAAGAAATGCTACCGTCTAAGACTGAAACCAAATGATAAATTACTTTTGCCTTTCTGAAGCCGAGCTAGAAAACCTCTGCTCACCTCTATTATCTACTTCTGGTCTCTGAAGATGCATTACCATATTAATTCATTGCGTTATACAATTTGAGCAACTAAATGAGTTTACCTCATGCCCTCTTAATAGAATTTTCTTCTAATGCTAACTTTAAGTGATACATTTTAGGGGATACTTGAAGCAGAATGCATCACAAAAATTTATTTGAACTCAATTTTGTTTACAAATTATGACTTAACCCTTCTTGATAAACCAAGTGTATAAAACCCCCAGCCTCTCTGTGGACAAAACAGCTCTCAGCATAGGAAGTACTACCATCTCCTAAATAATGTGAGGTTTTACTGGGGCTCAGGAGAGGTAGAAGGAGAGCTTGTGTGAAAAGACAACCAGTACATCACAAAAAAAATGACATGCATGGTGAATTGGGATGGGTACATATGCAGCTCATCAGCATGAGTGTCCAGGGGGTCAGTTGGCTGCAACCTGAGGGGGCTCACCAGTCACCTGCTGGACACTGGGCTTGAGCCAAAGGCCAGACTGCAGGGCAGAACATCAGGAAGTGTTTTCCAAGCACTGAGAGTCTGCAAAAGAGGATGAAAAATGGGTCAACTCCATTTTGCCGACATGGTTCCTCTTGTCAGGAATTTTATGCCCTGTGGCTGTGGTACCAACAGCACCATTGGTGCACTGGCTAAATTTTTTTCTACATGCATATGTATTTCTATGTACATGTAAATACACACAAAAAATATGCTTAGAAGCAGCTTATAAACAGAAGCAGAAACCTGATCTGTGGCTTCATTCCTTTCTTTGTTCCTTTCCATTACCTGAGAGACCGAGGAAGTCGTATCTCATGGAATTGCCCCAGGATTTGTGAACTGACAAGCCTACCAACTGCAAACACAGTTGTCCCTACATCACAAACACAAAGGTTTCAAGGACTGAGAAGCCTTATTGGAGGCTCTTCCTACTGCTGGTCACCAGCTCTGCTTGTTCTCATTCCTGGGCTTCCTGCTGGTCAGTACCTTCAGCTATTCAGAAACATTTCTGTGCATATCAAAAAATTCCAGTTTTAACAGAGGTGAATGTTTTTCAAAATTATCATTGTGTGGCTCCCCTCTATTCCCTGGGGCCTCGTTCAACAAAGCCTTGAGTACATTCTTTAGCTAAAGTATATACCTCTGTATTTTCCTGAAACCTGGAGGATGGATGTAATTTCATGGAATAAGTTCCCATTTCAATCGTCCATGGGAGGAACACAAACAGTACTGTGCAATTAGGTATCTAAATTTTGAACACAAACATTTTGCAAATAACCTGAAAATCACTCATTCAGTGTAATGACTATGGATAAATTCTGATTATTAGAAATAAAACAAGTTTCACTTTGTGGGCACAAGAGAACTACAGATTTGCATTCAGTAGAGCTACTCTCATGTGTGAAGTTAAGCACCCACGTAAAGTTTTTAGTCCTGAGGTATACATCTGGAATTATGCTTTTGTCCATGAATGATGGAAACTCCAATATGATGGACAGAATTATTACATTGTTTCAAAAAGTCAGTAACATTTGCTACTAATGAAATTTTTCTGTTTCAGATTCTTAAAATATAACAGCGAGCTCAACCTAGCACCTTTAGTTGTCTTTCTGGGTTGTTTACCCCTCTTGGTGCTTGGGTTTTTTTTAATTTTAAATATCAAGTATTAGCTATTTGCAATGACTGATGGAAATAACATTAACTTACTGCCAACTGGAAATCACTTTCTATTTCACCTTCTGATATGTATTAACCACCTTTATACTTTAAAGAGAATTTCATCCCACCTTTGTGGCATTGACATAAATTAGTAAATAGAAAGTATCTTCATTTGATATTTTCCACTGTAAGTACATGATCAACAGAGTCTTACATTCAGTGATTTTAATTTAATGGGTTTATCTCTGTGGTATATATGGTTTTCATTTAAACTGACCTTGCTTTATTTGAATTATTGCTCAGATTTGCACAAGTACAAATGACCTAATCTTCCAAAATACGTTTTCTGATCGACATAAGCAAACAATCTGAAGAAGCAATTATGTAAAAGAAATGCTTTAAAGCAACAAATGGGTCTATAAATAAACAAGTACTTCCTAATCACAAGCTAAAATTGTGTCATTTTCCCATTTCTAATAAAAAAATAGTTAAACTCGATGAATTTTAATGTTCCTGGAAGTGATGGGCCAAGACTATTTTGCAAAATTGAACATAGTGAAATCAAAAGCTGCATCAGCTTTTTGCTAAAGTTCAGCCAGCATAGCTGTATCTGACCAATACTACCTTTGACTTTCCAGGTCAGATCAGTAAGAAATCATATGGAAAATAAAGTCTATTTTTACATTTGCAATGTGTAGGAGGGGATGGGATTTTTTTACAAGTCAGGCTTTTTTTTCCCTAAAGTGAAAGGCAGTGCAAAAGTATACCACCCTATGTACCTTTGCATCTCTTCTATGTTTTACCATTACCAGTGTCCTGGGATCTGGTTATTTATTTGGATTTATGCACCCTAAATAAAGGAAGCATTTTGGGAAATATTGAAAAATATTTCTGAAGGGGAATTTTATCTACTCTTAGTATTTTGGGAAAAAAGTGATTGCTAAGAGTTGGAAAGGTACTATTAGGACAAACTATAGTTGTGTCAATGGGCATGAGATGAAAAGCAAAAGCTGAAGCTTAGTACTGGAGGGATCAGTGTAGACAAATGATTTTCTCACAGTGAATAAATCAAGAGTACTTAACTAAAGATGATGGATAGTTACACAGCTGCACAGTGGTATGAACAGAGTCTCAAGTCTAGGAAAAATAAGGTGGGTGAAAAGGCAAAAGTCACCTGACATGAGGAGAAATTATACTGCTAAAGCAAGAGGGGAAGAGCAGCACAATAGATATGAACTGGTCAGAGATATCTATCGGTGGAAAGAAGACAAAGAGATGAATTAATGGAGAGCGTATGATGTCAGAGAGATAAGACGGAAGAAAAATTTTTAAACCTCCCCCCAAAAATGCAGGAAGACAGAAACACAGAAATGACAAAGCTGAGCAAGAACCCAAACTCCACATACCAACTCCCCTAAAAGCATGTGCCTGCTTTGCTCTGGCTTGTTTGCAGGCACCTGGGTTGGGCTGCATCTAGGCAGGCAAGGGATCCTCAGCTGTGAGGGACAAACGCTGGGAACCTGTGGAAAACCAGTTTTGCAAGGGGAGAGGGGTGTCTGTGTGTGCATGTGTGAGGTTTAAGAGAAGTTCTTGCAGTCCCAAGAAGAAAAAATAAGCTGCTATAAAAAATGAGAAAAATCAGATATTGTCCCTGTGGTGCTCTGAAGAAGTGTGCAGGAGTGAAACAAGTCCATATGCACTTTTCAGTGTTAATGACACTTCTTTGGCTGAAAAGAAATCAAAACTAAAAAGGGGAAGTTCTGCAGAAATGAGTCTTCCTCACCATGATGCTGGGGAATACCAGGAGCTGCTCCACTGAAAGAAAGTGGCTCTCACCAAAATAAACCAATTAGAACGGAAAATCTCAGGTAAGATATTGTTTCCTATATGCACCTCTACAGTTTCCATAGGGAAGAACAGACAAAGGTATTTGAGCTGAAGACCCCTCTAGGTCTCAAATCACCCTTTTCTTATAATTTTAATTTAAGAGCTGGTTTCCTCCTTTCTGTTCATACCTGTGCTCCCTTGGCAGCTCAGACCTCATACCTCCATTGCCTTCTGGAGCTAGACTGCAGGTAGAAATGCAAATGCTGTTTGCAGCCAGCCTGCTGGTTGACTGCCAGTGTCCTGAGCTGCACTGTCTCCTTCACCAGGGAACATAAATTCTTCCAAATTAAATGTTCAAGATGTCTCTTACATGCACATTTTGTGAAAGTCATGATCCTTGGGTGTGATGTTGGGTTCCTGCACATGGTGCAAATTGAGGATAGCTGGCAAATAACAAGTTGTTTTGTCTAGATGTACACACGTATGCAAATGTTTTCTTTCCTTATTTCCTTTGTCTCAGGAGGTAGTATGGATTATCAGGAGGATACATCATCCCAAGTTTGTGGTTGTTTAGAGTCCTAGAAACAAGAAAGGAAACAAAAGGAAGTATCCAGTCCTACATAAGTCATATACTGTGCAAATGAAATGTATGTCTCTATGGGACTTAAGGGACCAGCATGGTACCACCTCAGTTAGCATCTGTCCCCAAGCAGGCAGGGTGGTCAGACCCTTGTCAGTGGCACCAGAGTCCCCCAGGAAGGAGGAGACATGTTTGTCACATCTCCAGCTGACTGCCTACGCAACATGGGCAGAAGGCAAGTTTTGTTGATGTAGATACATCATTTATGTTGCTCATGGCAGTGTCTAACTTTGATGCATGATATGAGAAGAAAAAATGTTGCGTCCCTGGAGAAACAAGTGCTTTTTAGATGTACAAATAAGGCAGTTATTTACACATCCCTCTCTGGCAGGGAAGAGGGAGAAACATGGCACAGTAGGGACAGCATGTTAAGCAAATGTTTAAGCTTTGTATCCAAGATACATAGTGCTTTCTTCTAAAATAAGTATGCTTGTACCTTAGAGAGAAAAAGAAAAAATTAGCAAAGTGAAAAGAGACACTACATGAAGTTTTAGGTTGGATACTTGCTCATTTCCTCAGACTCCTATGTTTTTCAAATACCTCTCCTTTGCATAGTTTGGACTATGGAAGATGTTTCCATGGTGACAAATACATGTTGTATTTATTTACTGGGCAGCAGGGAATGACAATGCCAGCAAATGACATTTCTGTTCCTTTTTTTTTTCCAAGGGAGATGTGTTTTAGCTAATGAAACCACCACCAGCAGCAGCAGCAGTAGCAGCAGTTTTTCAGATACCCTTCCCAGTCCCACCATGAATATGTGCATGCATGCGTGAGACAAAAGTAGGCAGAAGTTACTGCAGCTGTGTCATTCTCTGATCAACACTTTGAAGCTTTTTGCTCTTTTTATTATGCACACAGTTTCCTGTGAACAGCACTGCCTGAGAGGTATCAAGGAGATTTCAGGTTTTACTCAGGGGAAAGGACCAAAATATTTCTTGTATTTGATGCTTGGCCTTTTCTTCAACCCTCCCACACACACCTGTTCTTGTTGACAGCTCTACTACATGGTCCATAAAAAATTATCTGATAACTAGACCTTAACCTTGTAGCTGATAGTGGTCTGGTAAAAAAAAAAAATATGAATAAATAAATAATCTTAATATTTGCAGTAGGCTGTGTAAAGTAGAGAAAGATTTTCAGAAGGACTCTTCTGAGATAGGAGATGAGGGTCTGAAAACGAAACAGTTTTTGCAGGTTGATTAGTTCAGACACTTTACACCTCTTGAAATATTTTTCAACCTGAAACCCTCTGTAGCCCCTTAGGGCTTCCCACCAGCTCTGCTGGAGGATGCGTGGCTCAGTGGGAAAGTGGAAGGTGGTAGGTCCAGTAATGTTCCTTCTTATATCTGTCTTGGTAGAAAAATACAGTAGTGTGAGACTTTTCTTTCCTAGCCCTGAAAAGAGACCGGGCTGGTACCTGGCTTCACCTTGACAACCCTGTTCCACTGGTGGGCAGTGAAGCATGGACTCTGCTGCCCACTGGGACTCAGGAGAGGTGTAAAATTATTGCTAGGAGTGTAAGGCTTTTGCGTTCGATCCTTTCCTCCCTCCTACCTTATGTGTTTGCACCAGAGCTGGCTGTTATCTGTCAAACAGCAACACAAACAGTTGCATGCAATATTGACAAGTTGGAGGTAGAAGCTGATGATAATAGTGCCAGACTGGAAATAAGTTTCAATAGCTGACTTTAACTTTCAAGTGCAGTGGTTAGGTAAACTCCCACTGTTTTGATTTTCTCACACATAACATTTCCTCAGTTTTGTATTACTGGATGACTACAGAAACATGAAGGTCAAGGAGAAGAGTTTCACAAAAGCTGAATGAACGTATGGCTGGTGGAAAAAAACTCAGTAATAAACAGTTACACCGACCCCTCCAAAAAAACCCCCTCAACCCAAACTAACAATCTCTATTAGCTCTGGAGCCATGGTGTGCTGGTTTTGGATGGGATACAGTTAATTTTGTTCACAGTAGTTTGTATGGTGCTATGATTTGTATTTGTGATTAAAAAGAAGTGTTGATAACACAGGGATATTTTACAGAATCATACAATCACAGAATAAGTTGAGTTAGAAGGGACCCCCAAGAATCATGGAGTCCAGCTGCTGGCCCCACGCAGCACCATCCCCAAGAATCACACCATGTGCCTAAGAGCATTGTCCAAACATTTCTTGAACTCTGTCAGGCTGGTGCTGTGAACATTTCCCTGGGGAGCCTGTTCCAGTGCCCAACCACCTTCTGGGTGAAAAACCTTTTCTTGATATCCAACCTGAACCTCCCCCTGACACAACTTCAGGCCATTCCCTTGGGTTCCACCATTGATCACCAAAGAGAAGAGATCAGTGCCTGCCCCTCCTCTTCCCCTCACAATGAAGTTGTAACTGCAATGAGGTCTCCCCTCAGTCTCCTCCAGGCTGAACAGACCAAGTGACCTCAGCTCCTCCTCATATGGGTTCAACTCAAGACCCTTCACTATCTTCAGTGCTGTGCTTTGGACGTTCTCTAATAGCTCAATATCTTATATTGTGGTGTCAAAACCAGGACACAATATTCAAGGTGAGGCCACCCCAGTGCAGAGCAGAGCGGTTCAATCCCCTCCATTGCCCTGCTGGTGATGCTGTGCCTGCTGCCCCCAGGACATGCTTGGCCCTCCAGGCTGCCAGGGCACTGCTGACTCATATTCAACTTGTCATCAACCAGGACCCCCAGGGCCCTTTCCATGGCACTGCTCTCAGCTTCTCCTTCCCCAGTCTATACACACATGCAGGGTTGCCCCACCCCAGGAACTTTTCCTTGTTGAACTTTGCAAGACTGGTGATTGCCCAGGCCTCTCGTTTGTCAAGGTCTCTCTGCAAGGCCTCCCGGCCTTCAAGGGAGTCAACAGATCCTCCCAGTTTTGTTTCAGCTGTGAACTTGCTGAGTGTCCCTTCCAGTCCTGTGTCCAAGTGATTTAGCTGCTGCTGAGCAGTGCATGCACAGCATCAAGGCCCTTACTGCTTCTCACAGCACCACACCAGAGAGTGGGATGGTGGGGCATGAGGAGCTGGGAGGGGACACAGCTGGGAAAACAGACCCCAACTGACCAAAGGGATGTTCCATATCCTATGGTGTTGCATTTGGCAATAAAAGCAGGGGGAAAGGGAGCTAACAAAGACACTCTAAAATGGTACCTATGTGGTTTGCAGAAATGGAATCTGGTCTCTAGTTGAAGGATATACAGTCTGCAATAGCTGAAACAGAATCAGCACTTTCCTACAGCTTTTTATAGTCTGGCATCTGTATATGTGTGTGCATATATACATATACATACACAATTTCATAGAGAGGCAGAAATTGTCTCTCTAAAACTGATTATAAAATCAGTGTTTCTTCAGAGCTTGGAGGTAATTTGTTCTTCTGACTTATTTTTTATTCTTTTCCCCCCAAGTGTTCTGTGCTATGAAACTCTCTTCTCATTTCTTCATCCATCCATCTGCTTGCTGGACCTTGGGCCCTGGACCAGGACTTGCTGTTTCCACTCAAATTTGAGGAATCCCAACCCAGAAAATGTGAAATATAAACAGAACTTGTTCATAGGCCATAGTAGGCACATGAGAATACATTCTCTCCTTTAAGACACTGTAGCCCTGTTTATGCCCTGTTTCCAACCATCAGTTAATTTAATTATGGACATTTGATCCTAACATCTTGAAATTAAATTTGTTGCATATTTTTTCCTCTTTTTGACTGTTAGGTCAGGCCCACCTAAAGTTGGCACATCTTGACAGTCCCAGGAATGTAAAACAAACCTCTCACTAATGCATGAGATTAAAATATGTGAAGTTCTTTTCACATCAGCTCCTTTAAAACCATGTTTGTGTGCTTTAGCAAGGAAGTCTTCTGACTGATTTCAAACAGATCCCTGGGATGGCTATTACATTCCCCCTGTCAGGGATCAGAAGAGTCTGTGTAGTTGCCTTTGGACTTGAGACAAAGAACTTTGTGGCAGGGTATCAAGGAAAGGAGGAGAGAATAACAAGGAGAATGAGGAAATGACTTGGCCAAGCCAGAAAATGTGAAGTTGGAGCTAAGCCAGAGCCAGCCCTGAGACACAGTTTGAACTGTGAAAAGCCCTGGGCAGCTGGACTGTTGTTTGTCATGGGTCAGCAGCAGGTGCACAGCAGTGCTGGACCAGGGAGGCTTGCACCCTCCTCGAGATCAGGGCAGGGATGCCAGATATCAGTCTTAAGCCAGACTGAAAACCAAAATGGGAAAAAAACCCATGCAGAATTTATGGAATTTTTGGATTGAATTTGAATGATTCTGAAAAGTGATGGGGTGCCAGGGCTTTTTGTGCATTTGAAGTAAAGAGTAAATACTTGATTTTGGGATGTGGTGGACTTCTCTGCTCTTGAAAAAGTCTCTGAGGAGACTGACTGTGCTTGGTGCATGAGCTGGTAAGGGGTGAAGCCTCAAAGCTCTGGTAGAACCCTGCTGTCAGTGTGAAAGATGATGCTACCACAAAGGGAAGGTTTAGATAACATCACTGCTCCTCATAACACTCTTCAGATTTTCCCTCCCACAAAAAAAACCCCATGCCTTTCCAAGACTGGAGATTTATTGGGAAATTATGTATTCCCATGCTTAGAGTTTTCTAAGAGTCAGATCCAAAGCCCTCGGAAGTCTTTCAATGACTGCTACGGTCAGTGCGTCCAACTTACAGTGTTTTTTATATGACTGTCACCAAGAACTTTATAATGATGTGACACCTCACTGTATTGCTCTGAGGCTGGACTTCACAGGGACAATGCTCCCTCAGTTCATTGGTTTTGGTGACTAACTCACATGATTTTTCATGCTGAAAATGGAGGAAACCATCTGCCAATCCAGGTTCTGTGGGCTTCATATAAAGCTAGGAAAAAAAACCCCAGTTTTGAAAAACTGGTCTTCTTATTCTTCCCATAACAAACCTACCACTATCATTCTTCTGCTTGTGTTGGATCATCCCTGGTGGATCACATGCAGACAAGGACAGCCTCAACATTGAAAGACAAAGAAGAGAAATGAGACAGACATGGGTGTGACAACAGGAGGGAGTAGTGGAAGGTAGTCTGAGGATGGGCTGGCACTAGAAGGACCAGCAGAGGACCATGAAATGGACCTCACCATTTGAGAGTGCCATGTTCTGATAGGAGTTTTCATGGTACAAAAGCAAATGTTGGATAGAATAGCCAGACTAGACATCTGAAAACATTCCCATTTCCATCTGAGTGACAACCCCAGTTTTCATAAGTTTTGTGGCATAAGATCTTACTGTCTGGCAGAATTGACATGGAGGAACACCAAGGAAAGCCACTTGCCTTTATTCAATGTCTAAGACTTATGGAGTCTGAGGTATCAGTATTAGCCTTTCTCTATTTTTGAGACATTTTATTTCTTGATCAATAGAGTTTATGGTTTCAAGTCCTGGCCATTTATATAGTCCTAAAACCAGGCAAGCAAGCACCAAGGTAGATAGGTGAGCGTTCTATATAAATCTTCTCACAAGGGCAAGTGAGAACAAAAATGTTTATACTTAGTACACAGGCTCTCTTTCACCTCTGCTTGGGTTCCCACAGGCAAATCATAAGTCTTCCATGTGACTCTGATATTTCCCTTTTGTTGTTTATTCCTAGATTCACTTTTGTCCAAAATGAACCTTAGGAAGAGAAAACCTTTAGCAGTGCACTGTCCAGCATGAGCTGCAGAGAAAAGATCCTACTGAAGGAAACCATCCATGTTGGAAAATAAGAAGGACTTCCCAAAACAGCTGGTTCTGTCATCATTAAAAAGAAAAAAAGGTTTCTTCTCAACCTAAGTTACCAGATGAGGTAAATTCCTTGTCAAGATGATGATTGAGGTTGGTAGGATTGGGAAAAAATCCTACTCTCTCACAGCCTTTAGTTCAATCTGCCATTTTGGACTACAAATGTCTGCTTCCATTTAAAGATGGCTTTAATTCTGTGCAGACATCTGAAAGATGATCATCTGTCCCTTTCCTCACATCCTCACTCCCTGACCCCCCAATTCTTACATTGGTTTTCACTGGGAAAAAATAGGAATTTCAAGGCTCGAGATCCAAATGCAGCTCCAGTTTCTACTCTGACAGCATTTATAATTTCCACTGGGCTAATGAGAATGATCCTTTAAAAACTATCTATGTGACCAGAAAAATCTATTTGATTTTATATGCTTTCCTTTTATCAGAAAGGTGAGTGCTGAAGACCTGGAGGATTTCAGGGTTTGCTTGTCTGAGTATAATAGACTTTTAGTAGTGTGCACTTTTGGTAGATGTAGGTTGCAAGTCAATGCAATTTACATGATGTACAACCATCACTCATTGTTAGAACGGGTCTTGATATGTTAGTAGTCCTGTGACCCTTCTGAAACCATTCACAGCAGCTACCGGCATAAATAGACAACAGGAAGGGTTGAAATGAACAACATTTGCCTTACACATGATTTTGGTAATTAAAACAGGAAGTTTTAATCATGAAAAGATAGTGTGCATGTGCCTGAGCAGGATCCTTAAAGGAATGCAAAACACCAAGAGCTGTGCCAGATAACTTGAAAATCATTAGCTTTTCCCAAATGCATTTCCAAGAACAGTGTCCAGTCTCCAGTGTGGAGCATGCTGCTGCAGCAATCATTTAAAATTCTGCTAAATCATTCTGCGACTCTAACCAGCACTAATAGCTCTTAGGCTGGCTGGCAATCTCACTCCAATAGGAAGCCTCACACAGGCTTCCAGACCATTTATGTGTGTGTTTGAGTGAGGGAGAGCACTGCAGATTTAATTTAGTGCCCTTGGTGGCTTTCAGTAAAATATAAATATATTAATCCCTTATGACTTCTCGTTTGGGGGTGGGAGTTCATCTGGAGTACAAGAAAATCAAATGAAGCTCATAAAGATGAAAGTTGTCTTGATTTCGTTTGCTGATTTTAAACAGCAAATTGTTTCTTACTCATCCTTGCATGATAATTGGTAAATGTACTGAAATGGGTTATTTGAGTTTCAATGGACTCTCTGGGCAATCACACCATAACTGGAGCTCAGAATGTGCCCTATAGGTACGATTGCTAATGGAATTGCTCAGATAATTTCTGTCTGCGAGAAACACGTATTTTGAAGCTGGCATCTTGCAACAAGGAGGCAGGGCCGTATTTAGCCGTGTCTGGTATGGAGTCCCCAAGCAGATGAGAGGCTGTAGCACAGCCCTGAGTATGTGAACCATTGACTCAGCTGCAGGGAGCAAGAAATGGGAGTAAATTGTGTGAGATGAATGAGACTCGGTAGGTCTGTAGGCAACATTACTCTGCAGATGAGAGTCACTTCGTCAGACATTAGGCTTTGAATATTACACTTTAATTTGGTTGAGTAGCATCTCTCTGTTGCCCTCAGAGGACAATTTATCCTGACTGATGCTAAGGGCTTGCATTTCCACAATATGAGTCATCTCCTTATCTGTGGATAATTCACCTTCTGCAGGTGTCTTTGAGAATTGATGGAGCCTGGCTTAGACTTGCACACTGAACTCCTTCGGTGATCACAGCTAGGATCAGAAGTGTCACGCCAGGGGCAGAGTTTGATCTAAGAATCTCCAGGGCAGAATGGCTTGGTTATAAGAAAATAAATCTGGAGTGGGGATGAAGCTACAGGGGTCTGTGCTGGTGCAGCTGAGAGCATACCATGCCTGTAGCCTGCAGATTACAACTGTGGGGGACTTCAGTGATCCTTTTTATCTCACATCTAGAGAAAGCAAGAAGGAATTGTGTTAAGTGAATGAAAATACTGCAAGGGCGCTCAGCATGTAATGGGAACTGGCAGACCCCTGTGCTCAGAGTGGTGTACAGATACCTGCAGTATGTGGGAAGAGCTACTGGGGTGGCACTGCTGGCAGAGGGGCATCTGCCCTTTTGTCCTTCAAACACCGCAAGACAGCACTGAGCAGTTCTTAAAAGAAGGGAGAAAACAATCACCAGCCGCAGCTGGTGCCTGTCTCCTCCTCTACCACATAGCTGCTGTTGCCATGGCAGCAGTCATTGCCATTGGAGGATGCTCTGGGGGGCCTCCTCCTCCTCACCTGCTGTTCTCACTGCCCTAGGAGCATCAGGCTGCTCCCACGGATGAATCAGTGACAGGTTCCTTAGCTGCCTTCCCTGTGGAGTGCTTGGCCTCCTGTTGCAGTGTGCCCCCAAGAGCCTCCCCTCTCCCAAGAGTGTCTGCAGCAGCATGGCTGCCCACTGACCACTGACCACCGGTAGCACCACAGAGTAGTGACACAATCACCTGCTCTTGCTGCACCAGGTGCAGAGGTACTTCCCAATCTCTTGGTGCAGTCCTATGTGTGTCATTGCCAAACATGTTATTATTCTTAGCATAACAGCATTTTTCAGGGTCATGACCTTTCTTTGAGCATTTAGGATGCAGAGAGCAAGTTTTCTATTCCTCTTATGGGACAGTGTGAAAATTTGCCTGCCATTGCCCATCTTTGTGCCTTCATCAGGCAGTGGGAGTCAGTAAGGGTTGTACACTTCATTCTGCCAGCTCTCCCTCAAGATTGCACTGTTTCCTGTTTAAATTGCTAAACTGTACTACTGAGCCCTGATAACTCTCAAGCACTGATAGACATATAAAGGAAAGGTTTTGAGGGATGTTGGTTGCAGAATTCAGAGTATGTGGATGGATGGACCTTGTGAACCAGCCACCGAAGTATGTTCTGCAATACAAGGTTATTTTTGCAATTCACTTCCAAATTCTTTCACTTATTTTTACTTCTTTTCTAATTAGCTGAAGACCTGGGTCGGATCTAAGTGTAAATTTAAAGGAAGGTTACAGTTGTGGACACCCAGGGCTTCAAGGGGTTGTTGTGACAGGCAGACATTCTGATGTAGATTTTGTCTTGCTTCCTTATCCTATGGGTGGTTATCATGTGTAGAGGAGTCAGAAAAGAGTGACCTAAAAGTCCAGATGGCAGAAACTAAAGATTTTCCATATAGGAGAAATCATCATAATTCTTATCCTAAAGTTAAATTGTATTTGTTCTCTCCCTGCCCCCATGGAAAATTTAAGTTGTGATTGAAAGAGAATTATTATAGAGTTGACATTATAAACTTTAACTAGGTTTAAAATAAAATAAAAATTGCTTTGAAAAGTATTTTCCCATTTGAATCCAGACTAAAGCTAGACTGTCCATTCTCTGGGAAATTCAGACCAAAAAAAAACCCCTCAAACATCATATTAAATTCCCTCAGTGGGGATTTTCTTAAAGGAAGCAATTATAAAACTATCAAAAAGGTCTCACTTCAAGGCTTTCAGAAGGCAGCATCACTGGGGGAGTTCAAGCTCTGATATCCACAATGCACGTCTTCCCCTGCTTCCTACTGTGGGACCCAGATCTGCGCTCCATGAATCCTGGCTGGTGACCTGCAGACAGAAGTGTTTTTGAGCTCATAGACCCCATTTGGGAAACTGAAATTTTTTCAACCTGCAGGATTTTGATGACTGCTAGGTTTAGCAGAGAGAGGAGGGGGTGAGCTGACAGGAAAACAGACGGTGCTCCACTGGAGCCCCTGCAGGGTGAGTGAAAATCACCATTCCTTTTCCTGAACAAGCAATTTTCAGCAATGGAAAATGGTTTTTGTCAGAATGTTTCTGCCCAACTCTTTCTTATGGTCTTTAATGCTAGTTCTCCATGCCCCTACCCTTCTCTGCAGGCCTGGCAACCTACCCAGCCAGAGTCCATGGACAACAAGGTCTCCTGTCTGCTGGATCCACTGCATTGCAGAAGAGCAGGAAGTTGATCTTTCAGGTTGAAATGGGGCAACCAACTGAGCGCTTTCTAATGGGAAATGGAAGCCTGGGGTTACAAGATACTTATCCCACAGCACTCAGGATTCACTGCACCAGCATTTCTAGATAAAATAATTTTGGGTACTGGACAGATGTTGCTCATGGGTTCCAATGTTGTGAAAGACAAAAACTTTTCAGTTTGGAATTAATCATTGGGTGTGTTTTGGTTTTTTTTTTTAAATCCATCATTTTCTTAAGGGAAGGGAGGGATTTTTCATTGTTATTTTCATGAAGCTGGGAAGTGAACTGTCAAAAAGAAAAACTAAATTTTTTGTACTGAAATTGACTTAAAAGGATGTTGTGGAGGTGGACTAGATATAGCTTTTACAAAAGAGAGCAAATCTTTGAAGGAAACCCTTGTGTTTGCCACAGCCAAGGTTGTATGTCAATAATATTGCCTCACATTGAGGCTTAATAGGATTTATATGTTATCTGCACCAGGATTTCTGCTGTTAGCTTTAAACTGAAATAAACTGTATTGGTATAAGCCATACCTAGCATTAACACTTTTTTTTTTTGGTAGTTATTGCTGCTACATCAGGTTATTAAAAGGCATACTGCAAGCAAGCCATCATTTAACAGGAAACTCAGAAATATTCAGAGATGGCTTAAGACAGAAATGTTTATTTCTGCTGCTGACAGTGTCATCTTTAAAAGGGAAGAGAGATCAGGTAATTAAATGCCTGTGATCTCTTAGTGCTGTGCCACAGTTGTCATGGTAGGGTTTGAATCCATCTGTTTTCCAGAAAAATGGGAAGTTCCAGTCTACATTGTTGTGTATGTCATGCTGCATGTGAGCGGGTTAGGGAGTGGTTTTACCCCAGAAATTAACAGGATGAAAGTGTTCCAAATGGTGCTGATATGTCCCATGCCTCTGTCAGGCAGGAGCAATTTGTTGATTCTTGAAGGAATTACTCTGAATATTTTTAATGTACTCCATGGTCTGTGCAGGGGCAGAGTTGGAAAACTAATAAGTCCTAAAGCACATGTTCTCTCCTATCAACACAGCACCAATATTATTGTGGTGCACTTGAGAAAAATCAACAGATTAATTAAAAATATGCTGATCCTGGGAACCGCTAATGTATATGGCACACCAGATATAAATTAAATTCATCAATCGTACAAATTAGTCATTTTATGAATAATATTAAAACGAGCATGATACTACCCAAGTTTAAGCTCAATTCAAGTGATGTTTATAATTTTGAAGTAGAAGTGCTGATGACATTATTATTTGAATACTTCCTGAATTACTTCTGTTCTGGAGAGAAAAAAGGAGGGGAAGCAGTCCAGCATTTTATAGATAGCTAAGGAATTTCCTGATTCTTTATTAGCCATTTTGAATGGCAAATTTAGGTCTGTCTGGGTAAAAAGACTGGAATAGGTCTGATCATCTGGGAATCAATAAAGGAAAAGACTTTTAGTAGCCTAGCAAAAACAAAATCATCACCTCAAAGGAAGGAATCTTACTCAGAAAGTCATAGCCAAGGCAGGAGTGCTAATGCACAAGTGTGGAAGCACAGGATATCTCAGAAGACCTACCTGAGGGTGAAAGAAAGAAGTATATGAGGAGTTTATGTTAAGTATTCTCTTCTGTATTGCCCTTTCAAGCAGTTACATTTAAAAATAATAATTGAAAAAATATGGCTCATAAAAATTAGCCCTCCTGCTTGTGAACACAATTTTAAAGCGTAACTAGTTTGGGTTTTTTGCCTGACTTTATTGTATTAAATAATTGCTAATGATCTGCTAAATCTAATAACAAGATACTTGATGAGAATAAAATATATTTTCAGACCTGGAAACCATTAGACAGCATTTAGTCACCAAGATCAAGTCAACCTAGGCAGATCATGCTGGAGCACTGAACCTTCAGGTGTTTGAGACCAAAGCCTGGGCTGCAGCAATAGCATTATTTTTCATAGTAAATAAGCATTTTGAAGAAATCCAGTCAGATATCTTAGAAGAAAAGATGGTGATACAGTAGAAGATCAGGTAGGGAAGGGAAAAGTGTGAGTTAGTACAAATGTCCAGTTTCTCACCTGAAATATCTCACTCTGATGATGAACAACACTGGACATTGCAAAAGTTCTGTTCCATGCCCCTGGACTGTGATTTAGGTTTTAGACATTACCATTAATTATTGAAACTCAGAAGGCTGCAAAAACATCTTGATTCATTGGCAAACTGACAAACATATGGTGCGTTTTGCAAACCTCTGGGTTTCTGTTCAGAGGAGGAGAACATTAATTGCATGCAAATTCTACTGGGAATTCTGAAACCAGCCATCGTTAACACTGTTAGACATCATAGCTGGGAAGCTCAGTGCATTTTAAAATCTAAGTTAAAATTCAGAGCTTTTGTAAAACTTTTGAGAAGGAAAGTGCTGAAGTGTAATAAACTCAAAGAAGAGCATAATAGTATCTGATGCTCTTTGGTATCTGATGTTGGTGTATCTACAGCTTCTCTTGTTGATTCATAGTCTGGATGGTAGGTTAATATTTATCTTGGTAGGTTAATATTTGCCTTAATATATCTTGGAAACTGGCATCAGTTGTAACATCAACTGTATTGTCTGTGGCCTCCTACCATTTCTATTTTGGATATTTGATTGCCAGTTTCGCATCTGAAATCCTGTGAATGTCAAAACTTCAGACCTAGATTCACTGAACTCAGAGTTTAATCAACAATTGCAATGGACCTCAGATGAAGGAGATTGTGGTTATTGGCACAACCCAGAAAGACTCACTGGAGAATGCTACAGCACCACATCATGTAGAAAATAAATTATGATCTTTTTCTAGGATGTCTGTGTGACAGCTGTTCTGCTGATAGAGTAGTGTGCTGTTCAGCCACCTCTCTGCCTGAGGATGGGTACACAGATATGGCATTACAGATAGACATGGAGGCACAAGATAATACGGGGCTTTTTTTACCAAGGGCTGTGCAATCACCCTGCCTGGTGACCCAACAGGTTTGCTCCACTTGCATGGAAGAAGCATGCTGTGGAGCACTCACCACAGGCTGTTACTTACAGGACAGTAATTCTGTTGCAGCATGGCTTCAAAATATGGAGTGATGGGATTTGGGATGCCCTGACTTATAGAAAGGTCCAGCTGATCAGCCCATGGTCTTATCCTGTAGCCCCAGCATGCACAGCAGAGTCTAGCTCTGTGTAGGGCCTCTCTGGGACACAACATACAGAAATCCTGGCTTATGCTGTGGCATAAAGTGACGGGTGAGAGGACACAGCCTCAAGTTGCGCCAGAGGAAGTTTAGATTAGATATGAGGATAACTTTCTTCACAGAAAGAAGCATTGAAATAGGCTGTCCAGTGAAGTGTTTGAGTCAACATACCCAAAAATTTAAATAAAAAGTGTGGATATAGCTCTTGAGAATATGGTTTAGTGGTGAGCATGGTAGTGATGCTAGGTACACAGCTGGATCTCGCTGTCCCAAACTTAATGATTCTGTTTGTGTGATTCTAAAGGACCTGTCCCATTCACCAGGTCATTCCCTCACATCAGTTCCTGTTATTACTTTCCCACTTCTACATGCCTTCCATGACCCTTCTCTTTCAGAAGCATTGAGCTCCTCATTGTTTAGCAACTTATGCATAGCCTTAATGATTTCCCTATTAAGGGCTGTCTCGTCTTAAGCCTCATATTTCAGTGCCAGTGGTCAAATTCCAGGAGCAAAGCACATCTCTTTGTACTTATGTGCACACCCTTGAGAACACCCTTCTGCAGCAATCTCTGAAGCTGAGACTGCTGGGTGGATTACCTTGCTTTCATCTTCCATCTTGCTTTCTTTATGTGTGTGAAATAGCTTGAAACTGAGTCCCAATGTGCTTATAAAATGCCAGGTCATTGACAATAGTGGTACTCATTTGCTGTGGTTAATTTAGTACTAATAAGCTGAAACTGTTCTGCAGGGATTCTTCTACATGGAACATAAACTCTTCTTACCTCACTTAAGAACACTTTCTTATGAAATTACTGCAGCTTAATAGTTTTCCTCCTCATTTTAGTAACCAGTCTCAGTCTGTACTAGTTCTATTTCCCCTAGCAGCTTTCCCTGTAATCTCTATTTCAAGGCACCAAATCAAGGATTACAAAGTATGCAGTCCATTGAACTGTCCATCCTGGGCACCCAGCATGTAATACAGCCCCTAATATCCTACTGCCACAATGAAAGTAGAATTCACTGCAGTTGGCTAAATTCATGCTCAGACTCTTTAGGTTTTTAGTTTTCTCTCTTTATATCCAGAGATCTTGTAGCAGGCAGGACATTTTCTCTGGTGCCTTTCAGAAATGCTGAGTCTGCCCATGGGTTTCCTGACCCTCTGCAAATGAGGTAACAGCAGTGAAAAGGAGGTTTCACACCCTCCTAAAGTCATTATTTACTCGGCTCTGAAGACTGCAATTGCATATGTTAATCACTCAATCACTGCATCTCTCCTCCTTTTAAACTTGTCCTGTCTCTATACCAAGCTGATTTCCCAAATCCATTCTCCTTTTGCTCTTCTCTACTTTTGCTTTCTCTGTGGTTCCGATGCTTTATATGTAGTAATCATTCCTCTGTCCACAAAACTCTGAATGTTTTTCAAAAACGCCCTTTATGCTTAATTCCTACTCTAATTCACTTTAATTCCTATTCTGATTTGCTTCAATTTTTCCTAAAATAATCTCAACAGAACCGTAAACCAACTCCAATATGAATAAATGAATGCAATTCATACCCTGCCTTCTTCTAGTATCCTGTTTATACAAGGTATTTCTTACTTTCTGTACCATGTATCTTCTACAACTTCATTTATTCTGTTAATATATGTGTTTTCACCAACTGCTGATTAGATCTCCCTGATCATATATTGCATATATGTGAAGCCACAGCTCAGTGGGCTAGAACTCCTAGTTTAGTGGAATTATTGTTAATAATCCAGTGTAAAGCTTTCCAGCAAGGTAGTTACCTTGTCTGATCTCTCTTTTACAGCCTAAGTGTGGTCTCTTGTCTACTTATACTCCAGGAGAACTATATAATTCCCTGATAAAATGACTCTTGTAATTTTATTCCCAATAAATTGACTGTGTGACATCATTAACTTCCCGCACATTCTGTGTGGTCATAAATAACTACCACTTCCACATGGAAAATGGAGAAAACTATCTTTCTGGCAGGCTATGCATTGCTATGATGACTTATTAAAAAGAGTTATTAATTCTGTATTAATTAAACTAGTATTTTAACAATAACATTTTTGTCCTTATGTTTTCCTCAGCAGTAATCAGATTTCTTCATTGTGATAAAGTGTCCGACCTTCAGCCTCATGGCTTACTCACTTGGGAATTGAATTATTGCTTCATAAAACAGAGGGTTGATTATATAATCACTTAATTAAATGTTGTACTCAGTCATTGCCAAGCTATTCCTGAAATGCATTTGGCATCTGTACTCACTAGCCCAATTTAAACATTGGAAGAGTTATTTTTTTCAGATGTGCTTCTTTAAAGGTTATTTCCAGGGTTCCTTTGTCTGTGTGGTCTGGTTGTTTTCCACATGTCAGGCTCACTCTTAATCACAAAGGAGATGAAATGCTCTTTGTGTTCCTATCTGACTTGCAGATTGCAGTCAGATCCTTGCTGTTAACGTTTTGGAAACATATTTCTTGCTTCTGTTTGCAAAAGCATTCAGGGGTAAAGAACCCGTAGTCACTTACTGGAAACTCAATTCTGAGCTAATATTCAGGATCTAACCAATGACCGCCAAAATTATGGTAATGAGCTGTACATGAGACCTCGGAAACAGCCACAACCCCAGGTGACTCCCCTTCAGACAAGAGCAGAGCAGTGCCGGGGGCTGAGCATGAGACAAACCCTCGGTTCTCTTGTACTCAGCCAACACCCTGGCTCGGTGACTTCCCAGTTCCTAAGAGAGATATACCAGTGCCAGTGTGCTTTCATAGGGCACAGGGCAGCTATAGGTCCCATGACCACAGGGGACATCATGTAGCCCCTTGCCAGCTCCTGCAGTCTGGCCCAGAGCTTCACCCTGACAAGGCTGTGTGGCTTCACCCTTCAGGGACTCAGTGACAGGGGAGGGTAAGTAAAACACTGGCCATGAGACCACACTTCTAAATGACATAAACATGCACAGACTAAGAACCAAAAGGCAGATTTGTGGGAACAAAAAGTGAATATATTTAGCTATTAAACTTCTCAGTTTCCTTGCTTTACCTTGATATTTCTTCAAGCTTTAGATCATAGGTGCAGTGCAGTATTCACCAGCAAACTGTCTCTGCTTCAGTATTTGCATCTTTGTGTCTGTTTCTGCTTCTACCACAACCAAGAGGTTCCCCTTAGATTAAACATAGTTTCATCACAGGTTAATGTGACCACAAGCCCTGGGCATATGATACAGATGCATAACTCTTCCAGAGCAGGAAAAGGGATGAGCCATTGGCAACCAATACTTCTTTCAAGGAACTCCCACAGTCTTACCAGAATCAGTTCAATTGTTCATTTTCCTTAAGGTCTATCACTAAACATAGCTGTCAGTTATTTCTCTCCTACCAGGAAAAAGATGCTCAACTTGTCAAAGTTCTTAAGGTTTTGGCCCTGTTCTTTTCCAGCTAGGGTTTTGCCCTCTGTTGGTTGTAGGTTGAGAAGCACAAATAGGGCTATTTTATCCTCTTTTCTTCATCACCGTTTCACTTCTCTGTGTATAACTCCAGGGTGTGGCTCAGTCTCCTGCCAATTTTGATAGTATTGTTTCTGTTAACATCCAGGGGAGCATGAAATAGGGCAGAAAGCACAGGGCTTCCACTTCATGTGTTTTTTACTGGTATGATAAAGTGAATGCAAGAGATTTTCCTCTCTCTGTTTCAATTTCTCTCAGAAACAGGGATGTCTACGACAGGAAGACAGTAATATCCATTCTGAAATAAAATCAGAATTTCCTTGTCCATGCTCACTTTACTCAACAATAGGCAGGTGCAGCCAGTGAAATAGCAAGATCTCATTGCTGCTTTAGACTCAGTATCCCTCTCTCTATTTCATAATTTAAAGAATTTTTCTAGATTTCAAGACTCAGTGACCAAGAGGAGAAACTCCCTTTTCATTAAGGTGAATCGGCCAGGTTTTTGCTAAGCACTGCATGTTCTAAAATATATTTTCCCCTTGATCTTGCTTAATTATTTCTGCAGGATTAACTACTTTCTATTGTGTGTCACTTTCCTCTGCAGGAAGCTCTGCGCTGGGTAGTGTGTCTTCTCTTATTATGCATTTGCTTGGAATATAAATTGCTTTTCAATCAGATCTTTGCATTTCTAACAACATCTTCTCTATTGCAGCAGGTGCTTTCCCTAGTGGTTACTTATATGGACTCTAATGGCATGTCATCTGTCTATGCAGGCACTTTGCTGCCAAATATATAATAGAGGAATTTTCTAGTAGCAGAAGCTTCTGGCAATTTTGGTCCTTTAAAGGCTGGGACTTTTTAATTTATTTTCACATAGCTCATTTCACTGGCTTAAATAAACTAAATTGGGAAGGTTTAAAGAGTCCTTCTGGAAGCTTGATCTCATCCCAAATCAAGCTGCTTCTTTTTCTTCAACTTGATTTCATAAGAGCAGTAAGAACTGGTTGGTTGAGTAACTTTCCTGTCCTGTTTTTAAAGCACCAATAGATTGAAAGATTAAAACAAAATAAAATAACTACTTTTTTCACACAGCAAATAGTTAAACCACGAAACTCTTAACCCCGGGCTGTTGGGGAGGTCAGGACTGAAGACAGGCTCAAAATAGAGTGAAATGAGTGTCTGAAGAGTAGATTTGATGGTGATTTTTAAATATAGGTGATGTAGCTGCAGTCTCTGATCGTGTTAGTTCCCAGTGCCCCACTGGCTGATGGCCAGGAGTCAGGGAAGGGATTGCTGGCTTTGGGATTTGGGTTCTGTGAGCCTCTGCAGCTTATGCTCTGGGACAGGGTCCTGGGCTGGATGCTGGCTACGTATAACCCATGATCTTTGAGGATGCTGACTCAATAAAACCCAGGGTTAGGGACCAGTCTAAGAACACTTATGACTAGAAAAAATGCTTAGTGAAAAATACACAAAGTATTAGCGTATTAGTGGTACACAAAGTAGGTGCTTCCTAGACTCCATGTTTCTGTTCTGCTGAAAAAAGCTGCTCACTTGGTGGAGCAAGTGTGGCTGCTGAATGAAGGCAGGGATCTGCTCTCCTCCATCCAAACCAGGTGCAGTATTGAGGACATTGCTATCTGGGAGGAATGAATGGTGTGTCTGCTATTGGACTGCTTCTTTCTCTCATTGACTTGAGTTTCATTGATTTCAGGACATCAGCTCACGGCTCCTTCAGTTAATCAAAGCAGTGAGATGATCATTGTGGCAATGCTGAGGTCATGGACTCTGCGACAGTTTATTTGTGGGACTGCAGGCGGTGACACAGTTGCTTACAGGCTGCAGTGAAAAATCCATTTCCTCACCAGCAAACAAAGGTCTACAAGTCCTCAGAACTCCAAAGTGGTCTTATTTAGAGTACTGTTGCTTTTTGTACTATTTCTATAAATTAAGTGATTTTTATTTTATTTTATTTTATTTTATTTTAATTTAATTTATTTTATTTTAAGATTGCTTCTTCTCATCTTGCAGAGTTCCCAAACCACAACAACAAAAGAAGAAAGCAGACATGTGAGAAAAGCTGGGGGAGGAGCAGAAATAACAAAACAACAGAACTGTCAGGGCCTGTATGCTTCTACAACATCTCCTATATAAGAAAAGGATTGAACGAGTTTGCTTGTGACATGATATCAGCAAAAACTATTGCCCTCTTTCATCACTTCTTTGATGCCAAATCTCCTGCTAAGCCCAGCAAAACACTTATAAAACAGATCTGGGCACTACATGGGATTTTAGCCACTGCTGGTAGGTTTATAAAAAGGAAAAGCAAAGGCCAGTTCTCTGTAGTACAGGCCAAGCTCTTCTAAAGCCACTTGTGATAGAGGAATAAACATTTTCAATGTCCAGTGGGACTTAAAACTAGAATTGCTGTGGGAAAAAAAAAAAAAATTACACAGTCCATTCAGGGCTCCACCTCTCTCCTTCTCTCCCTTCATAGCCCCCCAGAGGTCTGAGGCTGCTCATACACATTTCATCCTTGTGTCAGTGGCTGCTTGTGACCTTCTGTACATCAGACCTCTGTGAAGAAGTGCCCATGTTGACTGAAGGGCAGGAGGCGCTGGGAAAAGCTGCTTAACCCTAAACTGTGCAAGGGCTGATAGCAGGACTTGGGGAGGTGGTGGAGCCGATGCCATTCCCCTTGGACTTGCCTTGCTTGTTCTCTCTCGTAGCCTTAGGCAGTGCAGCACCAGTAGAGAGGCCTGGGAAAACAGTTCCAACAGGGGCTTTTGGAAGTCTCAAACAGCTCTGAAAAGTTCATGTCTCCACTCAGATATCCCTGATTGGAAAAAGTGGAAAAAAATAAAGACTTTGGGAGCACAATATGAACCCCAACTACACTAATGTGGGAGAGACTGGAAAAGCCACACTGTGAGCAAGGTTTGGGTTTGATTATACTCTTCTGCTGCCAGGCTGATTTCAGCTGGGTTGAATTTCCTTCTGCTTGAAATTTATGCATACATACTGGATTTTTATGTGAAACCAGGATGTTAGGAGCTCGGGTTGAGGTTCTTGACAATAAAAACAAGTGTTAGCTATAAAGGCACTGACTTTATTAATTCTATCACCAAAGTCTTTGAATTTTCTGCTTAGATCTGCCTTGTATTTCCAGAGTAAATCCACTTGGTCTTAATGGAAGTAAACAATAATATATGTCTCAGAAATATATTTTTGGAATAAATTTTTTCTTCCACTTTCACTTCATTTCACTTCACTTATCTCTTGAGACAGTGACTTCTAAAGATCTTAGTAGCTGTAACAAAACATGATGGGACACTTTTAAAACAAATATTTTTAAACTTTTTTTTTTTTTTTTTAATCAGTTCAGAGACAAAAGTTTGTGCTGGATGGACCACAAGGACCAGCTGGATGTTCTCACCCACATTTACACTTTTATAATATAATTACTTTTGTTTCAAATATGTAGCCTTACCTGTTAAAAACAAACAAACAAAAATAAGTGAAACAAAACAAAAAACTCGTACAGAATCCAGTGAAATAGAGGAAGAAAGGCAATTCTAAAAAAGCCCAGATGATGGAGCTACTTCATTGCCAGTAACAGTATAGTGCTGCACAGGTTTTGCTTCACAAGCTCTGCAGAAAAGAATCAGCCCCAGCATAGAAAAAGTCCCTGAATGCCTCTGCCATCACATCCTAGATCTTGTGTTTCCTCATTAAAAAGTATAAGTCAGTATGCACAACTCTCTGTAAACCTTTCCCAGGCAAAAGTCTCGACTTCTCAATGAATGTCCTTTCTTCCTTCCAGAAAAAAAACCAAAACTAGTTACATCTTCTTTGACCAGCAACTTTTTAATGAATTACATGCAGGACACAGTGGTAAGCAATTTCTTATACATTTTGTAGAGAAAAATTATACTGCACCATTATACTACTCCCCAGCAGCACTTAAAAATATTCTGGTGTGAGGAGGATGATATAATTTGGTTCTTTTTTTTTTTTAAATAAAATTTTTAAGGCCTCTGGAAGAATATAATGTATTATGCTTTAAAATGCACCATATCAGGATGATTTTGGACTGAAATCTTTCCTCAAAATAATTTTATTTCTGACTAATTCTAGGCAACAGCAGTAAGAAAACAGCAAGCTGGCTACTCTCACTTTGAATTCCCTCATTTTTAGTCTTTAAAAGCTCAGGTACTGGTTTGTGCTTGGAAACATGCAGCAGATACACCATCATTTTGAGTTAATGCAGACATTGCTAGTGAGCAAAAAAGAGATTACATCTTTAAGAAACATGGGTCAAGTTTCAAATGTCCTGCTTAGCTGGGTGCAGGTTTTTACTAGGTGCTGTGTTCTGAACACTTATGAAGCAAATCGAGGAGCAACAGCTGGGCAGTGAGGAGCTGAGTGTGAGTGGGCAAACACCTCGAAGCATACAGCTTTCCTGGGGTGTCAGGAGACCTGAAACACTGGTGTCCTGCCACTATGGGCCATACCAGCCACCCACTGGGGCTGGCAGCTACTTTCCTTGGGTGTCAGGGAAAATGGGGCCATTTTCCTTTCCTCAGTGCCCTATCAGAAAGGTCCTGCTCTTCAGGAGCAGAGGATGGGGAGCCATCCATCCAGCCACTGTTCTCCTGCCATGTCCCAAGGCACATCCTCTGCAGTTGGATGGGATGGAGGCAAACATTATATTGTGGGGTTTTCCAGAGGACCAGCTGAGGTATTGCATCACTGTGGCTGCTCCCTGGGGTCACCAGGAAAGCCTGTGGGACCTGCTGACATTGTCTATAGCTGTTATTAGAATTTATATAGTCATTTACGGAGCAGGCCCATCTGGCTCTGGGGATTGGATATGGGATGTGAGCTTTCCATCTCCAGGCCACCTCACAGCTGTTGGATGGGCCTGTGCTGTGTGTGACATGAGTGATGGTCTGAGGAGGAGACAGAGTTCTGCATTACATGCACACATACCCATAAACACTGTGCAATTAGCACGATTTGGCTCCCCCCTTGGAAACCACCGCCGGGCAGCCGGGGACCGAGCAGCCGCACAGGCAAACCCAAACTGGAGTACATCTCTTGTAATAAAACCTGGGTATTTGGCTTGAAAAATCCACTTTGGAGCTCTTGGTCTGAAAAGGTTAAGCCTGCCCTGGAGCTAATTTCATGTCTTCCTTTAGTATCAACATTTGGAGAATTAAATAATTGGGCAAAGGAGGACCGAGTAATTTCCGGTGAGTTTATAGGACAGATGATCTGAAAGACGTCTGCCTGCCCCTCAGGCTCCCTGCCATGTGTATAAAAATGAACAGATATTAGTGCCCATTAAAAAAACCCAACCTCCCCCTCTCTCAAAAAAAACAAAAACCCCAGAGAAACTAGCAAAAAAGAATCCAAGGAAGCTATCATTGTCTTGCAGCAGATATCTGGGGACACAGAGGATGAACTGTACATTAACTTTAAAAATACCATACCTTAAAGTGGCTGCTCTATGCTTATTTTGTAGGCTTTATTTTTCCACAGCCTAATGAAGCAGTCAAAGCCACCAGATTGTTTTCTTTCCACCATGAACTCCATTGTGTCCAGGCTCCATAGCTCCTCTCTGGTCAAGTTCCTAGGGCTTCATTCCAGAAAGGCACGCTTCTTTTCGAAGGTACCATGGCCAATTAGTAAATATTTTGCCATCACTGAGGGACAGGAGAAACCAGGTCTTTCAATCTTCCGTGAGACATAACAAGCACTCTGTTTGCCCTGCTCTCTCTACACTGCAGCAAGTGTGACTTCTTGGGTGTTACTTTGTTGACCAAATGTACCCGGTGCTCACCGGGAGCTGGAGCAAATACCCACGGCTGTATACTCCATGACTCCCACCTGGCTCCGTCAAGGCCTCACCTTGTCTCCCTGTGGAGAGCATAGAATGGGACTCACACATGGAGCTGTACTGGGGTGGCGGTAGTGGTGCCTGGGCTCAAACCCTCCCACCTCCGTGTGGGTGTCCTGTGTCCCGGTACAAGGACTGCATGGAACATAGGCAGAAGCAGCATCATTCATGATTAAATTACCCACTGGGGACTCCTGTTTTCTTCTCTTCTGCTTCTCTTTCTGGTGCCTAAGAGCATGCCTTGATCAGGTCACTTCATTTCATGCCACCCTTAATCCCTCTCCTGTTTCCTACCTAGCCTATTGCTGGTTGTAGTGTGATCCTAAAGTGTTTGACACAACTGCTACCAATATCAGGGAAGTTTCTGACTACTCCATTTACATATACATACTTTTTCATCTTTATTATTATTGCATTTGATATAATTTCAGTTTCCATTATGTTGCTTTTCAAAGAAAATTGAAATGCATTTGAAATTAATACCATTAGTACCAGCAGCTAACAATCCCATACAGTGTTGCATACGGATGCAGTTATGAAATTTCTTCAGTTCATGTAAGGTGAAGGTTAATTTTAGAATGAAGTAAGAGTATCAGAGCCATCAAAATAGTATGGAAAAATGTTACCAGATGAGAAATGGTTCAAAATAAATTAAACCCATGATTTCAATCATGTCTTTCCGGACCACTTTGATATTAGCCTGAATTTTTTCTTGCCTGTATTCCTGCCAGAGATTTTCATAGCAATCACATTCATTTCCAAGGAAATAATTCCTTCTTAGGTTAACAACAAGGACTCTTTCTCAAGGTATGCGAAGGTACTTTGCAAAAGCAAAATATGTCTGATCCCCTGAAAAAAACCCAACCTTTCTGTTTCAGTTGTCTTTTGTGTTGGTGTAACTACTGATCATCCACTAAATAAAAATGTTAGTGCAAACACAGTATGCTACATTATTTTAACACTTCTGGATATGTTTCTTCATTCCCTTCTGAGCTTTATTATGCCACTGTCAAAATAGCTACTGGCTAAGGAATTTTATGACTTGTGTGGCAAAGGATGTGGTGCCAGAGAGACGAACAAAGAATGGGTCAGCTACAAGATCATCCATCTTTCCCCCTCTGGACTGCACTCCCCCTTGCTCTTCTCCTCGGACGACTTCAAGGCTCTGCTGCAGAGCATTGCTGTGAGACTCAGGGTCACATTAATGCTGTGCTGGTTACCTTCCCATTCCTTCATATTTGTGAGGATATTCCTGATGCAACTGTCGTTTGCTGGCTCTGATTTAGCACAGTTGGTGTATAGGAGATTGTGAAATATAAAGCTAGTTTTATATTCCACCTTTGTTTTTTCAAGAATGCTCCCACTGATTCATAAAGGGTGGTAGATGCTTTTTGAAACCGGGGTCCAGGCTCATCTGCCTGCATGTCCTTGTTTCTGAATTGAAGAAAAGTTATTTTTTAGCACCTCCATAGAAAATATCATCATCCTATGTTTTTCTACATGTTTGTTAAACAGTACTCACTGCAAAACCTTGTCTCAGAATACAGTGTTATTCTCATACAGAGCCCAAGTACTTTGCTTAAGCAAGGCAGATTTTCACCTACTAAAGGCTTCTTTTTCCTCCTCCAAACATCAACAATCTCCATAAAGAGATTGTGCCTTTCCTTAAATCCCCTCCTGGAGTATAGTTTAGTGGGGCAGTCAGCTCTCCCAGCTGTTTTAGCCCCTCACAGAGGGTAGGGCACGTCTTGCAAGGTCAGACAAAGAAAAACAGAAGCTGATGGTGTAATTGAGAGGTAAGACATGGGATCATGTCATGAGATATAAGGTGGGATACTCAGCATGATGATATTTAATGTATTTGTGTTTTTGTGTGGAAAGTAATTTAAATACAGAGATATAGAAAAACCTCGTCAAGCATTGGCCAAGGGCATTCATGCAATATTTTAGCTTATAAGAAATACTTCTAACTAGTCAGCATAAAGTACCTGTGTCCTGTAATAGTTTCCTTCATCCATACAACTGATGTATATCAACAAGCAGCCTGTGTGGGGAAACCAATCAAGGATATCCATGCAATAACTATAGTCCCATTCACCATTACCAGTGAAGGTGCACAAATGGGAGCATCTGAGACCCATCCTTCAATGCTCGCTTAGCATTGCCAGCATGGCAGTGTTTGACATCCTACACAGGACAGTTCAGCAAAGCAGAAAGGATTTCCCTCTCCTTCACTTTCCAAACACAGACAGGTTTTGACCATGGAATTAACTAGTTCATTTTCTCTATTTTCTCCTCACTGTGCTGTGCTAAAATGCAATTAGACAAAGACACAGCACACAGAGTCTGTTCCCTGCCAGAGGGCACTTCTGAGGAGACAAGCAGTGTGTATTGAAGTTGCTCCAGGAGCTAAGACTCAAATGGTGATTTAAAGGGAAGCATGTTGCACTAAGAAATGTTACATGCTGCTTTGAATCCATCATTTTGCATTCCCTCAGTTATTCCCTGCGTGGTTTGAGCTTTGGCAGTTATTGTCTGCATTATTTTATCAAATTAAATTTGATCGGGGGAGGAAAGTGAGGACAGGGGTATAACAAGATTACAAGTCCTTGTTCTCTGCTTTTACTCTCCCACAGCTATTTGGCTGTGATGTCGTCATTCCCCATTCAAGCAACACCCATCTTGCTGCCTTTTGCCTGAGGCCCTGGTGCTGCAGCAGCTCAAGGGAGGGTGGGTGGGAGCAGTACAGGCAGTGGCTGCAGGATAGCTGGTGGAGATCTGGTCACTCCAGTCCTCAGGCACTGGGGGGAACCTTACTGGTGATGGATGATGGAAAACAAACATCTGTCAGAAGGATGTGGCTTATTCTAAACAGTGTTATGAAGTTTCTGTGGTTTGCAGTAACAGCAACTTCAATAGGTTACTAAGTCCTGAATAAAATGTCAGGAAGATTAAAAATTAAGTTTTATCTCAAACGATGCAGAGAATTTGCTGAGCACATGGAACTCACATTTATTTTCTTTCTGCAGAGTGCCAAAGAAGCCCTCCTAGGCTCAAGTTTTAAATTGGTCACAGTAACAATATTTAGGAAGTCAAAAATCAGGGTAGATAAATGGCAAGCATTTAAAAAAATCACCTATTGGAATTAACCATTCAATTCTTCACATGTATTATTGATTCTGTGTACAGAAAGGATGGAAAATTCAATGTACAGCCAGATCTCAAGGACATCAGACACAGACCAGCAGTGGAGTAGAGATCATCTCCATACAAACCAGATCTTGCATGGATGTGGAAGAGAGGATAGAGAATGGTGTTTGCTATACTGAAATACCATTTATCACTGTAAATTATTTTCACTTTGACTTGCACTGTCTTGAAAAAGTATGTTAGCAGAAATATAGAACTTCTCAGTTAAACAAAGTTGAAATAGGAGTTAAAGGATTTACAAGAAGATTTTTTTCATAGGCAGGTGAGGAAGAGCAAGGTAGACTTGTATAGAGACAATTGAGTAAGGGACTACCTTGTTTTCCTCTCTGTACTGCAGGTTTCTAGTATTCATATGCATCAATGTAAATACAAATAATTTGCATATCCTTATAGCATAGATATAGATATCTATTAAAATAATTTTGAACATGAAAACTTTAAAGTGGGAATCTACTTTGCACTCATACCAAAGAAAATCTGAACTGACACTTCGGAATTGTGAAAGGAAATCCATACTTGATATATTTAATATTTTGAGCATTATAATGTCCTATGACCTTATTAAAAAAGCTTAAGAATTTTTATTAATAAATATTTACACAAACAATAAAAAGGTATATGGAGTTACTCTATTTAGGCTGTAATTCCATGATAAAGTAAAAAAATCTTAATTTTCAATATGCAAATCAATTGATGGCTTCCTGTATTCAGGTAGAAATGTATTATTGCCCGTAGCTCAGTGAAAAACTTACAAGGATAGTGAAGAATTTAAAAAGAATGAAACTCAATGCTCTAATACAATTTATCTTATTTTAGGTCATCTGCTTATAAAACCTACAGAATGAAACAGGGAATAATCTCTATAACTTTATGGGATCTATAACTGCATGGTCAGATTGTAATTCGCAATTAAATTTCATTCACTTGCTCAAAGGCCTCTTGATTAAGTTTAGATTTTATTAAATTAGGTTAGATTTCATTACATTCCACAGGATTTAGTTGTAAGAGAAAATGGAATTGCATAGCATACAGTCCAGTACTCCAGTACAGTACTCCTGTGTATATTGAAATCACCTTTTCATTGCTGGTGGCATCTTCAATCTCCCAACTCTTGAACATATTTAGCAAATAATTTTCTTCCATTCCAAGCTGTTTCTAGTAAGTTCAACACTATCTGTGTGTATGGGTCAGATTGACTGAATTTTTCTTAACACCCAATCCAACATCTGCTAGAGAAAGCAGAGGGATGCCCTCTGATTTTATGGGGAGCTAAATCAGTTGCAAATCAGAATAAAAGTGATGCAAGTGAGAAAGAGTTTTGCAGTCTCAGAGTATCAAAGCACTTGGAGCTGCAGGAATTGTGTGAGATATTTTCTGAATATGCATTTTAGACCCAGGTCCTCAGTAATATTTAAGCCCACAAAATCTTTTGGGTATCTGGGGCCTTTCTGAAAGTGAATAAGTTGTCCACAAGATTAAGCGGTACTCTCCCTGGTTATGGGTTATCCTAGAATGTTCAGCAAGGTTCTACATCCTTCCCAAATGAGGATTTAACATATATCTAGAAAATGTAAATCTTGGCTGTTCTTTGCTGTCTTCAGGATGGTCCTGCCCAAGTTGACTTCTTGAGGAAACTGTAACTACACCATGACACAATCTCTTTGGTCACCTGCACAGTGACCTGATGCCAACATTTTCACATCTTCCTAAAATTAACTGGAGGCTGTTTCTTTTGTATTTTAGATTGCTTGAAAAAACATATGCCTGGAAAATCAGTGTGAATACAGTAGTACTTCTGTCCTAACACTGGGACAGTCTAACGGTTACAAATAATTACATTAGAACAACAGAATAAGAATTGTATAAAACAAAAATCAAAGCAGATGGAAAATATGACTCAGGTCCTCTCTGCTCCACTCCCACCACATCTTTGAATTATGGTTTTCCCCTAGAAGTGCATTTGATCTGAAATGTGTTTGCAAAGACAGGACAAAAGTTTGGATTATTATTCCTTCCTTTGGGAGCAATGCCATGAGCAGAATCAATAATGGATCAGGGTATGGGAGTATTTTTTACAGATGAGGTTGCACATGGCTTCCTCATGATTCTCTCATATCCATATTCTGCTCTCAGTCTCTTCAGTAGATCTGCAGATCTGATTTGAGAGCAGCAATATCTAAGATTTACTTTTCTAAATCAGAACTGGTTGAGGTCCACGTACACTGTGTTAGCACCATCTCTCTTTGGATTGCGCAAAAAGATTTTCTGACCCCAATGTTCATGCTTCTGTCTCCAAAGACTGTGGTATCAGTGAGGGCAAAAGCTGGGTTTATATTTTGATACAGGCTTTGAGTTTGGCCACAGCCTTGGCATTTCTTCAGAGCTGCACAAGGACTGGACCCATGTCTACAGCTGGCAACAAAGCATTACAGCCCTGATAGCAAGAGCAGTGCCTCACTGTCCTGAAATGGGAAAGGTGCTCCTGTTTCAGCTGCTGTTGCTTCTGGTACCAGAGAAATATCAGTATACGAGACTGGCTTCTACCTGTAGTGTCATTCATCACAACACCCCTACACTCTCGTCTGTTTTATGCAAGCTCAGGATTGTCTGGAAAACAATCAGGGAACCAGGTCTGATGCTCCTATCCCTCAGTGCAAAGCAAAATGCATGATCCCATGAAAACTTGAGTGCCAAGTCTGTTTTTCCCCAGTCCACTTTCCTAAAGCCAGCAATATTGCCCTGATCACAGGCTCCACCCAGGACAGAAGGGCTGTCTCCATCACATAACAGATCCATACCTTGTTTTTCATTCTGCTCTGTGCCCATCCTGTTTATCTCTCTGAACTGTGTATTGTTTCCACTTTAACAGTTCCTGCCAGCTGTTTTCTTTTGGTACCTTTTATTGCAGATAGAATTTCAAGGGCTTCCAGGGGGAAGCTGCTGAAAGCACTGCAGCTCTCAGACTCACTTCAAAGCAACTTTCATCATTTTTCACGCGCTGTTTTTAGGACTCTTCTTCTGTTCTTTCCCCAAAACAGATTCTCTCAAAGATCTCACTGGGAGATAGCACTATTTATGGCACTTCACCAGGAGACATCATGTTTTTTGTCCGATTTGGACACATCCACTGTCCTGTAAAGGTTAAAACCAGTGAGGTCTCCTCCCCATCTCACTTGTAGTTTGTTGTTGGTAGGATTTTTTCCAGAGTAAGAGGTGGGAGGGAAGGTTATTGTTGGAATTCAGCTGCCAGAAGCCTGGGGGTCAACTTTAATTTAGTTGAACCTCCCATCATTAAAGAGATTGTAGCTTCTGCACTGGACTAGGCAGACTCATCTGTGGGAGGCCCTGGCTTCACACCAACACTAATTGTGGCTGAATTGTTCTCACAAGCTGTGAGGCTTTGTTGCTGAACTTAGAGGAGAGATAGCCCATCAGTTTCACAATTATCTCAGGGTGAAGAACAGGAGGGGAAAGAAAATTCCTGCCTAACCCATGCCCTTGATGAGCAGCCTGCCATCCTCCCCAGGCACAGGGCAGGGGCTGCTACCCTGAAGAACTGAAGGTTGTGTCCTGAAATGTGGTAGGGAGAAAGGGGGCAATAAGTCTTGAAAGTAGAGGGTTGAATGCCCCCGTTGGATGGGAATGCCCAAATCCAGCAATGACATAAAGGGCTGTGACCTTGTGAATGAGTGCAGATACATTCCTCCAACTTGGATGCTTTCAGGTAGACCAAATACAAGTGAGGAAGTGGTTAGAAAAGCAGCTTGTGGCACCACATGCTGTCGTATGAGTCTTCTTGAGTTTGAGCCACTCAAGAAATAAGGAACAACAAGGCACTATCTAGAGATTTGTCTATTTAAATTCTGGTTCTTCCACCTGACTAGTTTTCAAAACTCACCTGGACAAGGCCTCAGCTAACTTGTCAATCTGACCCTGCTTTGAAGAAGAGGTTGAACTAGGTGATCTTCAGCAGCCCCCTTCACTCCAAACTTATCTGAAATCCCATGAGGAAATCCATTTCCTAGAAATCGTATTGAAACCAATAAAATTCTTGGTGAAGAATAGGGAATATTAAAAAGGATGAAGACTCATTTCCCATTATATCTGTAGACAAGAATGTATCACAAATCTACCTTCCCCCTACTCTCCAAAGCACCTGTAACTCCCCTGAAAGGTGAGGGAGACTAAATCCACCTTGCCATGCTTGTGAGGGCTCACACTCCATAACCACTGGCACAGTACAGAGGGTACCAATAGCAGTGAAAGGTCAAAAGGCTTAAACCTCCTCTCCCACTGTGCAGCCAGAATTTAATAAGGCAACGGTAGCTGAGAGCACAATCCCACATCCCTCTCTTCAACAAGCATGGCTCAGAGTATCACTGGAGGAACACCCCTCTGCTGCCTGCAAAACCAAGGATAGATTTCTGTATTTTGTGACAGAAAACTCTGCAAAGGCCACAGCATCCAATCAGGACCTGGGGCCAGGACCGAGGCACAATGTCCTGGTGGTTTTCACTGCTCACTGGTGGGCAGGAGGTGGTTCATGGTGGCAACTTCTTCTTCTCTGCTCTGAGTTAGTGGTTGCAGAACTGGATAGCTCTGGATGGTGGCATCTGGAGGTGGAAATTGGTCTTGGATTTGCTTTGCCCCAAACCTCTGTGCTTGAAGCCATGATTGCCCAATGGCCCATCTTCAGTCCTTGTATCTTAATTCCTAAATAAATAAATAAGTGAAAAGCAACCTCTATTTGTCCCTCTTTATCCATTATTCAAACAAATTAGTTTAAAAATTACGGAACATCTTGTATCTATAGCTACCAAATGTTCCTAAATGATATTGCCCACACACTCAAGTGGAAGACTGCCAAACATATCATAGATATTTTTTGTCTTAAGCATAGAAGGCTGAAGGGCATACTGAAGTTACTTGCTGGATTTGTGCCTTCGGAGCACTTTCTTCAGGTCATTTGAAAAGCAAAGGCAAATCTTTTCTTGAATTATAGCTGCAAAGTGTTGGGTAGAAAATTTAACAGAACTTGAAACATTTGGGATGGTCTTCCAGCTGTCTGCTGGCATGAGAAGGTGGTGTGATGTGATAAAGGAGATGAAATTTAGAGGAAGCACAGCTTGCTTCATGGGTATAGAGCTCCTGGGCTGTATTTGAAGACTTCTACTGAGTTCTTTGTTATTCAGCTAGTCTCTCTCTGAAACAGATGCTCCACTGAGAATACTGTCTTCCATCCTGTTTGGTAAAGAGCTGAAAACTTTCCACCTCTAAATCTCAAGCAGAAAATAATTTTTATCAATAATAAACCCCAGAGAACTGCATCATTTTGAGATTATTTGGGGGGGGGGAGGGGGTTATATGTAAAAAAAAAAAAATTCTCATATTGAAAAAAAAAGGTGGGTCCACAGTAAACCCAAAATTTCCCATCCTGAAACAACATTCTTCAGGAACTATGACCTTTTGGTGTAAGAATGCTTTTCTTGCTGTATAACCCCCACATACATAGGATGTAGATTACTGCAACTATTTTCTTGCATAAATGAACAGCTGTGGGCAAAATATTGCACAAAAATTGATGAAACTCACAGAAGCTATAAGCACACATTACAGCTAATGGAGGCTTTTCCCAAGGAAAGGCAGCAGAAGTATCATACTGGCAAATCTATCACATCATTGGACTATGAAAGTAGTAAGAAATATTCTAGGATACACTAGTATATTAAAAGAGGAAGCCTGTGGCAATTGTAGAGACTTCAAGAGCTCATAGCCTGAGGCTTACTCTGATTGCAGGGAAAAATGATCTTGTCTTCAATTTCTCAAGATACAAACCAAATGCTTTGCAAATTGGTCACATTCCATTTAACTCATATTAATCTACATCATGTTCCCTAGGGATCAAACCTATGTTTTTGTTGTATTTTTCTTTTTTCCCTGTAGACTATATCTCTTTTTTTGGCTGTAAAATGTGCTGAAAGCTGTACAAGAGACATTCACAAGTATGCTTCTCATTACCAGCATGCTCTGTACAGTGATGCCTACACAATCATGCTAATGTGCTTTGCTCCAAGTTCATGTAAATCAAGCTGGTGGGTCAGCCCATTTTAGCTGTGTTAGCACCGCAAGAGATTTTGGTCAAGGCAAAGAATTCTATTAGACATAATTTACATTTTCTGACTCCAAAGGTACAGAGATCCCTTCAATGCAACAAGAAGCTCATTAACTATTAACTTCTGTGTATAGAGTCAGTTTATCAGATATTTCCAGGGCTCTTAAAGCAGATCATGCATGGTTCCCTAATTCAGCCTCCAAGGAACAGCCTTTAGGACTGGAAGGTAGGCCCTTCCCCTCTGACTAACTTCCCTCCTAAAGAAGCGAAGCTGAAAGCTGAATTAAATGTTTCGGGCTATTAAGAAAAGTGTTAAGCCATTTTAAGATTAAACTGGGCATATTCCGTATGCTCAGAGAAAAAACCTTGCTCTCTTTCATGCCAGTGAAAATAGAGAATCTCTTAAACTTGTCTTTTGGCCTATAAATATCAGATACAAGGAGGTCAGCTATCTCCTTACTGAGGAAAATGTTGCTTTTTGCTATATCAGCTAGGATTTCTCTCCAGAGAAGTCTGGTCAGAGCAGCATGACCAGAACATGCCTTTACAATGAAAATTTGAGCATGGAGATACATGGAGATACCCTCAGCTCTCTAGTGCAGGCTTTTCCCAGGAATGCACAGCTTAACCCTGTGTGCAATGGCACAACTCTGATTTGGTATCCAGATGTTTTCAGGTTCCCCACCTGTGATGTCCAGCCCCCAGAAGATCCAGACATGTTTCAAACTACACCTTTTTAATGCTCAAGATTAGACTGTCGCTGTCAGAGGCCCTCCTCCTTGTGCCAGAGTTCAGTCCTGGTGTCATCCTTCCTTGGCTGCCCTTTCCAAGCCTCTGCAACCTGATGATACTAGGTCACTGTTCTCTACTGCAGAGAGAAGGATTTCCATGGAAGTGGAGTGCAGTTGGGGTCACCCCCATGAGAACAGCTTGGCTGATGTGTAAACTTCCCTTTTGGGGGCTCCAGGGGACAAAAGAATGGTTTCCCTGGAGGACTGTGAAACCCATTCACCTGGATAACCTGCTCTGCCCACAAAGTGGATAGTTCATGGACAGCCTCTCGCATGGCCTTTGAGAGGGGCATGCTGAGATGCTTCCAAGCTTTGCATGCCACAACAAACCCAGGAGTAAACCTCCCCTGACACAGAGCCTGGACACACATACTGCTCTGCTTTGAGGTGTGTACCCATGAGGTTGACTGGACAAAGTGCTGGGTGCAGAGGGGAAGCATAGTGGTCTGCAAAGGACACAGTGCTCCTGGGATAGCCTGATGGATGTAAATGTACTTTCAAAACTTTCATAGGCATTATTATGAATTTTTTACAGTACATCGCAAGACGAAAAATATTGACTCAAGGATCTCTAAAAAGGACTCTTGAAATCATGTATGGATTCACCACACTTTCACTCTCTCTCACAAATACCAGCTAGACTAAAATCCCAATCTGATTTAGCCCCCAGCTGTCTCCCTTCCCATTGGTCCAGTGGGGGGGGGGGGGGAGAACCACGCTTGTCATCTGCACCCTCCAGTCCCCTGATATAACAAGCTGTATTTGCCTTTAACCCAGGCACAAGGTTCACCTTCTCCCGCACTGCTTCTTCTTGATAAGAGAGTCAGTGCGTGAAGCCATCGCTGTGGATATGAACAGATGCAGGGAGGAGAATGGGAACAACACAAACATTATGTTCCTCCCAGAGCGGTGCTCCTGTCACTGCCCGTGCCACATCTGTGTTTTTGAAGGGAAATGTCATAACATTGCTAATCAATAAGAAGAGTGACAGGACCATTTGTCATGAACGAGCCGGCGCTGCAGCTGTTGCAGTCATCCTCTCCCCGGGCTTTGCGACAAGAAGCCAAGGGAAGGACCTGATTATTTGCGGGCGGCAACCCCCGCACGCCTGCGGGCAGCCCCTGTGCGAGGGCAGCTCGGCCAGCTTGCGAAGGTGCCGCGCCAGCCTTGCAGCAGTCGGGCTGAGCAAGTGGGCAAAAAGCCTGGCAGGAAGTATAGAGTTTGGAACAAAGGACACCAGACACCCTGCAAGGGACAGACGGGCCTGTGTGTCGGAGGAGTCTGTTGACCTTTAATCTGGAGACCGCTGTTGCATATGCATCACGTTTGAACTGCAGATGTTCCTCGCTGCTCCGCCGGTCAGGGCGGCAAGCGGCTGATCTTAGAGGAGGAGGCAGGGCTCAGGGAGAACTTAATGAAGACTTTAAGCTGTGGGTTGCAATTAAAATGGCCCGGCGGTGTAAGCGTGGGAGGGGGTCACTAAGCTGCTGCAGCTGCTCTGCCTGCAGTAATGTCCGTGCTGATAGGCACAGCTCTCCTCCACAATGAGAGCAGTCGTGCATGCCGGGGGATGTTGGCGGAGGTGACAAAACTGAGCTGCCCTTTCCCACCCCATTAAAATAAATCTTAAATTAGGAAATTTATCTTGATCTGATGGTCTATTTGTGTGTGGCACTGCCATGTTTCTTTGCCCTAGACAGAGCAAGCCAGTAAATAGAAAAGGAATAAATATCAATATGGTGAAAAGCATACAGGGAAATATAGGGAAACAGCCCTTTTTTTTCAGATCATGATCTGCTTTTTCATAGGTAGAGTTTGACCCTCAAGATAGTCTCCACAAGGAAAGAAGGCTGCCTCCTGCAAAACAGAGGTCTGCTTCTCTGTTCCTGAAGATAGCCAATTAAAACAAAATCCACATATCACTTATGGTGTCTGTACCCAACTGACAGGATGTCTGCAGGCTTAAAAGGATACAGGCTTTAGCTTGCATTGCACTTCTGGGCAATATCCACCAAAGTGCAAATATAATATTGATCCCATGTGAGATTTCTGAGTTCAACAGTAAATGCTGTTTAACTAGCAGCAATGACCAGGATGTTCCCCCAGTGTCACCTTAGCAACAGCTAATGCCACCTGAGGGTTGCTTCCTGACATTCAGGTTCATACTATGATGCTGGAGCTCAGTGAAGCACAGCCAAACTATTTATTTTGTAACCAAAGTTTCTTCTAACAGAAAAGTGCCATTTCTTTTCTCTTATTCACTGTTCTGAAAAAAAATTATCAGTTCTGGCAGTATTTTCTTTCCAGAACTTCTTGTCCCGAAGCAAAGCATTCCCTTAAGGTTGAAGTGGCCTATGTGAACATTTCTGGAATGGAATCTTTTCAGTTTTAATTTGGAAATGATTTTTTCCCACATGCAATTCATTGTTATTATTTTCACACAGAAACACATCGACAAGCTTTCAAAGGGAAAACTTGGACCAAAGTGCTTTGATTTCATAACAGTGGAAAGTTTTGATTGACCCGAAATAACATTTTATCGGACCTCTATTGCACACAGAATGTCACTTCCATATATATTTTTGCTCTTTTTTTTTTTTGAACTGGGAAAAATATTTCTATGCATGAAAAGGTCTGGTTAACCTTGATCTTATGAGTCCTCCCAAGTGTTGGTTCTCCCTCCCTCTTAGGCTAAAAGCAGGCAAGGTTGGGGTACTGCCTGCTGTAACAGCCATCACTGGATTTTACCCCATTGCAAACCCACTTTTATTGCCTTCATAGCCTCCTTCAAGGGTGAATTCATTACAGCTGGGAGGCCTGATCAGAGTGCATGAAGTGCTACAGCAATGGCCAGATTTGAGAGATAATTTGTGAAAGTATTTGTCATTTCTCATCTTTTTAAATATGCTCCAAAATCTTCAGGCACCTGTACTAGCAGTCCAAGAAGCGGTTACATAGAGAGATGAAATTTTGAAGAAAAGGGGGAGGTCAAGAAGGTTGAATTCATTTTAAGGAATGATATAGCTTTCACAGCAATATATCTACTGCCTGTAATTTATAGCCTGGGCTGCCATGATGATCTTGTATCCCTTTTTCTTTCTGCCGTTCCAGTTCAGTGAAGAATTTCAGCATACACTTTGATTGACAGGGCAGATGGTAACATTGTTTGCCATTAATGTTAACCTATTATTTAATATATATGTTAGTTTTATTATTTTTTAACAGGATACTAGTGACTATAAAGTTTAATTGACCTTTTTTGCCAATAAATAAATCATTGCTGGTTCCAGCAAAGCTTGTACTTTTATCTGCCAATAAAAAGCTGAAGGAAACCTCTTAACTGCACTCCTACCTCTTTCCTTTATTCTTTCATCTCCTTAAGGCTCTTCTTATGAGCAACACCCTGGAAAGAAAATTATCCAGTGATGGAATGAGCAGCTCTATATATGGATAAGTCAGAGTTTACATCAGAGAAGGAAATGGGGTTTAAATTGGTTGCATGGTAAATTCTGTCTCTCCAAGTCCTGACATCATTGGAACGGAAATTTTATCCCAGGAGAACATAGGCTTGGTTCTCATCTTGGTTGTGCTGGGCTTTGCAGCTTCAGGGACTTTGATGTCACTTGTGCTTTGAGGAGGGGGAAGGGGCAGCAGAATCAGGCTGAATGTATTAAAAAATGGGAAACTTAAGAAGAATTGATCATGAATATGTTTACAACAAGCTTGCCCTACTTTATTTACTGTTAGGTGGTACAAAAAGAATATGCTATGCAGTTTTAAGCTCTGTACCAGGACTACAGGATTTATGCAGACACTGGAGCCCAGGAGAGGCTCAATGGGTTCTGGGGGGATGACCAGCTGCACTTTACCAGAACAAGCTGCTGTGGATCCTGTGTGCTTTTTAATGGCTCCTTCCTCTTGGTTTTCTCCTCTCTCTGATTTAAGACTATCACCTGACAGATTTTTATTTTCCCTGTAAGCACTTCAGGCCTTAGAGAGTAGAAAAAGAAAACTCAGTTTGGTTATCTGAAGCTTTTTGCTTAGCTGGCTCTGGAGGTAAGTCCATCCAAGCAGAGAAAAAGAAAATTCTCATTTTTCAAAACTGTGAATTCATTAAGAGAACTCATATGCATGAAAAGCAGTGAAGCTGAACAAAATGTAAATTTTTCTGTCTGAGAGAGATTTTCTTATATTTTTATAAGCATCTACAGCTAAGATGCTGGATTTACATTTAGGTTGGTTTTTTTAGCATCTGACTTCTTAACTATGTGCCTCCGGTTTTCTAAGAGCTAGGGCTTGGGAAAGGAAACTTGCAATTGGGGAAGTGGGACAAGTTATAAAAACTCTGTGAAGAGGCACACACAGCATGTGCTGTGCCATCATAAAATTAGTATGCCCCTCTGGGTAGAATTCCTTAGTTTTTTTCTCTGCCACACATCTGGGCACAGTTTTGATTGCTTGAGAAGTAACAAACTATGTATATATATATATATATATATATAACACATGCAGACCAAAGACACAAAGAGCAGAAGAAAAGCCAGATCGAGAGCTGTGATTTCCCTTTTTCTTTATGCAAAGATCATCACTTCAGGCAAACATAGAACAGAAACATAATTTCCCTTTGCTTGTCCTATTCAGTTGAAGCAATTAAAATTGAGAGTGGTTTCAGAGAAGATAAAGTTGGTGGCAGGATAACCTCATTGAATGGGGCCTAGTCCACCTATTAACAAATTTCTATGTACAGTAATAAGAACACCACATCTTTTGTGCACTGCAGAATTGCTACATCAGGTGAGATCAGAGGGACTGCTTCTACACCAGTGTTTTGAGGAGCTGGGATAGACTTCCTATTACACCAAGCTCTGGTAATACCAGGGGCTGCTCCTTTAGAACTCGCCTGGATTTCCACCAGACAGGTGGAGGATACTCCTTGACAGTCTGATCCCAAAGAGAGCAAGGCTCTGACACACTGATATGCAAACCCCTTTTTGAGTGAGAACAGTGTTATTACTTTTCACACTGGGGTTACAATGCCATTTCTGGTGACAGCATCAGGCAAACAGGCAGGTGCTGCATCTATGCTGGTGTTGTTATGGAAACCCAACTGTGATGGGCAGCAGGCATGCAGAGAGGATGGACAAGCAACCCACTTGGATCTACATGCAGTGACTCCAGTCCCAGGGCAGACTTCACGGTGTATTTTGTCATCCATTTAATGGTGCATTGGAAAGCAAACATGGGCAGTAATGAGCTGCCAGCCTTTGGATGGGTTAGACTTTCTTTTCTGTGCTGTTTGTTCAAAATTCTTTTCAGTGTTATTAGAATAATTTTTCTCCATCTTTCCTATGGGTTGGGAAAAATTAATCCTAAATGCTGCTATAACATAAGGCAGTAGCTTTGAGTAAGTATGAGAATCTATTGCCTATATGCAGACTAAATCCCTCATCTTAGTCTATTTGTGGAATATATTATTTGCCTTTTTACCTTGCTTACAAACTTAAGTGATACCAGCCTTGTTTCTTTTCTGTGGACTTGGAGGGCCTCTTGCCCTTGTAGATCAAAAATAATAAATTTAATTCTCTGCCAGAAATGACTCATTGCCTAATGTCCCTTAACATGCAGGCACTATCTTCTTTTGCCACTAGAGTCTGGGTGGAGGCAGTTGTGTCTCTCCTCAGATTAGGGCTGTCTCATCTCATCGTATTAGCTTTAATGCATTGAGGTATTCCTAGGATAAATAATCTCTTCTTAACATCATATTATCCATGAAAGAAGCCTCTGCTAAGCAGAGATGACAACTTATGAGAGCTTTTTCTTATGCCAAGGAAACTGAATTAGAGGAGAAAACTGCTTCAAGATTGTTTGGGAAGGTGTGGGGCTCCCTGGCCCCAATCTGCTAAGGCAGGAAAGCATTGTTTTAACTTCAACACACAAATATTTTACTTCAGAGGGACTGTGCAAGCCTATAACATACATGTGTGTGTGAAGGCTCTCTGGTTCTCAGAAATTCCAACAGTAATAAAACTTCCTCTATGATTTCCTTTTCTTTCAGGTTACCTACCAGTATCTCAGGTTATTAAACCACTCCTTGATGTTCTGGCAAGCTACATGATGTATAGCTTCAGTCCAAGAGTCTTGAACCTGTCTGAATTGAAAGAATTTCTGTTTCTGTGCTCAGTTCCGTGTTACCTCTGGAGATCCATTCTTTTTGTTTGCTATTTTCTGTGCTCTGAGACTTGCAGAAAGAATGTACAAAAACAATGCGCTTAAACTATGGACTTCCTATAAAATTCAGGTTTTCTACTTTACTGCATCATGGGATTTTGCGATTCAGACTACAAGAATGTATATTAAATATTTTTATTTTTATTTACAGTGATAAGGAGAAGGAAGGAAGACGTTCAAATACCAACCAACTCCAAGGAGCAGCTTTTTCTGACAAGTCAGCTGGTTTGAAAGTAATGGGGCTGGTGTTCTCATGCCATTTACTTGGGTGTGCCTGAATCTACCACTACAACTCAATATTGCTGCACTAAAATGCACTAAACATTTTACCATCCTCATACCTGTCTTTCACAGATCATAAAAACTGTTTTATGTGACTGAGGAGCAGTTCAGAATCTTGCTGCCACGAGATGGTAAATGTCACTCTGGATAGATATAAATTGTCAGAAGATAATTGTGATCATTTTTGTTTGTCCTTTTGATGAGTCTGGACATTCTTTAGGATAACACTGAATTCAGTTTTATTATCTTGGGAAGTTTCCTTTGTCAGAATGATTTGAAAATGAATATCATTTGCTCTTTAGCTCTGCATAGCAGCCTCTCTCCATAGACCAGTTGCAGCTTTGGGCCTACCTCACAAGTGTTTCTACATCAGGCCAACATTAAGTGAGCTACAAGTGTCCTTATGAGAGACTTGTGTCAGTGTGAGTTTTCCATGGGAGGATAATGTGATGGATAACTTATTCTCAGAAGATGACTGAAATAACTACACTTAAAATTAAGCACATATGAAAATGTGTGCCACAGTATTTTCCGTCATGTTGCAGAGGAACAAAGACTTGTATCTGAGAACTGTAGGGATTTGCAAGTGCCAGTGTAGGACACTTCCTGGGGACGGATGGGAGCTCTGCTTTTGAAGGTCACTGCTGCTCACCTTCTGCTTAATCTGTGCCAGCTGAAAGAGGGAAAGCTCTAGGGACAGAAACGGTGAACACATAAGGACCTGGCACCTGCAATCCTTCCTCTTCTGTCCTGCATAGCAGGGAAGCACTCTCCCGTTGTGCAGTGAGCCCTGCAGTGAGCTCATTTCTACCTCTTACAGAGAGTCCTGGTGAAATCCTAACTCTGTATCTATAAGAGACACAAGGAAAAGAGTCTAGACTGAAGGACAAAGAAAGTAAATATTCACAAATAGTAAAAATACCAGGGTGTTTCTTTGACACCCCAGAAACTCTTTTTCCTGTCATGACATAGTCTAACAGCTGAAATCACGCCCAGAACTGACCAACTTCATCAGTTCTTGGACAAGCAATTTTCTTATTTTCCCTCTCTAGAAAGTCTTTCAGGCAAATCAGCCTAATGCTCTCAGTTAACATATGAGCAGCTTATTCAATCAATCTCTAGCCTCCCAAGAGCACTTATACTATTGCTACAAAGCTAAGAAAAATATTCCCCAAGGTTTCTGAGATGGGTTTCAGGATAAATAATTTGCTCAAACTGTCTTCCCTGTTTTCTGGCAGACTCGGCTCAAACCTGAGTCCAAACAGTGCTATTAGGCTATCAGTAGCTCCTGAGAGCCAAAACCTTCTCCATCTTCCAAATACACCACTCCCTACTTGCCTACCAGGCTGCCTTTTCTCTGACACAGGAATCTCAGCTGGAAGTAATTGGCAGTCTGCACAATTTTTACTTGCTGTAGCTTTTAACCCTGAACCTTCCTATCAGACCTGGGAAGCATTCAGCTCATCACCAATCCAAGTACTATTTAAAACCAGCAAATGCATATTTAAATTTGAGAGAAATACAAGGGTTTGTGTTCTAAATCATGATTTTTTCTGTTGAAGAATATCTTACGAGTTCAGAGTTACGTGACTCCACTACAAATTGTGTATGGGATTCTTTAGGAGAGGTATTAGAAGCTCAGGGCACAAACAGTGCTCGATCGCTTTGTGTCACAAAGTACTAATCCATTTAGGCACCACAGTACAGAGAAAACACAGGAATATATACTGTCAACAGGACAGAGATAACATAAAATCCATTCTGATAGCAGAAATATTGCCGTTGGTGCAGATAGGCAAGAAAATACAGAGTAACGCTGAGCACTGTATTACTCATGCTTTAGGCAGTAACTGAGTCACTGAGTCGTCTATTCCCTATCAGAAGTCGATGTTAAAAGGGGTGAGGAGGGGAACATCCATTGAAAGGACTTGAATGTACTGCCCTGTCCTCTGCATGTGAGGTCTGCAGATCTGCTCTGCTCAGACTCAGCCTATGCTCCCATATGCCTCAGACTAACAGCTGTGGACGTAGGCACCTTGTTGATTATCCTGCTCTTCAGGCAAGCTTTTCTAGTCTGGAGAAGCAGGTTCAGCTATTCCTCCTCACCCTACTGTCTCAGACTTAGCTTTTGGCTACTGAAGTGTTTCTTCCTTGAATGTAAATTCCTTGTGATGGTGCTTTATTTGGCTTGCAAATGACGACAAAGAGTACAAATTCATAAAAGTAATAACAGGAAGTGTTTTATTTTCTGTCTTGGTCTTCTGCTTTTACTGGCACATCAGCATGTATGTGATCCAATGGGTCATGTTGGATTGATGAGGTGGGAATCATGCTGGGATACATTTAACTTTTCAGGTTGACTAAGTAAGTACCTCTTAGAGATCCCACTCATGAAACCTGTGACAATCCAAGGATCTTGTTAGCAGCCCTTTGAGATCAGGTTTGCTTTCAGGGCTTTATGGAGAAACAGCCTGAAGACAGTAATTTCCTATTGCATTCTGGAAATGAAATAAGTCACATTTTGTGCCTCCCTGCTAATAAAAAATGACTTTTTGCCTTTTATTTGTATTTTCAGTAGTTTTCATCTGGGAGACTTGTTATATTTAGTTTATCTCATCTTATCTTTATCATCACTCTTATTATTCTTATGACTGGGAGCTGTTAAGGGAAACAGGCCTTTTCCCTGTATTCACACACCTGAGTCGTCGAGTCATCAAGGGAAGCAATGCCTTCCGTTTGAAAATAGGCTGTGCCATTCTGGGATGTGGTGATATAAATGATCCAAGAATAGGAAAAAAATGCAGTTATAAAAACGATAGTCAGCCAAAAAGTCTTTTCTTAGGAAAGAATTTATTGGGTTCAATAGAAAAAGAGGTAAAACCCCCGCAAACTTCATGCTTTTATACATGTATTTCACAAAGTATAGTTTTTATTCCCGAAGTTTCTAGATAGCATTTGAGTTCACAGCTCTGGTGAACTGTTCTTTTGTTCCCAAAGGCACAACTTCTTTCTCCCTTGGGGGGAAATGAAAAGTCAAGAGAAGACAATATTGAATCATTTGATCAGTGCCCAGATCTAGCTAGGCTTTGAAAAAGGAAAGTATGCAGTAACACTCACCTTTAAAGACCCCTATTTAAAATATTCAGATATAATAGGATAAAGATAAAGGTAATAGCCTGAAAAGATTTCAATACAGAGAAAAGAATCAAATGTCTGACAGAAAAATGCTAGTTAAAAATAATCATGGGAAGATGATTAAGATACTGCAAAAAAAATTATACACCCCAATTTGAAAAGGAAAAGCAATTCTTACCCTATTAAATTGGGCTTTTATAATATTTCAATGCTTTTAGATTTGCAGAAATATTTCTGCACACTTCAAATCCCCTGCTATTCATTGTCTTCTATGCTTTATGAAAATTGAAAAGACCATATAAACCTGTGGATAGGGATGTTTGTATGTATTTGCTATTTCCCATTTCACTCTATATTGGTGAACTGTATAATCAGGATATTTCATCTGATTATTTTTTTCCACAGTCAGTACAACAAGTACATTTCAAATCAAGTTTGGTATGCACTTCCTGATTTTCTTTTGGAGGTCATTCAAAGACAATATCCACACTGTCATCTCATTTCATTCTTTGAGGAGAACCTATTTTGTTCAAGCCAACAGAGATCTCCCACTAAGGTACAATAGAGAACATTGTCCTACTGTGATTAAAGCTGTGTTCAGGGCAGCAGGGCCATTTGGCAAAGGATTCTGAGACTTTGACCTTTATCTTCTGCTCAAATTGCAATTGCCTCCTCCTTTGCCCCCAAATACATTACTCGTCTTTAAAATAAGAGAAAAGAAAAGCAAACCAGTGTTTTCAGGTAGGTTACTAATCTTAATTCCTTTTTTCTTTTCTTGAGATATAGTTAGTGCTAGGTGAGAGTTTTGTGATGAAGCACGGGCTTGTTAAAGCAAGCTGTGCCCTGAACAGGTGTCCCTGGGAGAGTGCACTCCCCTATGGGCTCTGTTTGCCTGGTGTGTGTGTGGCTTGTTGGCATGGCTGATGGGTCACTGAGACTTCCCATTTCCTTAGCTTACTGTTACTCTTTAAGCTGACTCCAGCCAACAAATTTCAGGATTTCTGTACTCTACAACTTCCTTCAATCAGGGCAGTAGCCCATGGGGTGCTCATTCCCTTTTAGAAACACCAGGGATCTTCCTTCTGGTCTGCACTGGGTATCTGGACTCTATTGAATTGCTGGTTTTTACTAGATCTATAAGATAAGAGGGGACCAGGTAAGAGGGGAATCAACCAAACCCTCCATGTTGAGTGAGTTGTCTGTTTAAAGGATATATTCTCTCAGGCATGCACGCTCTCTGAATATACGTAACAAAATGATGAAGTTATACATAGATGAAACTCTGCCTACTTTCCTATAGGTAAATTGGATGAATGGATCTGTCATGCTGAAAGAGATTTTCTTCTTACTGCAAAGTGGGTATATTTATCATGGAATCAACATTCTGCCTTTCAGATAGCGATATGTATAGCTTAGAGCCCTCATCTTTTAAATTCGTATTTTAATTGAGACATCAAAAAAATTTAATTTAAAATCTTGAAAACACAGGGAAGAAATATTTCCAATTTCTCCTCCAAAACTTTATTTTGGCCAAATCAGATCAGTTTTTCAAAACACTTTGTATTTGATGAAACTGCACATTCTGAGGGAATGATAGCCTGCCAAAGTTTTGGGGTCCAGCTTTAACCACAACTCTGACAGCCACAGAAGGGTTGAGCTGGGCAAAAAGCCATCAGTGGAAAATCCCGTAAATTTCTATTTCTTCAATGGGATACATCTGGATGGTGTGAGGAAAATGGAGCTCATTTTGTATCCAAGTCTAGGGGTTTGATTTACCTCTGCAGAACTCTTGCAAATGTCTTTGGAGCCATGTGGGTTTAAGTCTGTCCATGGATAGTTCTGGCCCCTGCCCAGGAAAGCGTTTGAGCACATGCTTAACTGAAACCATGCCATTAGTCCCCTCTAGGGCTGCTCAGCCCAGACTGAGAAGGGCTTGTCCACAGCGTCTGGTCCTGGGGAGCACATCTGGGGAACACATTGGGCTGCTTGAACTGTCACACTCGGTGCAGGTAGGGCTGCAGTGCAGTCTGTCGGGGCTGTCTCTAATGATGTACGCAGATACCATCCAGATAATGGGGCCACGGCCTGCCCTAATAACTGCACATGCACAGACAGGGCCGGTGTAAGAAGGACGTTGTTTGTGTTGTGCTGTGACACACACGGAAACAACTCGTGCCACAGAAATAACCTGGCTGAAGTTACTTAATCCACTGCCAGAGGGCAGAGGAGGTGTAGTGTAATGGGGCAATTTAGGTTTTGCCAGGAAAATGAGGCTCTAATACCAGGAATCAGTCTGCCTCAAGGAAGCTGAGAAAGGCTTTTCTTTGCCCTTTTTTCATGGGAAACGAAGAACATTTAGGCACAGAATTATGCCACAGTTTGTCCCGAAGATAAGTAACTACGTAGCATGATGTAATCTTTGCTGTACCCCTTGCAGGCAGTACCACTCATACTCAAAAGCTTTTTCAAACTCAGATTACTTGGCAGGCATATATTGCAATATCCTTTTCNGTAACTTGTAGATACCCCTCCAAGGTGTGGTCTTGACCTGCTTAGATAAAAGAGTCATCTTAAAGTAATTATAAAGCCTTTCTCATGTTAGTTATCATTCAGAGATATTCCCACTGTTCACAAACATATGCGGCCCAACCCCACAATTTTTTCTGTTGTATACACCCTCCTGTTTAGTAAGAATTGACTATTTGAAATGTCAGTAAACCAGAATGAGGTGCCATGCTTCTTGCCTTGCTCTGCAGTGAAATGAACAGGGCTGCCACAATAATTTTTCAGAGGGTTTGGAGACCTGCTGAGGCAGGTCCTAAAAGCCTACTGTGGCCTAATGGGACTTAGCAACTGAGATTATCAAGCCATGACTTGGAAGCCCCATGCCAGGAAAGCTGGCATCTAGGCAATGAGATGAAGGTACTAAAGACTCAGTATTTTTTCATAGTTAGGCTTCAAGAGGAGACACAGTGCTCCCTTGCTTTCCAGGGATCCATCCCATTTAGTTTTAATATTCAGTAGATGGCATGTAGGGTTCAGGTTGTCATCTTGACTGTTACAACAAAATGTCAGTGGATTCTGTGAGGAATGTTCTGTTAGCTCACCGAGTCCCAGACCCAGCTGTTTGGAATTGGCTGGAGATACTTATAACTTTTTAAATAAATAATTTGAAAATTATACTGTCCCTGCTCTGTCTTCAAAAGTAAAAGAAACTGTTCAAAACAGCAGTTGCTATACCAAAGAAGGTCTCATTATGTGGTATTGTAATGCACAGGCACAGGTACTGGTGTCACAGATGCTATTTTACAACTACTTAACTGCAGAGGTAATGACACAGCAGAAGGTGGGAGTGAACATTCACAGTGATCTTTATTCTGCTTCATGTTCTCAGGTTATATATTTTCTCTTTGTTGTACAATTGCTGCAATGTACAACATTAAAATTCAAGAGCAAAAATTAACAGCAGCTACTGTCACATGCATTAAATGCAAAATAGATTTATTTTTGACAAGGATAAGTTTCTAAAAATAATATTATGTCATGCCTACAAAAATGTAGTAAGCTCTCAAAGCGGATTCAAGCCAGTCTCTTCAGTAAAGCCTTGGTTAAGAGGAAGACTTGAGGTTGCCAGGTTTTATACTTAATTGCCTTAAATTAGGAGGTCGTGTTGAAAAGAGCGTTTTACATTTAACTCTTCTTTGTGCAGATACAGTAACTCCTTGCCAGCATAGTGTACTACAGACATAATTTTATAATGAGATGTGAAGCAAAGGGAAAGACGTTCACAGAGGTTATGGGAAGAAGACCTGGAAGGCTCACATGGAATTTCAGATCCACATCAAACACTGAGAGCAATAGAAAGTTCTCTATGCATATTTCACAAACAGCCAGTAGCTCCAGTTTTCCAGTGCCCTGGGTTACATTTTAATCCAAAGGCATAACACTCTCACTGTTTCAATAGATGATCAATCAGAAAGGCCATTCTTGGGTTCACTTACACTCCACATAGCCATGGTCAACCATTCAGTACCTTTGACCTGACCTTTGAACAGAAAAATGCAAAGACAGCAACAGCCGGCTTTAGAAAGAAAAGCACATAACAAAAAGGCAGAGAAACATTTTCATAACAATAGGAACTGTTTCATGAAATGCTGACTACAAGCTCAACATAGAAATTTGCCTGTTAAGGGATGAAACTACTCAAAGTCTTAGTCAAATTGAGGAAAGTTTTAATATGCAGCAGCTGCTGAAAGCAAAAGCAAAAGGGGTTAACTTACAGCCATGAAAAAATTATTAGGTTAATGACTCTGGCATGCAACAGAGACTGTTTTTCTGCTGTGACTATGCTAGGATATTAACTTTGCCATTTTTAAAGGCAGTGTTCTTGATCTGAAATTGAAAATACTACGCACATGTAGCACAGAAATATGGAGGTAATTCAGTCAGTCACATACTGGCTAGATTTTCTTAAATCAGCACTTTGAAATGAATGTGTCTTTCAGATCTGGCATGTGTTTGTTATTTGTGTGGTTTTCTAGAGGTATTTTGATTAAAATACCTGTTTGCCAATTGCCTCATTTGTCTTGGTTTATCAGATTACAAGATTAAATTACAGTCTTCCAACCTTTGAGGGAGTTTGGATGTAATTCACTTCTCTCTTCCCCTCTCTCTGCTAAGATTACAATTATTTCTAATTCTGTGAATAAGCTTTAAATTTCTTTCATGGAAAAACTGCAGCTCACAAATGAAATACCCAGGAAATTATACAGTAGATATTTTAAGTCTTATGTGTCCTCATTTGGATTTGGAAACTAGTACATGTTATCTTTTTGAATTTACTAATTTTACAAACATTTAAACAATCAGCTTTTAGAAAAAAGGGGTGCAAAGTTACAGCTATCTGGTAAGAAGGGAATTTATTAAAAGTTAAATAGGGCACATTTCTTGCAATGCTGAGCAATTAATTTGTGCCTCAGCCCACTTTCTGGGAAGCTTATGATGATACACTTTTGATTAGATGCAAGGTTTTTACAGCTGGAATCTCAAAAGTAAAAAAAAAAAAGAAAATTGAGTAAAAACCCAAGAATTTTGCAAAGCACATGGTAATTTAGGATTTAATGCTATCGTACTCCAAGAGATTGATGAGGAAAAAAAAGCAGCTTAGGATAAATCTTCTAAAAGTCATCTTCAATGAGCACTCAACTGTTCATGTTTTATATTGATGCATGTTGTTGAATTTTGGGAAGGATTATTTATGTCTTGCAACATATGGACTCTTATCTCTAACAGAGTTGTTACAGACATGAATATCTATGCTTTACGAGATATATTTAACAAACTAATCTACAAATTCTTCAGTTTTCACCCATAATGAGACATCAGAGTTGTTTCACCACCAGCTTCCCTGGGGCGAGTCCATTCATAAATACTGTTTTGTGCAAAGGTGTGTGTGCATTCTGGCAGGGCCAACACCTTTACCACACACTTCTGAATATTCAATCCTTTTCCTCAAAAAAACAGATAAATCGACATTATAGGCACAACACATTTTTATTCCTCTCCATCTGCTCGGTTTTGCTGCTGCCCACCTCTTGGGCTGGGGTTTGGGAGGCACAGGGGCAGGAGGGAGGAGCAGTGCCTTGCTCCCAGCCGGTGCCCTGCAGCACTGCAGCACCTCTCACACCAAGCCATCCCGATGAGGACAGAGTGGGGATGGCAACACACAACCCATGGCCTTTCCTCCCCGTCCCACCACCCTGTTGAGGTTGATCCTGCTGCAGCTGGCTACAGGTCCTCCCTGAGTGTTCGTCCCCTGCAATGCCATCAGAAACTGCCCTTGGAACACCAGCGTTAGGGCCACGTGGGGATGACAAATCACCTGGATGCTTTTGCATCCCTGAGAGTGCTCCACATGACATCCAGTGCCTGTATGTGCAGGAGCTGGAGCAAAACCTTGGCAGCCCCAGAGAGCAGCAGGGCAACACATCTTTGTTTTGCGGTCTCTGTGCTCAGAAAGCATGTGACAACCCTGTCCAAACAATCCCATTGGACAAAAATGCAAACAACTTCACGCACAGGAGGTCTTCTTAAAAATGCCTTTCATTTCTAGAAGGGGAGAGATTTGGGAACTGGGCTGTGGTGAATTAACATGCTGACCTTTTATCTTGAGAGGCCACTGATGTTTGAAGACAGCCCAGTTCTTGAATGAAATTACTTTGGGTGGTCCTGGTCTGCTTAGGAAAGACATTTTTTTCTGTGTTAAAAATAAGGGCATGAGAGTACATAGACATAAACATTGACTCAAATCTCTGAAACTGAGAGAGGGAGCCATGGGCCAAAACAAAGGTGCATTAATGAGCTCACATCAACAAAAAGAAATGACTAAATACCTGTGAGTTATACTGGAATTAACTGAGATTGTCATGTATGGCTCTACTGATTTAATGTAATAGAAAATGCACAGGGTGATAAAATAAGGTATTAACATCCTTTTATGAGTCAAAAGTAATTTTCAAGCATGAATATATTGTGAGTGTATGAAATGGAAACACACAGATAAATTCTGAGAAAATTACTCTTATTATTGGCAATTTCAAATGAAAACAGGAATAATGTTGGATGTGTTTTATGCCTGTGTTTGTAAAGCTCCCCCCAGCAGAAACTTTTCAGTACCACAGTTTTGAAACACAAAATGCTGTAGTAAATCCCCACCCTTCTTTTTCTCATACCTAGACCTACAGAAAGAGAGAGCATTTAGGAAATAAAAAATTTTGGGACATTTTGCAGATCTTTGCACAACCCAGATTACATTTCCCAGTTGTCTGATGTTGGGGATTCTTGTTGTGTTTCCTCACCCCCTCTTGCCATGATGGATCTGCAAAGTGATATCACCTGATCACATTACTTTCTGTTACCATATGTCACTTAAAAAACAAATTTTAGAAAGCCTGAGCTGTACAGCAAGCCTGCTGGCTTCTCAACCTGCTTTGACATATGCCGGAGAAGATTTAAAGCTGTCAGGTTGTTGGATGGTTGCCATGGGATTGCAAAGGAGGGGGAGAGAAAAATCCCCAGGCAGGATGCAGATGGACGGCTGGCTGCAGTGGCTGGGCTGACCTGGCTCTCAGCATACCCAGCTGGGAAAGTACCCCTGAAGATCTTGTTTAATATTACTGCCCTGAAGCCTTATTTACCTTGACATTTTGGGCAACTTAGATTAGGAAATCAGCGTAGGATATTAGTCTAAATCAACATGCAGACAAGCACCTGAAGCAGCTGGACTGCTGTCTGAGCTTTCTGCCTGACCAGAGCAAGCTTCACGTGTTACCCTGGGGTAAATACACAATGCAATACTCGTGGGAACTGTACATGCGTGCCCTTGCCATGTCTGCTTTCTATTTGGCTAAACACACATGAAACTGTCACCGGTGCTCCTGCTTTGGTTGACCTCTGTGCTATTTGAACTATTTGTCTTGCTGGTTGGAAATTTTCTGAGCAAAACAGACTAATTGGCCTTGATTAACAAGCATCTGGTGTGAGTACAAATGGTTATTTGAGCAATAATGAGAAAGAACATGGGGAAGCGAGTTGGCAGCCTAATTTCTGGCAATTGATCCATTCTCCATCCCCAAGCTGCTGAATTTCTTTCTCTAGCAAGGTGGGGGAAGTGTTTTTTTCCATGAGCAGCCTGTAACCTGGCATTTTAAAACCAAACTGCTTGGCATGCTTTCCCATTGCTCTGCCATGCAAATTAAGGTACACAGCCCAGCCCTTAATGGTATGCCCAGTATGAGGACATGTGAAACTGGACTCTGTCATTTGCAGCCATGCTTTTCAGAGAAAGTGATAAATATTGCAAAAGCAGGAATAATTTCACCTTTATCTTTGCACCTGATTTAAATTCTGCAGAATGACTGTTCTTAAATAATGCCTAAAACACATGTGCCTTGGGTGCTGAAAGCTCGGGATTTAGGATTTTATAAGAAGATAAGCTTTCTGAGACTTCCAGCTACTTTAACACAGCATAGATTCAAAAATACATTTCTTCTTTCCTTTAGAGAGGTGGATTATTTCCCATTCCTTCAGAGGGAAAATAACATTTTTTTTCTCACATATGCACAAATACAGACAAGATAGGCTTTTATAATTTTGCCCGTGGTGCAATTATATATATTCTCTCTGGGACAAGACAAGCATTTGCACTGCCTTGAGCTTATATCAAATTGTCAGCAGATAAGATATGAGTGTATTTGTATTAGGGTTGGTAATGTATCCAGCTAGTATATGTTTATGAAACTGGTCACCTTTGTCAGACAGCGTGGTCAGAGGATGAAAGTTCTTACAGAGAGTCAATTTCCTTATGAAGGTACCATTATAGTATAAGCTACCAATATAGGCAGATAGGTGTGAGCTGGTTGCATTAACCTCTGCTCTCAATAACAGAGGCATGGGAAGTTAAACTTGAGACATTTCTAGAATTTTGTCCAGTGGAGCACACAAAATCATGAGGTCTTTTTCAGAAATGCTTTCCTTTTGAAAAAAATGGATGATGATTTCATTTCTTGATAAAAGCCAAAATTGGAAACTTTAAAGCTTGGCACTGATAAGGAAAAATGAAGTCATTCTGAACTGTCAGCATTTCAGAGCTGAAGCACATCTCCCTGAGCAGCACTGATTTCAATGTTCTCCCCCTCTTAGACTCATACCTTTTATTATGGGCCAGCAGGGCCAGCAGACCCATTATGGGTGTGAATTACATTTTTGTAGCTCCACAGTTTTGCTTTCTCATATTATTTTTCATGTAGAATACGATTTTGCAATGTACATTTATAACACTTCTAATAAACACATTTTTGTTTCTCTTTGGTTTACTTAAGAATAGAGATAAGGAATCATTTGGAGGTGCTACCCAAGACACACTGCTATGGGGGAGAAATTGCAAAGTCCAATCTTCAACACGGACCATGTTTCACTCTCAAAATACTAAAAAATATTGATTTTGTCATAATCACTTAGAAAATTAAAAAAAAACCCAACCAAACAAGAAACATCTCAAAAACAAGTCATTCTTCAAATATATAGTGAATCTTGAGTTAAAATGTTCAGGCTTAGCATGTCATCCATACGGTCATACTGGGCATGCTAGAGTGCATTTCTTTAGGTACACATTTTAAAGCATGTACAGAAATTATTCTGTATAAAAATCTGTAAACTGGAACCAAAGGCAGATTTTCATAATACTCTCCTATTTTTTACAATATTAAAGCAAATTCAGCCACATGGAATAGGCAGAGAGATGTGTTACTCCTCTGGATGCCAAGTGTAGTACATATCTTTTTTGAAGCATTTCTTTAATTACTGCTTTGCATGAATCAAGAACAGCAACTATTTTCTCTCAGGAAGCAGGTAAATGTGGAGGTTACCAGCCCCTCTGTGAGCACTGAAAAGTACCTGATGTGGTGTGCACTTGCACAGAGTGCCCATCTGGAACATCTGGCTTGGCACCCAACAGCCATTGCTTTAACTGAGTGAGCCAGCTTGGGGTGAGCTGTTTAATGTGTGCTAATTAGATCCTGAGTATCCAAGCATCTTGGTATCAAGTATCTTGGGTTTTGTGCTGCAGCATTACAAATCTCTCTGTTCTACTGCCGTCCCTGTGCTCTCCATGGAAGAAGATGACAAGTGGCAGTTGAGGTGCCGCACGACGATAACCTCGAGTATAAAATTGCCATTTAGTCATGGTGGGCCTACAGGAGACAAAAACGTGCTTCTGTGTTTGGGAGATTGCCAGCTGTGGAAGGCAGAACTGTCAAGATAAAATATCTAAGGAATGAGGTGTTTAAAAGAGAGTAGGGGATATCCATCTTTCACTAAGATACATTAGGAAGCCATTAAGGAAGAGGTAAAGAAGTTTATAGTAGAATTTGCTGGAGACAAAAATGTGTAAACCCAACCATTTAAGGCTGATAATTGACAGAGTGCACATCTGCAGCAGCTGAAAGATGCCTTTCTAAACAACAATTCACTATAGGGATGGAGAGGTTGGGTATTGAACTAAATGGATCACTTCAGCAGCAAGAATTTTGGGCCCTTTAATTCACTCTTCCTCTCACTAGTCAAAAAAAGGAACATTAAGGCTTTTCGAAAAGAAAAACCTGTCTCTTGAAATTCTATCTCAAAAGGCCTGAGGGGAAATTTCATGGGTGTTTTGCAGTTGGTTCAAAAAATTACAGAGATCATCAGCTTCCAGCTGGTAACTGCACAGAAGCAAAATACGGACTTTCATAAATGCAAAGCTTTCCCTCAGCTTCCCTCACCAGCCAAACATGATATATGAATGAATTTACTTATGTGTGACTAGTTTGCTCACGTACATATACATGCACATGGATAATACAACATGGCATAGTGCTGGGTCTCCTTTGATGGCAAAGAAATCCATGCAGATACCCAGCTTTGTCTCTCCAGCCCCAATCTAATCATGTTCTCTTCATTCACCTGTTTTTTAGCTCCGTAAGTGCAAATCCCCTGCTACCACACTACTCTTCTTTTAGCCTATGGATATGAAAACATCATGTTTGATTTTTATTGTTTCCTCTAGCCTTAAATCCCAAGTGTAGCATAGCTTCAGCTGTTCTGAATAATTCGGAAATACAAAGAATGAAGTTAAAAAAAACTCAAATAGTGATAAAAATATGCTGTCTTTTAGTAGAGACCATCCTTATTTCTATTATCCCACAGCACTGACATCATTAGGGAAGACAAAGGAAAGAGAGGTTTCTGTCTTCACTGACTCCAAAATTCACTCCCATCTTCAATCAAAAACATACCACCCCAAATAAACGTTAAGACCACGTGTTTTCCTGGACTGCTTTTTGGTGTTGAAGTAGATACTTTGATTTTTTAGCCACCTGAAGGCTGAAATGGACCCTAAAGCTTTTTTTAGTAAAAGAAATAAAATAATAGTTTACGTGTTCAAACCTCATTCTCATAATCACCACAATATTTTCCTATATAGCTGCAAAAACTGATATCACTTAATCACCCCAGTTGTCTATTGTCTATTACTAAAAGAAATGTTTCACAATTCCAAAAGGCAGAGAATTATTTTGACGATTGTTTGAGGCCAAGAAACCAGAATCTGAGCTTAGGATGTTGACGTTGTTTATCCATGCCTGAAATAAAATGAAATTTAAATGACAGCAGGATGAAATATAATTTTACATTTATGTATCCTTGGAGGTAATTATTTTCCCAGCCTTAACTTCCTATCACATTTCTTGGTTGGGTTCTTTTTGCATCAACTGGAGCCATGATTAAGAAAATATTCTAATTTATAAATATCCTTTCTGATTACAAAATAATGACACAGTATTTTCATTTTTGACCTTGTCATTTTTATTTCATTCTAGATTTTTAGGAGGCCCAACTATATGACTAATGTTTTTCAAGCATTCAAGCAGCGAACTGTTCATCACTCCAATTTTTCACTAAGATATCACCTTGCCAATAAGTTCCTATCCATTTATTTGACTGTATTTTTCATATTTGAGATACTTGCTGGGACAAATCCTCAGCAGAGCCAGCTTGAGCCCTGCCAGTGTAGAGCAGCTAAAGGATCCCCTGAACATGCAATATGGCACATTTTGCTTTAGTGTAACCCTAGTGTGAAGGATCATCCAAAGCCAATGGCACCAGCAGAAGTTATGCTTGGCAGAGAGGGATCTTGGAGGGATAGGATTTGCTTTCTATTCTTCAAGGCAGGGAAAGCTCTCTTTGGATTTAGCATGTCACTGCTTCTTCTAAAACTACTCAAATGCCGCAGGTCTTTCTGGAAGACTCAAAAGATGAAAGCAAAGGCAGAGGCTAAGGTATACAGTAACCAATAAATTACCTGTTCAAACAGGAGCAGTCTGTGGAGCCAAGACTAAGGAGAGAGGTTAATGACAAATGCAGCAAGAGGGAATGACTCACAACAGGCAGAGCTGGGACAGTAGCCATCAGCAAGCTCAGAAAGAGGGGAAAAACACTACTTTGTGACAGAAAAAAGTGCACTTAGCAGAAGCAGAGGCTGGGGCCTCCCTTTCCAGCAGCAGAACATTACCTGTCTCAATTTTAGAGTCCCAGACACCATCTTCTGCAGAACAGAGCATCCTTCCCGCTGGTGGGAATGGTCAGTGGCAGCAAGTGGTGGGCAAAGGAGTTGGGAACTGGTTTCCTCCACAGGACTCCCAGAGCAGAGAAACATCACCCTGGATAAGGCTTTCCAAGGTGTGCTCACCCCGGTGTATCCAGGCTTCCCAAACTGATGTTATTGACCCCTCTGTTCCCCACCCTCCAATAAAGATCTGGCCACTAAACCCATTTGATTAACTGATTGCTTGGGACCAGAGGACTAAATCCTGCCTCCAACAGTGCTGTGCAGAGACCTGAGAAGAGGGTTGTTGCTGTTTATTTATTTTGAGGAAGGATCTCTTGAAGTTTGATTCCCAGCTTCTTGTGCATCAAAAGGACGCCAGAGTGGTGTATGGCCTGTGAAATAACCACAAGGCAGTAAAAGAGGATTTAGAAGGAAGAGCTTTGGCCTGCACTCTTTAGAAAACTATATTTACAGTTGCAAGACCAAGGCCAGGTGTATATAGAGCCAGAGTAAGCAGTGGCTCATCTGTGGGAGGAAATGAGTCCATATCCTGCTGCCTCCTTCACCTCTGCCAAAAGGCTGGAGAGTTGGGCTGGCAGCTCTGCTGTCACTGCCATCACCAAGAGAGTATTTGGCATGTGTGAGGGAGCAGCTTCTGCTGCTGCAGGGGCATGGAGAGAGGGACCAAGCACCTCCTGGTACCCAGCTTATGCTCCCTGTGCCTGTCCATCCCACCCCAGCTGGAGGCAGCTGCAGCAGAAAGCCTCATCCCTCAGCTCGCTCTGAGGGTTCATCCAGCCCAGGTGTGCTTGTACTTTCTCTTTCTTTCCCTTTTGGTGTTCACACTTGCAACAGCTAAAAAGTCTTGAACCTGCTTTTCAGTGAATGGGGCTAAAATCTGGCCTGATCCTGTTTGTTCCAGATGGATCCATTCCTGCAGGAAGAGGAGGTGCATTCTAAGAAACACAGGGAGAGTCACAGCCAACCTCTCTGCTGGGAAAAGCTGTTTTGTGGACTCAAGCTATATAAACTAACTGTCCTGCAGCAACACATTGAGGCAAGCTCATTTTTGGGAGCAAAAGCTTGATTTTCCTCATGCCACTTGTGTACTTGAGCATCTGCAATAGATTTCATCTGAAGCACTCTTGATTTACACCACTCTAAACTAAAGCAGAAGAAAAAGAAAAGGGCCAACCCATCAGCTGGTAGCTGCAGAAACAGCTTGGTTGAAATCAACCTACTCCAAATGTGTGATGAACTCACAATGTTGTCAAGCCTTGGAAAAGGCTTCCCAAGGAAGTGAAGGAGACACCATCCAAGGAGGTATTTGAAAGACATTTAGATGAGGCCCTTAGTCACTGGTGGGCAGTGCTGGTTTAAGAGTTGAACTCAATCATCTAACTGGTCTTTTCCAACCTAAATGATTCTATGATTCACCCTGAACAGCCATGCCACCTTTTTTGAAAATGGCACTGGTTATTCACCCTCAGTCTGATGTATGGGAAGAGATGCCATACAGGAAAAAACAGGAGCTTGGTGCCAGTCTAGGACAGTCCTCAGGAGCCAACTGCCCAGCTTATTTTATAGGAGATCCTTTGTACTCTTTGAGCAAAAAAAGTCATCAATTAAAGACCTTAAACTGAACCCCTACATACAAGGAGAAGGCATAGGAGTAGCGCTTGGTTTTGGGACCCCACTTCTGTAGGAAAAGACAAGTATGATTTGGATGGTTTCCCCCTCAGCAACAGAAGCAATCTCTCCCAGGTGTTGTCTGCTTATCCTGGGCAGGAGGGCACTAAATTAAGAACAAAAGGGGAGAAGAAAAAGAGGGGGGAAATGAATATTCATTTAGCATAAAAATAAAAATGTCAAGAGCAATATTAATCAAGACACCCAGGAACATTAAGAGAATAAATTTTTAATTGCTTGTACACTTCTGCCAGGGGTTTAGGCAATACCAGAAAGAACTGGAAATGATCTTTTATGAACATACATTCAACTTCAAGATGGCCTTAATGAAACAAGGGGGAAATTTTCCTTGATCAGGATGTTAACCATCGGTTACAATCTGTTTAGAAAGTGTCAGGTTGTGAAATGTGGCGTTACACGTTCTGAATCACTGACAACTCAACAGCAAAGGTTTTTCAATGTCTGAGGATCAGTGACTTGAGACACAAAATGAGAGATGAAGTATAAATTGCAATCTATTACTGGCCATGAAATAACACCAGGAAAAAAAAAGAGAGACTAGCTCTTTTATTGATACCTTGCATAGACAAAAACAGTATCAGTACAGAAGAAATCACTCTGAGAGACACAGACTGCAAGTTTCTTGCTGTAAACACTGTGACAGTCTTAGAATTTATAAAATCCTTGCAAGTCAATAAGTCTTTGCTTTGGCATGGGATAATTCTATTTTAGACATAATCTGGGAAGAAGAAGAGGTATTGATAACAGAACTGATATGGAATTCATCTTACTTGACTTTATTTTTAAAATAGCATCTAACCTACTTGAGTTTTCCCTAAACTGGACACCTCAGCTCCTTTTACAATCAATGGGTGAAGCCAGGTATCTCCAGGATAATTTATCCCATTCTAAAAGTGGCATGCAAGCTACACGGGAAGAATTCCCTCAGGAATGACCAGCTCCTTTAGACTAATTTTGAGGCCAATGGGAGGGCTGTCCAACCTCTTGGGCATACCCCAGAAGGTTTCAGAAGGTAAAATCTGGAGGAGGTAAATCCTATTCAAACAAACTCCAGTGCCTGGGTGTGCCTATAGCTAGGGGAACTTTGTCAGGATTTGGTTTATACCATACTAAGAGAAAAAAAAGAATATCTTCAGTGACCATTTTGGCTGACAGGAAACTTTGGTCCTTTTCTTCACATAAATGAGAGTGACAGATGATATTATAGTAGCTAAAGTAAACCCCATTGCCAATAGCTCAAAAGATGTGTGGAATCACACAACTTTTTCGAAAATTATTTTCTCAGTGTAGATTATTTTTGTGTTAAGAACACAAGAATAACAGATTTCTTGTATCTCTCTGGAAATACATTGGGGGTCATTAATATAGAATTTTTTTGATTTTTCTTACTTTTACAAAGTCCCAAAACTCTTTCCCCAAACATGCTTTTTTTTTTCCTTGCTTTAACAGAAACAGAAAACAAACATGAAAGTGCATACACAGTTGGTATAAAAGGAAAAAAGGAAAAAAAGATTTATTTATCATAAACTTTTGTTTGTTATGAACACTGAAATAATTTTTTATAGATGGGACAATGGATCTGCACGTCTGCAGACCCTCAATTCACCTCCCAAAAAGGGAAGAAAATTTATTTTTGTGACAGGGGAAAATTCAAACATGCACCTGGTTCCTTACTTATCTGATGAGCCAAAGCAAGGCGCACTTGTCTTTCCATCTGGACTTTCATCTCGCCTTTCATCTGGACATTTCAATTTCCCTTTGAAGTTGAGTCTGTGCCTTTTGATTTTTAGTGTTTGAAAAAGAATGCCACTGTTGTATCAAATAATTTCAGGGAGGGAACAGCACAGTGCTTGGGTTTACCATCAGTTCCATAATAGCAACATCACTCACATATAACTTTGTTTCGCTGGCTGATATTAAGAAAAATGGTTGCTTGCAGAATGATGCACAGGTCTGTCAAATATACACATACATGCCCTTTAGACTGAAAATGATTTTGTTTTATAGCACCAATTCGATGTTACAAAGTTCATAAATTTGTATTAGGAATGTGATTGCATCATTCCAATCCTGTGCTGTGAAATCACAAGAGGAAAAAACCCAATTACTGCACAAAACACTGGAAGTTTTGCGTAAAAATCAATGGCAGGATATGATCCATAGTTTGAAAACTTTAAGCATGTACAAAGGACTTCAATCTTTATGATGAAGATTATGGTTCTGGCCTCTAAAATAATAGCAAGTATTAACTGCACCATCTCAACAGTTTTACGAGACAATAATCTGGTTCTGAAGTGGGTAAACTATGAGGTCAAAACCTGGGCAGTTTATCTCAATGAGAGACCTGGAATATTGCTCACTAAAAAAAAAAAAAAATCAGTAACGTTGTCAGCTGACTGCAATACGTAATATATATATAAAAATCTAGAATTTTAAGTAAATCAGCAGCCATAGAAAAACTAGCTATAATTGTTAGAGTAGCCAGAAGGGCAGGTTCTGGTTTTTGACTCAAAGCTGAAAGAACATTAAATTTGCAAATACCTAGTAGGCAAGAGGACGCACCAGAGAGCTGATTTATTTGGGTCTGTTATAAAGCCCCAAGTTTGTCTTAGTCTGCCGAAGATAATGGGGGAGTGGGGGTGTTTGATGGATATACTCCATGTAAATAGAGAATTAGAGGCTGTAAGAGAAACAAGTAATGATACCTATGTGACTTATTTTCTTTTGTCATGCTGTAGACATCACGCAGTTGGTTTTTTCCCCCTCCGGGTAACACTTTCCCTCGTGTCCTGAAACAAGAAGGATTCAATCATTGAAATGATTTCAACAGAAACTCTCAAGGAAAGGGAAACCTTAAAAATGGTTTTGAGGCAGCAAGTGGTTATGGTCTGCATGATAAGTTTCTTATAACGTTTCTCTTTTGTGGCTTGAAAATATAGCAAGTATTAAAAAAAATACAGGAGAAGCTCTGGAACTAAACTCCTTGAATGTGAACTTCTTAAGATCTACTTGCTTCTATGTTCTGCCTTTGTGTTTATTTGCCTGCAGACACTTTCATTACATAAAGAATGTAGTAAAAATACGTTTAGTGAAAAGGGGGAGTAAAATTCCTGAGAATGCTGGATGTGTAGCAATAATCAAATACAACAAAACCACAAAACCTTCTGAAGTTGTGAGAAAGTCCATGAGTTTTTTTTCAGTCTGTTGAAATTAGCCAGCCCTATTTTATTGCAGAATCAGAATAACATCTAAAATGGATTAATGTTGCTCTTCAGCTTAAAGAAAATTAAAAGGTACAGAAACAACAGGGGGCAGGACCTGATTCTACCCATGTACACTGTTCCTGTGCTGAGGATTTAGGGTTCATTTCAGTGAATGCTAGAAAAGATATTTTCACCCTGTCCTTTGCTGAAGTCAGTAAACTTGCATTGGAGTAATGAATAGCAAAGGATCAGGATCCCACTCTCCAGCACTCTTTGGAAATATTACCATGCCATCAGGGGTCCTGGGCACAATCCTGCAAAACTCATATTTCCTTCCCCTGCAAATATCCAAAATTAAATGCACTCTTTTATTGCTTTAACACAAAGCTACACACTGAGAAGTGTTTTGGGCAAGCTTTCCTTCATATCTGAGCAGGGAGGAGCTGCCATGTTCCAGGGTTCACTGCTCAGCCCTGGGAAAGGCAGGCACACATAGCAGAGCCTCTTCCAGCTGTGCTGAGGAGCCCCTGGGCAAACTGGGATGCTGGTTTCCAGTATTAATAGCATTATTTGTGTGCAAGTAGAAGAAACAAGGCATGGAGTATACAGGTCTCTTTTTCCATGCCTACTAATTAGCTCCAGCGGTGGATTAAATGTTCATCAATAATAATAATAATTATAAAAAAATATTTAAAAATAATAAAGAAAAATAATTTTAAAAAAATAAAAAAGACCTTGCTGCTTTTTGTGATAGTTCATTCCAGGTAACTTACTGCCAGGAGCACCTGCTGGCATAGGTGTTCTGTGGCATAAACATGAATAATTAAGCCTGGTACCAGACTACTTTGTTATGAGTTTGTTACAGTATTTATTACTTTCTAAAGTCAGTGGAAGTCCCATCAGCACATGGAACGGAGAACAGACTCTGGCTTAACTCTACATCTTGGCAAGCCTCCAGTGAAGTTAAACTTCAGGATTTGTCTTCAGGCTGATACGCGACAACACGTTTGATAATGACCAGTTTCAGCTTCAGAGTGAAGCTGAAGTTGTACAGCTGCATTCTCAGCATCCAAAGAGCAGCTCACATGTGCAAAATATTTTAGCTGCAATAAGAGGAGCTACTTACATTAAAACATCCTGAAAGCCTTATAGCAAACCCTTCCTCTAATGTTAGCAAGATGATTTATATATGTATCTGCAATGTGTCCCCAAGTTCTCTTTTCAGGAACCAAAGTGTACTAATGTTTCACATTCCCAAGCTCCTTTTATTTCAACATGAAAGTGATTAAAGATGTTTATCTGAGCTAAAGAACCTTAAGACGGTACCGCTTTCATTGTAGGAACAATTAAATCGATCCCAGGGGGACCTCAGCCACACAAAAGAAGTATTTGAGAATTCTCCATTAACCCCCTTGCCATTTGCTTAACAGGAAACTCTAATGCATAAACAAATAGCATAAGTGTGACAGGAAATACAACTGAAGGAACAAGGAGATTTGCTAGAGGAACTGCTTTCTTGATTTTAATGACTGTGCAGGACTTTATGAGAAAGGTTTTCTTCCCCTTCTAGTGATAAAGAGCAGATATTCTGCTTCTTTGCTTTAATATGAAACATGATTTGGGGAAAATTAGACACTGGTTTTGCACTCAGGAGAAAAAAAGTATTTGGAGCTAAACTATTTGTTGTGCATATTGTATTTCAAGAGCAGAATTAATTAATTTTGGCCATAATAGTCAAAAGACCAAAACTTACCCTGTGACCAAGGTTTTTGGAGGAAAACCATAACTCCACTTCTCAGATGGAATCAAAAATTTCTGGGCTAGATTTACAAACAGAAGTCATATTGAGGAAAAAATATTTGGATTTCAAGTGCTAAGCCACATTTTTAAAAAGTGCGTGCCCAAGACCCCTCTCCAAGGCACAACAGCTCTCTCATGGCATGCCACTATGGGCTCTGACAGCCAGATGTACGATTGCCTGCTGCTGTTTTCTTCTCTTATTTCCAGGGTTTACAGAGGGACACAGGGGAGAGGCCAAGCACAAAGCTGAGGCCCCTGCACTGCACTAACATGGGCAGTAGAAAAAGCCTTGCAATGAGCTGGCAAGCAGGGAGCCAGCAGAGGATGTATTGCTGAGAGAGAGCAGCAGCCCTGGGACTGCTGCAGCCCAAAGGCTCGATTTGTAATCGCTCTGCTGCCTGAGTGTCAAAAACATTTGGCCCTCCAGGGTTTATAGAGTGATAAACAGCTCTATTTTGTCATTTCGTGCCAAACTCATTGTATTTCTACAGTTGAGGCTATAACTAATATGTAGTTAAAGAAGCTGGAGACACTCTGGTCTCTTGAGTTGGTGGCAGGAGGGATTTGGAGAGCAGCTCACTCAGCTGGGTGGGAGAGTGCACAGAGACCTCCCCAGCTGCAAAGGGAACAGGGCTAAATGAGCTCTCTGGGCAGCCCCTGGAAGTCAGAACTGTAAGGAGGGTGAAACTTAGGTGGGTCTAGACAAAGGAATATTGAAGTTCTTTCTCCGTTGTGCAGCCATCAGCAGGAATCTGTAAAAAGAAATTGAAGAGAAAGAAATGGACCATATGGACTTACCTGAAAGATAGTTCAAAGGGTGCAATAAAGTGAAAGTCACCACACCAGGCTGAAAGTCAAGGTCCTATTTGCAAAGGCTACAGGAACTGGAGGCGAGAGAAGTAGCAGGCTTGGTAACTGCAGGATGGCCCAGCTGATGACAGGATTCCAGAGCTCAGCTTCTTGAAAATGCATCAGTCTACTGGTCTAACACAGTCCCTGAGCCTGATGTTGACTAATTCCTGAATTCAAACTGTATAGATTGGACTTGATGATCACATCATCAAGTTTGCAGCATAATTGACTCTGTGATTCTGTGTTATCTGCTTCCAGAGGAGTTGAATATCTGTTTTATGCTGCTATTTGTGTAAATCCCACCAGTGACCCCTTTGCATAGTAGAAAAGATAATTTTACTGGTCCATCCTCCCATGATAGAGCTCCAACACTGGGACTGCTGTTGCCCTGTAGGACACGGGCCCCATGTTGCCATCTCCCTTCATGGGCATCACTGGATAACCATGATAAGGGGAAGTGCCTCTGACCTCTAGAACCCAGTCAGTGCTGTCCTCTAATTTTTAGTAAGTTCTTTTCCAGGCTCATAAATTTGGTAGTTTCTTTTTGGCATGTAGAAATGTGTTCCTTCATCAGGTTTCTCCAAAGCTCTTACAGTTGTAGTTTGTTTCCTAATTTTAATCCTATTGTAATGTCTGTAAAGTTATGTTTAGAAAATAACAACACAAGATTAAGCTGTTATTGTATTGGTTTTATTGCGCATGGGAGAAGTTGAATACTTCTCATGGCAGGATAAGAAGTTTTGCTGCTGCTCAGTGTAACATGATGGTACTGGGCTGGGGAGAAAAAGTAATCCCTATATTCGTTGGATGTTCATTTACACTCTTACAAAGCATTGCAAGAAATTGTCAGCAGGCTAAATTCCAGAAGTGACACAGGTTTAAAACAAGTATAATTCACTTGCATTTTGGTGACTCTAAGATTTGGCCCAGAGTGACTGGCAGCAAATGAAATCAGCTCCCCATACAATGCACTCACTATGCCAGTAATAAAGACAAACACATTTGATCAGATTCCCACCTGGATCAATAGCAATTTGAGCAGCTGGGAGATCTCACCCACCTTGTTACTGTGAGCCCAATTTCCACGGGGATTGTAGTCCAGCTTTCCTCAAGCATTGTGTGCCCAAAAATCTGTTTCTTTTGTGTTTGGGTGGTAAAATTGCATTCTTGAGAATTAATCTCTAAAACATTATTTGGATTGTTTAAACCAGATTGTCATAAGGACTGAGGAGATACAACTCCTTGCAAATCAGTATTGTTGCAACCCTTTGAGCCAGTTAAAGTGAAATTTCTACTGATCTATGATAAAGGCTATATCTGTACCAGTGTGTTAGCTTGGCATGCAAATTCAGATGGGGCCCAACTCCTAGATTACCCACACTGCCTGTGGGCTGGCAACTACCCTTGCTCTAGCCACAAGTGGATAAATTGGCTTCCTAGGCAGGAAAAGGCCATCACTGGAGAAAGTGGTTTCACCTTTGAGCTCTGCCTTTACAGGCAGAATGACTACAAATTGCAAATTTGAGTACAACTTCCCCACCCTCAAAATGTATATGTGAACTCGGGGCCCAAAATTATGCTCACCAACAGCTCTGTGTTCCTGGCCTCCTGTGCACACCAAAAGCCCTTCCAATCAGCTTTAGTTTCAGCCATGGGTAAAATAAAAGAGAAACAAACACAACTGATCCAAGCCCCTGTCAGACAGATGATAGTGATCACAGGAAGGATGGGGGGGGGTGTTTCTTTCTTTAGATTCTTTAGACTTTCACAGGCTGCTTTGTTGGTTTGGATGGGGGGAAGGGATAAAGAAGGACTGTATCTCAAGTATCATCAAAAATATTATAATTACATTATCATAGGTTTTGCTGGGTAAAAAATGAAATCTTATGTAACTTTATAAAGCAAGCTGAAATCTGAAATACATCAACAAATTCCCCAAAACAGAATTCCAGAAAAGTGCATTCAGGGGTTTCACATTTTGTGATTCACCAAGTGAAATAGATTAAGAAAAACCCAGGAATTCAAGGTATTGGTCAGATGTGCCCTACTCCTCTCCTGTATCAGCCCACGTCCCCTTCAATTGGGCTGCCTTGATACAAAATGAATAAATGAATTTAAAAGTCTCATTAAATTTCTGTAGTCAGCTTGGCATGTCTATCAGATTACAGAATGGAGCCTCTGTCCTATTATGGATGGAAATGAGCCTTAATAATAAATGGTCATTTCAACATCCTTCTGCCAGAAAGCCTTGCTCCCAGAAGATATCTCCAAGCCATATCTCTTGGCTTGGAGTAGATTTTTCTATCTTTTATTCTAACTTTGAAGCTCTATGGCTCTATGTTTTGTAAACTTCTGTGGAGGTGTTCTCCTAAAAGAGCTCTTGTAAATTTAGGATTTGCTTTCCCATCTTGGCAGATGCAAGGTATAAGTATGTAGAGTGACAGTCTTAAAAAGAAAACCTGTCTTGCTTTTCAAACACTGAAGGCTCCACATCCAGAAAGTGTATGACTGAACAAGTGATCTGTGAAGGAATCCTGGAGCATATGTAAGACACTGTTGACATCTATTTCCCTCTGCCCTGGGGCTTACACTGTCCTTGGCTTTGGTGCCAGCAGGTATAAGACAGCTCTTGCCTTCATATGGAATAAGTAACACAAAATTCTTTTCTCAAGGAACTGAAGAAGCAGAGAAAAGCAGATTTCTTGGTGCACCATAGGATCAGATCATCAAAAACAAGGAGGTGACAGAAGGTCAACAATGCAGCATTTGCCACGCCACCTGCACACTACTGTTTCAGGCCAGTTCTGTCGGCGGGTGATGAGTGGGCACCAAGAAATTTTTACTAATGCAAAAATAATGTAATATATAATCATACTATTTGTCTAGAAACATAATATTTATTATTTTATTTTTATAAAGTAGCAACAAAACAGCAGGATATAGTAAGTTTTCAGGAAATACTCTTAATTTTCAATCAGCTTTCTGAAGAGTGAGTCCAAGGGATTTCTGCTGTCATCTACAGGTCACAACGCAAATAGAAAATATTTGTCTTTCCTCCAGATGTTTTCGGTACCTTTGCATTCCCAAAGTAATTGCTTTGTTTTCCACCTGGGTATTTTGAAGACTGTCATTGTATGTTAATCTAAAATGCTGGTATAACCTGCCCCTGTCACTACCACTGTCACTGGCATTTTGATGTGTCAATATTGTGTGCTGCAGATGACTGTCCTTAAGAGACACTTTCAGTTTTACTCCATGCTGGATGCAAGCTGCTCCAAGGACATCTTTACGAAATGGCGCTTAACTGAAATTGTTCCCAAGTGATGTTCTGTCTAGAACAAAACACTTTAAACACTTGATTCGAAACTTTTTCAGAGCCTAGGTTTTCCCAAGCTTCCTATTAAAATCTTTACCTGAAAGGGATGAATTGCTTAGCCTGTGTTCTGACTGCTATAGTATACAGATCAGTGTTTACATCTCTACTTGCACTGAGTCTAATTTATAATTTAACACTGTTGAGACCATCCTGACAATGTAAACATGGTATATTGATGACCTGCAAAAAAGAGAAGCTGTCTTATATGCCAAGTGCCTGTGGCTCTGTTTATGTTGGAAATGCATTATTAAAGAATGTGTGTGGTCAAGCTATAACATTTCTGGTACTGAGGTATCCATTTTACCCTGGGTCATTTCTTTGTTTCTCCTCACATAGCCGCCTAATCCAACAAGTGATCAAATTTCAGCCCTCCACTCCAACTCCCCCAATTAAGATAGCGTGATACACAGTGTGACAGCCTTTTTGGGCTCTCTGAACCATGTGTGGTGTGCCTTATCCTCGACAACTGAATCAGACTAATTCGGGGAGCAAATATACTATTCAGGCAATGCTGAGCAATTTATTATTAAAGCAATTTACCATCGTTCCAACCTCCAGTAAAAAGCTCCTAAAAGTCTGGATCATTTACTCTCCTCTAAAATCAACATGACAACTTCTTCAGAACGAAGTGTCAATGACACTTGAACTTCTAAGTAGAAATAGTTAGGAGGGAAATTTAGATGCTATCTCAGTCCTGGCCTGATCATTCACTTCTCTGTTCTTGGTCCTGGGTCACTTGTTTTTCTGAGCAGCCGAGGCAATCAGCGGGCTCAGTAAGTTAGGGAGTTTTGTATGCTCACTTCCATGGCCTGGGTGAAAACTGTCTAGCCTGTGGCAGCTAAACATACATTGGGGACCTCCTAAAAAACCTCTGTCTTTTATCATCCTCAGAAGACAACCTATCTTAGATGCTCAGGGAAAAGGAGGTACAAAGATATTAGCACTAAAAACTGGGCTCTGAATGTCAGCAGCCTGAAAGAATTTGGCAGCATTATGCCATAACTAGGTTGGTGAAGGAGAGATCTTCATCCTGCCTTGGAAATCTCATGTAATGAACCATCTTGCAAAACAAGCAGGACACACTTTCCCTTCTGGATATGCACAAAACATCCCACTTGACCTTTCTCTCCACAATGAGGTTTCTGCAATGCCAGTCTGTTGGTGAAAACATGAGGAAGATTTATCCTGCAAATATTCCTAAGAAAGCCTTCCAGATGTTTCATCATCAGCTGAAACAACCACTCCTTGTTTTTTTGAGGAGAGACTCACCAGCTGACTGAGAGAAAAGAGTGATGTGAAGAGGGAACGGGTGTCCTCCCCTGCAGCTGCTGGGGTTGTCTGTTTCTCATTAAAAACAGCAATGTGTCACTCTGCTTCAAGAGGTTTACGAGTGTCCACAGTACCAATGGTGCATCATGGTCACTCCCACCCTTCATCCAACATTTCAGTACAATTCGGTGTTTCAATGCCCATATTTTATAGCATAAAGGGGATATTTTTTAAAAGCAGCACAACATATACCAAGAGATGTGGCATTAGGAGTGCCTGGCTATGTGCAAGCAGTGCTGTTTGTTTTTTTGCCCAGCTCAAGAGTTGCAGGTGGTCCATTTTGGTCAGTCATGAAACAGACAGGCCCCAGTTATCAGCTCCGAAGCACAGCTTTAAGCATAATTCTACACTTCTTTATTTTTTAAGAGAAATCTGCACCTTGGCAAATCTACCCTTTGATATAAATAAGATTACAAGGAGATGAATGTTCGTTGTCAGTTTTGCTATGGTGTTTGCCAGCAATAATAGAAATGCAGGCATTTAATGCAAGCATTAAACATATTTAACTCTTATGAGAGAAATATATCAAACCAACAGTGAACTAAACTTACTAGCATATACCCATATTCCAGGTGCCTAAATTAGTAGCAATCCATTCAACATTGAAGGTATCCTTTTGGTGAGGTTGCAATATAACCGTGTCCTGGTTTTGTTGTTGTTTACTCTGTGTGACATCTATTGACTCAAATGAGCCATTTTTTATTCCTTTGTAGACAAGAGAGTGAATTTAGCACAGTATGTTATCACAGAGCTCCTCACAGACAGTGCTGACAAATAGCTATGTGGACAACCCATTCAGGCTGTAGGATTATCCATCAGCAATGACAGTAGCTGGCAAACCAGTGCTGTTTATATCAATTTGTTATTTTCTAGGAAGTTACCCAGCTTCATTATTATTGGGGGAGATAAAACTAAGATGAGAGGCCAAGACCCTCATTTGGTTCTTAATGCACTCCCATTGCTTTGATGTATTACAGAGAACAAAATTGACTGATGTGGTAGCTCATTACACAGGGAAAAGCACACACTAAAATAACATATTTTCTTTACCAACAGTTCTGTGACAACTAACGGTGTCTAGGAAGGATCCAGGGACATTTATTTAAAATACATCTTCCCCACTTGTTCCTGCAAAAAAAAAAAAAGGGGGGGGAGTTGTGATGCGCCCCAGACTTTAGGTGCAGAAAATTCTGTAAGATAGTGTGTCTTAAATAACAAGTATATAATTTTGACACTCCTTGCAAGCCAAAGCATTTCACTGATTTTTGGTGCAGTACCGCTATCACAGCACTTCTCCAGGACATTTTTTGTGGCTCTCTGTGATACTTGAGAAACAAATCCTTCCCGTCTCTTGCACAGTAGGTGGAAACCATAATTGCTTCACCAGAGATGGGTAACATGAGTCACTGAGAGGCTAACTGACTTTCCTGGGGACCCATGAGACCAAAAGCAGTATCTGGGAAACCCAGGACTAAAAGATTGAATGCAGAATCTGACCTGAGTTACACTCTTGCTTGAGGGGGGGGTTGTAATTTAGGCTGTAATTTATTTGTTATTAGTATGTCTTATCACTCACATGGTAATTGCTAGGCAAAAAAGGCTACCACTCTGTGACAGGAGTTGGAGCCCAAGCAGATAGGGATATGCAGGTGGGTAGGGAGGCAAGACAGGTGATGTGTCTGGAGGATGTTCAGAGGACTGTAGTTACTCACAGTGCCTGTGGCAGTACTGCACAAAGATCCATTCACGAGCTCTTTGCACTGTACATGAAGTGGTAACTACATAGAACAAAGAAAAGCCCCCAGAATTTAAAACTAAAGTTGAAAGCAATCTAAGTCTATATTAGCTCATTTTGGATTTATCCCTCAAAATCCATGTTGTATCCCTCAAACGCATCGCTTGTTGGACTACTGGTATTACTCTTTTCCAACCATGATGAGTAACAGATAAATAAGCAAACATGGTATTTGATTCTCTGGGAGTTTCCTAGTATATGTGGTGACCCATCTTCAGCCTGTATCGCCTCAGAAGTAAGGGCATTTCTTTTTTCCTATGTTGGAACATAAAACTTAGAGTCTTTGCAGGTGGGATTCATCTTATCTACCTTTAGACTTGGAGAGAACTGGGACAACATTTGTACCTGTAGTCTCTGTTTCTCCTGTCCTACTTTAAATATCTGCTATAGGTTGCATTTAGCCTGATGAATCCAAACCCATCTGATTTTGTCTGTACTCAAAACCTGACTGCTACCTGTCTCCCCACTTGGAGGTAAGACCCAGAATTCAATTTCACTGGTGTCATAAATAATGTCAGAGCATCACTAATGACCAGAAATTCAGAGAGCTTTGAGTTTTTCTCTGATCCCAAAGTCACTCTCCCTGACAAAGTCCTAAAATTTTTGATTCACCACTGTCTCAAAGAGGGAGAGCTACCCATTAAATCACACATATTGCTCCCTCATGGCATGGATGTTTCTCAAACCCTTATGTTCATGCTGGGACTCTCAGTACCTGCTTATTTGTAAGAAATGAGGGGCTCAGAGTACAAGGTGAGACAGCGGCAAGCATGCACAGGTGCTCCTTCTTCTCTCAGCTGTAATTAGGCAAGCCTCCTAATGTGAGGACAGAACCATCTTTTGAGCTGTAAAATTTTTGTCTTTCATTAACTGTCACCCTCTGACTTTTAGTTAAAGAGATGCTCCTTTTCCTGGAACATGCATAGTTAAGATCAATATCATAATCCTATATGACAGCTACTCGAAAGCTTCTTTGTGTTGATCAGGTTTTGGCAGCTGAACAGAGCTGCTACTGCATTTTCTTTTAATACTGACTAAGCAGTAGGCTTGACAAGAAGTTAAAAAAAAAGAAAATAAAATTCTTTTAAAAACAAAACCCAATTAGCCCTTTTGTTACTCCGGTGAAGTGGAACAGATTCTTCAGCTGCCGGTGGTGGTACAAGCAGAAACCTGCTCCCAGTCCCCTGCCATGCTCCAAGGACAGATGGATGAATGGTAACGGCTGCCTTAAAGATGTCTTCATCTGTTCTGTTCAGAAGGAAAGCAGGGATTTGGCACCAGCTTTTAAAGAAAATAGAAGATGTAAAATTCACTAAACTTTATTGGTTCAAATGTATAATAATAATAGTTTAATGGCAGGAAAGAGGCAGATAATTAGAAGTGAGTAGCTCTGATTGCCCTTGTACACTGCTCCAGATAGCTTCTCAACACTCCTGAATCCTTGTTTGCTTTGTCTGAAGCTGAAATCCCACAAGGTCTGGATGTTACCAGCTGTCTAGCTAACTAACTGCCAGCACTTTCCCTGAATACAAGCTATCAGCTTCCACAACATCAGCCTCCTCCCCTGAGCTCTTCCTCACTGTCTCTCTCCCTGTGTGATTGCTTTTATCTATTGCTTGCAGGAGCCTCTTCTAATCATATTGCTTCTTGCCTCTGAGGGTCAAACACGAGACCACTGCTACCTACACAAATGGGGAAAACTGTCACCTTCACTAGACTGATAAGCGTTTGGCAGGCAGGACACAGTGAAGTAGAAGAGCAAACAGCCAGCAATCTGCAAACACCATAAATATGTTACAATCTCAGCAGGAAGATGGGCACTATATGTACCAAGAGGCCTTTGTTTAATGAGCTGTCAGAAAGCAGGCATGAAATTATGTTTGAAAACATGTGCAAGCTGCAGAAACAGAGCTGGGGCATTAAAAAACCTCTTTGACTTTTCTGTGGATGTTTGGAATGCCTTATCAGTTTGAGAACTGTCATGCGATGAGAGCTATCATTAGCAAGGTAATAGCATTTGAAAGCTACTGATTTTTCTCTCTCAGCTCCATTTTGTGACCTAAATGAGTGAGAGAAAAACTTAATGCTTCCTTTCTGCTGATTCGTTTCCCCTGAAAACAGAGCCAGAAACCCCAGAGTGAGCATACTGGTATGAGATAAATCCAAATCATTGTAAATGGTAAAGGACTGACTGTGGAAGTAAAGAACATTGTTGCTAATCCTTTGGAGATGGTGTTCATACTACTCTAATACAGCTCCCACCACTCATTTGTTTCAATCACACACACAAAAAGCATCTCAGGGCAGGTGACTGTTATGTGTGACAGCTGTATGAGGGCTGCCAGGGGTCAGGGCAACAGCCTTCAGTTCACAGGTAGTCAACAGTGGTAAAACTCTGTGAAAAATATGATTGCTGAAATATACTAACAGTGTTAGGGTCATTTTGCATAGCTGTAATAGGGTGTGCCCAAAGCAGAGCTTCCATTGCTGTTAAATCATGCAGAACAAGTTGTTAAGGCTTTTTTAAAAATTCTCAAATATCCTTCAGGGTCACAAAGTTCTTTATTTTCAAGATAAATGGAATGGTTTTCTTCATGCTCAAGTGTCTGTGTTTTCTTTGCTTTTAAGAAAACATTTTGCTGATTCTTTGGCGATTTGGGCATTTGTTGTCCACCCCAGAGCTGAAAGGAGACTGTCAATGCTGAACTGAATCTATGTCAGTGATGGAGGTATTAATTTGCCAAAATGGCTTTTCTTTTTTTAATTTCTTTTCCTATTAAAGATAAGGATCAAAGCTTCTAGTTTAAAGCAAATGGAACCCAGATCCAAACTGTCCCTGCTCTCTGGAAACTCTGAACAAACTAGGTTTTGGGGAAGAAAACAAACAAACAAACAATGAAAGAGGATCACACTTATGGCAAGTATCAGTTTTTGTCACAGCACAAACCAGTCAGATGACCAGCAGTACTATTTTACTGAAGGGAGAAAAGTGCATGAATATGAAGAAAATGAATGCTTGAAAAAAAACATTTTTGGAAGCTTTGCAAAGGAAAATGGGATGTACAAGTGAAAAAAAAAAGTTTTGCAGAAGTGATTTACTCTCTTTGGATTTTGCCAGTCAATTAACTAAAATTAAAAATAAAATTCAGGTATTGGTCAACAGGCAAACAAAGAAGTGTTTCTACCATGAACTGCCTCTCTAAGTGTCATAAAATTTGTACTTTGGTGAGGTCATTTTATGTGGGCTGTGTCCATCTATCTAGTTAGCTAGCTATCTACCTATCTACCTATCTATCCCATGATCTGCCTCGCTCAATCTCCCCATTGCACCATGGAAGATGCAGCCTAGCAGGGAACTATATTTTTAAAGAATAGTAAAGCTGTACCCACCCTGTACATCACCTATCACAGCCCTGAGTGTTTCCAGATAGGAGGATTCAAGCCATAAATTTCCAGGTTTGAATTTTTCTCTTAACAGTCAGATATTTCCATGGGGAAATGTTTAATATTTGACAAGCAGCCTTTTCAATGTTAATGCTTTGCCAGTGTAAAGCAGATGAGGACAATAGAAACAAGAGATAAACCTTCCTTCTTCTGCTTTCTATTAGGCCAAGTTTTTCAAATGTGTTTCATTTCACCCCTGCTAGCATGCTTCAGTATATAAGTCTACTAAAGGAGGGTTTGATTCTACCAAGAGCATAAAAGCATGGATACTATGGAAACCAAAAATATCCTGTTAATTCATACAAGCAACTATTTTGTCTGACTCGGAATAGATCATGTACAACACGCAGGAAATCCTTTGGTATCATGACCTTCTCGGTATTGCAAGCTTTCCTAAAAGACCACACAATTTCTTTCCTTCTGAGAAGGTGTCTGGCTTCCAAAGAGATTACATGCTGTTTGAATCAGAGTTAGGTGCTGAACTGCAAGGAGATAGGATAACAACTCTTAGGATCAAAGGAAAACTGAAAATATTTCCATTGTGCAATTTTTGAAATTGAAACATTTCAGGTGTTCTTTTTTCACTTAATTTTCTCTTCTCTGTGCCATCTTTGTTGTTGTGTTCAATGTAATAATTAACATATGGTATTTTGTGGATCTTTTCCTTTTTTCTTCTACCTTTTAAAACATATTTTGCAGGATATTAAAGTAAAAAAATAAAGTTTTCATCTGCCATTGGTACAGAAAAGGCTCTTTATATACTCTTAAATTTAGAAAATGCCTAACACCATAAAAAATTAGCTAACACTTCTGCAAAATACTGAATTAAGAATCTTTAGACAAGCCCACCAGCACCTCCAATGTAAATACTTTTCCACATAGAACAGAAGGGGGAATGCTAGAGATTGATAGAGAAGAAAGAGGGATAAGCAGAAAAAGAAAAGAGGATTGTCATTCACAAAGCAATATTTGCTCCTCCTGTGATGCTGTAGCAGACAGGAACAAGATTTAAACCAGGAAGAGGAGGTAGGTACTGAACTTAAGTGTTCAGCCCTTGAGCAAGATAAAAAGTGTTTGTTTTTAGCTTAGCTTGCTGCTAGTGGAATATTGCTTGAGAACTGGATTTAGGGAAAAGATGTTGCCATACTGGAACATTAGTAAGAAATAGCCTAAAAGACCTAATGCAAATTATGAAGACCAATACTTCAGTGAAAGGCTTGTGTAGCTCAGCCTGTGGTATATCTCTGAAACAGACTGAGAAATTATTATTTCATTGTCTCCAATAGGGAGTAAACAAGTGGTGCCATAAACAAACAAGCAAACAAACAAACAAAAACAAAAAACCAACCAACCAAACAAAAAGGGGAGCTGATAGCAGGGAAAAAAGTGTAACAAGAAACTAGCTGGAAACAGAACAGAAGATTAAGAGGCTCAGAGGAGAAACATTGGGATTTTCTGAGGTCCTTGATGCTGAGACAGCACTTCTGAGGGACATCCATGCCATCCATTTGTCTCCTCAGTGTTGTTCATAGCCTCTGAGTAACAGAGAGTAAGAACCAAAGGCCTCTTCAGCAATCTTTCCACTTTCCAGCAATCTTGTGCAGCGTTTCAACAAGCTGAACTTCAGATGATGGATTATACATCCCAAATACTTGGAGATTACCCATTGTTGGGCAAGTCAAGGAAGCAGTTGAGTGGTTTAAACATATTTAAAACCACACGCACTTAAAGTTGTTCCATTTCCTTATACAGCAGGCCAGTGACACCATGCTTCTTTCATCATGGCCTCTACTTAGTTTTTACAATCTAGGGGACAACAACAGGGAACAAACTGGGACCCTTGTGTTTCTATTTGAGTAAAAAGGTAGGTGACCCAAGCAACTTCCCACAGGGTTGCTTGAGCTTCTTCCTTCAGGAAAAAGGTTACTTGGAATGATCTCACCTCCCTTACAGGCTGACCAAGGTGTTGCCACAACCTGAAGACTGCCTAAGTTTGTTGAAGTCATAGCACTACAACTGATTCACTTCCACCCCATGCCAGGGGACCACTCCAAGAGCCTGCCATGCTTCAGCCAGGCAAACTGGGAGCAAGAAGTTTAGCCATGCCCGAAAGAGGAAAAAAGAAAAAATTATCAGGAATTTTAGGGATTGTACATCACACAGCATGGCAATATAATAACAATTGCATTTAGAGCTATTTTAGATGCTGCAAACTGGTCTGTGACTTCATGACAATGGTGAAATGGGACCTGTTTATTCACCAGCTCATTCCACCAGAGAAGAGAGCACACAGCAAAGGGCTTCAGTCTGTGGAAAACGACATGTTCCCATGGAGGCACAGAGCAGTACTCTAAGGCCTGAAATCCCACTTAAGCCTATTTGCTTAGTCAGTGGAAAGGCAGGCACCTTTGAAGGCCTCTGAAGAGCAATTCAAGTGCCTGAAAAATATGCTGAGCAGAGAGCCAAGGGCATGGGGACCTCAGCTAAGGAAGCTTGGTGTGAGGTATTAACCACTTCAGCTGGAGCAAGGCCAGGCTTCCCCTCTGGCCACTGTCAGCAATGCAGGGCATCGCTCTGCAGAGCTGGCAGTGCAGTAGGAACAGCCGCTGGGAGCCTCAGACAGCAGGAACCACACATTTTCCCCATCCTGCTTTGACAGAATTGGCCAGGGTTGGAGGCATCTTTCATTTCCCAGTTCTGTTTTTGCTGTAGAAGACACAGCTTCTTTCTATTTTTCAAGACTGGCTTATCCCAGCATGCTCCAAATCCATAAAGGAAAATAGGAAATGATTTTCTTAGTCCCTGAATTGACCCATGGGTCTGACGATCCTGCTAGGCTCGACAGTTTCTCTGCTGGCTTGAGGAGCACATGTTTATGCACCTGGGATCATGCAGCTTGAATTATTCTTTTAAACATTTTCATAGAGAGTGGCAGTGTAACAGAAATCACTAACAAAATGTACATTGTGTGTGACAGTTAGCAATGGGCCGGTTCACAGATTGTTAAGGGCTATTGAAAGTCACGCTTATGTTTTTCTTCTTTAACGTTTTTCAAGGACAATTTGATTGCATTTCCCAGAAAGGTTAATATAAACAATCTGCTCCCCTCATTTTTATGAGAAGCATTTAAAAGTAAAACGTCCTGCTGTTATTTCACTATTGCCTGTGTTATTGATGGCTGAGGATTCCCAAATAGGTTCTGAATTTTTGCAGCTTTGCACATTTCTGGGAAAATTGCTCAAAAGTCCACTATCTCATTCTCCATCCAGCAGCACTGAGAAAGGCACACATTTCTTCAACATTTGTTTGAACACAGTAGGGCACGATTCATCGCCTGAACTTTAGCCATGTGAAGGATAGTGTCACCTCTGAATTCATTATTTAAATGGCTTCTGCAGACAGCCACCAGAGGGGCAGAGGAACAACTCATCTCTCCTAGGTGCCTATTTTTGACATATTTGCCCTTTGGAAGTGACTCTCTTTCCCCACTGAAAATAAAGCCAGTCAAAGCAACTCAGACTGAGCCATCCCTGTCCTGTTCTGGTTTGTTCCCTGGCAAATCATTTGGGTAGGACACCCTCTGGTGTCTCCATCTCCCACAGGACCAGCTGGCTCCAATGCTTACTCATGTAATCCACACTTAGTTAACAAATAAATGTTAGAAATATTTCCTTCAAAGAGTAACTTCGGAATGCTAGTCAAGACTATTCTTGGGCCATATTTACAAGTCCACAGTAAGTAAAGATCCACAAATTTTTCATATCATTGGTATGTCTGGTTGACATTTCAGGTTACTGCTGACATTCAGTTAATTTGGATGCTTGGAGCAGGAGCTTGGACTAGATTACGTCTGGAGGTCCACAAGATTTTCATTTAATCAAATGACATTGTAACACGTTATGTACCCATCAGCCATTCAACACAATCATCTGAATGCCCAAGTTGAATGTTCCATTGGATTTTCTATATTTCAGTGCCTGTGCTTTTTTCATGTACAACTTTAAAAATAGAGCTCAAATAGATAAAAAATGTTCTCCCTCCCTAGTAATGTGTAAGCCTCCTCGTTGCTTTCTCACCTGTACAAATAACATGGACACATTGTGTTGGACTGCACTGATTGTGTTGTGAGAACACGTCCAGTCTGTGTCCTGGCTGCCTGAACCAAAACTGGGGCACTGCCCTGACAGATAAAGCATCTGATGCAGAGGACAGTAGCAAACCTGGTTTGGCTACCCTCTGGAGCATTATTTGTACACATGTACCGTGAAACCACCCACCTTTTTGCTGTTTTGTCAGCTGAGGTGTCTGTCAGTGTCTGCCAGACACAGTTGCACACCACTTGTCAGTTCCTAGCACTTAAAAGCAGATATACCCATGAGAAATGCACAGATTTCAGAGCAACAAAAGATGATCCTTCTACAACATAATACTTAATGCTTTAGTTAAATCTAACAAATTGCTCTATTTTAAAACCAACACTACTTTAAATGGATTGATTTATAAGACGTGTATCTGTGACAAAGTCAAGACCTTCTCTTCTCAGGGCAGACCAGGTCTGGGTTTTGCTCTCAGACTCACAGAAATATTTCCCATTTCCTCACTTCTACCTGTCCTTTACATTCAAACAGATACATACATTACTTTCATTCAGATTTTTTTGGATGTATTTATTTCACTACTTTGGCCGCTGGTGTTTAAAAAAAATGTTTGCCAGTTTCCATTAGGTACATGAGGACACGTATGTGGAATGATGCCTGATCATGTATTTATAAGTGACCTTTTTTCAGGAAACAATAATGCTTGTGAAGCTAAAAAACCCTAGGAATAAAACCCACCCACTCACTACCACTGAATTAAAACAGTATTTATTACACCTCTTCAAGACAAAAAGAAAATGCAATAAAAATTCAACCCCAAAACATCCAAGGTGTTGAACTAGGTAGGCAAGTGGGAACCATGAACACCCTGTGCCCAGCATGGCTGAGGGTGCCACGGCCCCCAAGCCTGTTGTGACAGATCCCACTGCGGTCTGGCAGAGTGGGTGGCAGCAGGGAGCACCTCAGGGGAATGTGTGGGAGAATATGAAGGGAACAGTGGGTTTTGCAGCAAATCTTTACTGCGTGCTAGTGCTGCTTTGGATCTTTCCTAAACAGATCTGATTCTGAAACATATTCTCTCTGGTGTTGTAGACAAATCGCTGGGCATAAGGTGTAAAGCACAGTTGCTGAACCAACAGGAGCCATTTCCCACGTGCCACAGCCCACCTAGCAGCTCAGTCTCCCAGTGGCACTTCTGCACATGTTACATGCCCACCGCTGGAGAGAGAGCTTCTGAGCACTGTCCCTGCCTCCAGTCTTCCTGCTGTCCCCTGTCCCAGGCTTCCCATGTCCCCTTCCTCCTCCCTCCTCTCTGTAGCTGCCACCTGGGCGGTAGGAGGAGAAGGAGGACGAGGATGAGTGCGTGGTTCAGGCAGTGTGTGATGCCCCATCCTCAGGAGAAATCCTTCCCCCAGCTCTTCCCAGCTGTCTCCTTGCACTCATCCATGGGACATCACAGATCTGGAAGCTGCTCTTCTATGTGTCCCTATATACAAACAAGTCCATGTAGAAATAAATTTAACATGTACATACTCGACATATAGGTGTGCTCATGATCTGACTATTTGCTTTTTAGAGTTCTGAACAACTTTTAGGAGTTCTGAGCATCTTTGGTGGCTGTCATTTTATATGAGACCCAGGTTAAGAAAATTTCCCATTTAAACCTTTTTAAAAAGGCAAAGGACATGCCAGGCCAGTTATTCAAACCCTAAAATTTTCAGAAGTGACTAATGATTTCTGATGCCTCCAACATTTTGGGGTGTGTCTTGAGACACTTCATAAAAATCTAGTTTTCAGAAGAGCGGTGTTGCTGCTCTCTAGTAATTAAAATACTAGAAGAGAGGAACCCAAAATTAGCAATCATTTTTCCAGAATATAACTCTCCAACATTTATAAAGCCTTAAAGTCCAGAAACAGAAAGTCTGACTTTGTGTGGAAAGGAGTATAGCCCACATACGGGTGAGAAACTCAGATACATCTTAGTAAACATTCCCTATATTAGCAACATTTTCCAGAGTCTTTCATTCACTGTGTAAAAGCCCACTACAAGACAGCTAACATATCTAAAATATACTCCCAGGTCTCCAAGACTTACTCACAAATCATCTGCTTTAAAAGAACACTCTCCAAGTACACTTCACAAAGTTTTCCATTTTGCCCTCCCAGGCAGCCTAGCAACATGGCTGGCAATAAATAATGCTGCAAAGGAAATTCTGTGTCAACTAGGAGGGTCAAAAAAAAAAAACAAAAAAAAACCTGACAGAAGAAAATGTACCAAAAAAGTGTAATTTATTGCCCCTTAGCATCTGCTTTTATCTGTATCCTTTTGAGAACAAATTAACAAGTCCTGCCTATCTCCATATGTTTCGTTCTGTGGAACATCATGATTCTGGAGGTACACATTCGTTCCGTCGGCAGTTACAAGCACGTATGTTTGTTATGCACTGGAGAATGTGACCATTATATGTTGATGATACTTTTATAATATGATAAATCACTGCAAGAAAAAAAAGAAATATTTTAGAAGCCAGAAGGAGCAGGTCTTTTTTTCTTTTCTCTTTTTTTTTTCTTCAGAAAGCAGCTCAAATCCCAGTGTTTCATGTATATTCTTCAGGTCATAAAAACAACTGCTTTCAAAATGTAGATGATCCCCATATGCTTAGAAATCACCCTTAAAAGGTCAGTAATGAATTTATTTTGTTTTTTAACAATTATAAAATCAAATTTTAGTGTAAAAAACAGGATGAAAGTGATTTTTATTCTGAATAAAGTTGGGGTTTTTTTCTGGGATATACCCTGTGTATTTATGTACATATTTATATAAAAGACTTTGGCAGTTCAACTGTAAATCCACTCAAATCTTTGAACTAAATTCTCAATGAGTATATAGAATGCTAAAATTGGATCTGTATTTAAGGTGTAAAAAAAACACTATTGAAAAAAGTTATTTCACCCTAAATTAATAACTGTGAACATAGATAAACCAAACAAAATTTCCCAAGTAGCATTTTTTTTTCTGAAAATAGCTTTACTTTAAGTGAAAAATCTAATACTGCTATAATTTCCATACTAACAAGAGAACAAAATATTAACAATGTGCTTAACCAGGATTTTACATTCAATTAGGTTGTCTTAAGATCAAAGTATTGTTTAAATGTTACTAAGAATTACTCTTATGGCAGAAGAAAGTACACATCTATATTTAAAAATGAGGATTGCATATGCCAGAATCAAAGCTCACAATAACTGAAAAAGTGATTTGGAATGTATTGACTTACTCCAGTTTGGGATCTGCATCTGAACAGAAAGTGTTTGGGCAGGAGGGAGATCATTTACACGAGAGAAAATTGCAGAGATGACATTTTCTTGCTTGCAAAGGGGGACTTTAATCATCTCAGACCCATTTAGGGTGTTTTGTTAGCAACTGTTAACCTTCTCTGGTGCTTTTAGGCACTTAGCATATTTCTGTAAAACTATTAACATATGAAATTAATATACAGAGGGAGTGCAGATCCAAATCAAGCAGAATGCAATATTATGATAATCAAACTTATGAGATGGTTTTAAAAATCATAAAACTGCCCCTTAGATAACTAGCCATTTTTTTTATTTGCCTTCCAGTTTCTGGGGCTTGAAAGGACATTTGAGTTTTCTGTCCTTTTTTTTTTTTTTATTTTAAATTAGGTTTAGAAACAAAGAAGGAAATCAGCCACCTTCACAAAGACACTGTAATTGCTAAGCTCACTCATTTAAAACCACAGAGATGTCTCCTGTTGCTAATGATTCAGCATCAAAAATTTCTTCAGCAGATCCAGGAATAATGTGTTTCAAGCTTTAAAATGTGTGTGAAGCTTTTATTAAAGCAGATGAGTTAGAGATACCATAAGAAAATTAGCATAGATACTTGGCTACTTTAACTTCCTAAAACATGAAATTTTGAACTTCTGTATATCTGATAGAAAGGTGGCAGATCCCCAGCACAGGCTGGGAAGAATTATGCTAACTGGATAATTTTAATCCTCAACATAGTTTGAGAGAAAAGAGTGGTGCTCCTACCTTTCCCTACACAGTCTATATTTTATATGTGTGACTACAATATGGTATATATAACATGCCGTGCATTTGAAGTATATTTATATGAGGCTCCCAGAGCAGGGAAGCATAATGTAGAGAGGAACAAGGTATTTTTACATACATTCTAGAGGCAATGTCTGGCTTGGGGGAACTGACAACTTCTGAGCATAAAAGTGCATGGTTTTCATCCAGGTGTTGTCCTGCAAATAAAGCAAGGTGTCCCATACAAAATCAGACAAGGGGGTTTCCAGCTACAGCATCCTTTTTTTTTTTTCTCTGCTCTACTTTGCCTTGTGGCATTGAGAGACCCAGGGCAGCAATAGACTCTTTACACCCAGCCGACTTCAAAACAGTTTCTATCTCAGATTACCAGAGTCTGCAGAATTCAGCTGTTTTCAGAGCAGTCAGAGGTCACTGCAAATCAGCAGTCTTTGAAAAGTAACCTGTCAAGGCATCCACTTCTCATGGCTTACCACATCTATCTAAACATATCTATACACAAAATGGATGACGTCTCCTGCTGCCCTTTCGAATGGCTTAGTGTAAGACCTCTCTGTTTTCTCAGCCTTTGTACTGCTCTGATACACAGGGCCAGCCAGCAGTCCCAATTAAAAGAGCAGGGGAAAAAAAGAGTGGGTAGATCTTCTTCCAGATGGCTTTGAAGAGGCATCAATCTGCTACAGAGATTCACAAGACCCCAGACAAGTAGTTAGATAAGCCAAGACTATGCATTAAGGCTAAAATCACAGCACTACATCAAACTGAAATGTTTTTTCAGTATTTTAATTACCACAGAAATTTAGCTGACTAGAAAAGGTGAAAATGTAAACTGTAACTGAAGAAAGTTAAGGAAAATATTAGCAAGTTTTAATACTTTCCTGTTATTCCTATTACATGCTAGTTCATCCTCTCTTGAGATCCCCTAATGTACCCAGCAAATGTGCACCTGTACACACACACATAAATGTGGTCTATCCAAGAGAAAGGGAGGAGAAAGACCACGACCAGCGTGCTCCAATATCATGTGTAGCAGTTGAATAGCTGCACAGCATCCTCCCTGTAATGGCTGCACCCTCTCCTGCCTGATCAGTTGTTGCCAAGGCAAGGATGGCTCTTCTGGCACTGGATTTTGCAGGTTGGACCTGGAGCAGACTGACAAATCAGCAGTACCCTTCATCACCATCTTTTAAGGTGGCTGTTACTGCCATGGTCATGGATAGGCTGGAATGAAAGTTTGTGAAATTCCCCTGCATAGGACAAGTGTGAGGACGCTAAGTTTCTCCTGGGAAGACATAAAAAAAATAATAGTTCCTGATAGAACAACATGATGCTCATCATAGTGGCTCGGTGGCTTTGGGAGAACATAGCCTGGATAGCTCCGTCCAAGCATCACATTTCCTGCATGCAGCTACACCAACAGAAAATCCCCCACTCAGAAATAGCTCGGATACTTTGTGACCGTCAGCACTGGTCAGTGAAAACACTAGCAGGGAATGTCAGGGCAGGAAGGGAGAATTTGCAGACCTCAGCGCTTCCCAAGCCGCATCTGCACCCACTGCCTCATCGAGCGGCTGGCGGAGAGCAGCCACAGCAACCACACAGGCAGTGGGAGCCCGGGAGGCCGTGCCTGACCCTGGGTTGCCCTCGAGGAGCTCGGGGAGGTGGAGTCTGATGCCGTGATCCCCCCATGGTGAGGCCATTTCCCCACTCCACGCAGGCTTCTGCCTCCACTGGGGAGTTCCTGCTCCAGCGGTGAGGGCAAGGGGTGAAGGGGGCTGGTTGCTTTTGCAAACACGGTTAACAAAATGTTGATATTATGCTTAGCCGTTGTCTCCTTGTCACTAGTCAGTTGCAGTTATAGGTCCAGATGTTAGAAATGCCATCATGAGCTGTAGCTGATGAACTCTGCTGTTATGGCCTTCTTCATTTTCAAGCTGTTCTGTAGCTACATGGGACTGTGGCAGAGTGTCTAGAGAGGGGACAGGGATGGCTTTAGGTTTTGTGCATACTTCAGTAAATTGCATCAATGTGGGCAACTTTTTTCATTTAAGACACCCTGGGGTATCCAACCTATCCTCAAGAAGATCTCCCTCAGGTCCTGTGCTGTATCTGCCAGCTCTCTGGGAACATCTCACTTTGCCCAGGGCATTTCAAATGACTGGGTATCTGTGCTTCAGCAGATTAGCTGAGCTCACAAGGTCCTTTTGTCAGCTGGTTGTATCACACGCTGGTCGTGTGGTTGCCTAGGCACAACAAAACTTGCGGGGAAAAACTTACTGATTTTATTGCAGGATACTAATGGAAAGAGTGTGATTCCCCTGGAAAGTATGTAATTCCACCACCTTGGATTTATAGCCTGTGCCTGAACTACAGGTGAGAAAAGTTGTCTTTTATGAAGCCACTGAAAGATGGGCATCTCCCATCAGGATAGTCTGACTCATATACACTAAGATATTTCTTTCTTCTTGCTGATACTTTTGGGGGGAAAAAAAGAGAATTAAGATTATAAGAATGAGAGTAGAAAGCCTCTTTTTAGGTGAGAATATAGATTATGTACTGTTTATTGCAGAGTAATTTAAAGCCAATAAAGAAATTAAGTAATTTAAAATCACGTTAGGAAAAAACTATTTTTCTAAAAGGAAGAAAAATACTTATTTCTGGCACTTTGAGAAGTGTTCCATAGCTCTCATTAAAGTTAGTTTTAAGTTTTTATGTAAGAAATATTTGTTGAGAAAATGTATAAACTGATAGATACAAATGTGTTAAGGAAAGAGATGATCATATTTAAAATATAATTTAGTTGGATTTTGTGGCTTTATCTAAGGCGTGAGTGACTCTAGATGAAATCTCATCAGAGATAATCATTTACTGGAAAGAGAAACAGAGTCAAAAATTCCCAGAATAGATCATCATGAGATTAAAAAAGAAAATGTCCAATCTGATCAAGCTCGTCTAGTACACATAAGGTTGGATCCGAAAGTCCTGCAGTTCCTCTTTGATCTGTGTAGACTCAAAGTGTCCCTAGAAAGCTATGAGGCTCCCTCCTTGTCTATCTAATAGTGGAAGGCTTTGGATTAGCCACTAACAGCCCAACCCATAGCTGAAGGTTGGTTTCCCAGCTCCACTCTTGGGACACTGCTTTACAGTGCTACCTCTCAGACACAGTCATTCAAGAGACCAAAACATGTTCTTGTGAAAGACATCTGTGATAATTACTGCCTGTCTTAAATGCTACAGAATATAAGAAACTATAAAAACATTATTTTGAAGAAATTATTTTTTCTTACATAAATAGCAGTGAGAATCCGTTCACAGCATGGATACAGGTCCACCAAGTTATTACAGGCTACAGAGCGCACTTCCTCTGAGGTCCTGTTCCCACTCTAGGATCAATCTTACACCCAGAGGGTGCTGCCACCAAAATGCCAACACTGACAGACATATTGACACTTCAGCACTGACAGGGTTCCAATACTCTTCAATACTGACAGTGTCTGTTTGAGACTTAAAGAGACCTAGATAGACTTACCTGATGGGCTGTTCCACCAGGCTTTGAGGCTGATAGAAGGGCATCAGCAAGTGTCAGTGTGCTCCTATGTCAGGGTACCAAGGCTGTAGCTGTTTCATATCTTTGAAGATAGATCTGTTTCCCTTTGTTTTCCCATCATCTTGCCTAATCATCCATCTGTGGGAAGGGCGATATTATGAAGATATGAGTAACAGAGTAAAAGTAATGGCTGTGTTATTCAAGAACTCAGACTCAGTGATGTAGTGGCCCCTCCTGGCTCTGAAATCTGGAGTTTCTTCTGACTGGCACCATCAATTCACTTGCTGGAGGAGACTCTGGGCCCAGGCCATTGGCTGACCTTTCATACTATTCGGCACTAATTGGCAATAATGAAAATATTTGTCAGTCTCCACAGGATCATGTGTTTTAGGACAACATCAGAGTAATCTTAGCAATATGGACTGTCAAAAATTAAATGAGACACCAACTTTATGCCATTTGGCCTCATTTTGGGTTCCTAAATTTCTGGATGAAATTTCCTTCTGTAAATGTGTCATCTTCCATAACAATTTGAACGTACAAATGCTCGTATGTATCTATGCAAGATTCAGCTTGATAGAAAAGTCATTAAGTTCTCTGATAGCTTATTATTTACCCAGAATTTCAGATATCATGTTTTGTGGGCATAAAGTGATGCTAAATCAAATGCAGAGAGTAAGAAATAGAGTATCTTCTAGTCCATCCCCATCCAGTTCTTTATTGCCATATTTGCTCAATTCCACCAGCAGCAGCTTTTCTCAGGGAAATATTTGCAGCATAGGAAATTTCCTTAGTAGGATGATAGTTGCTGCAGTGGCCAACCTTGCTCCCTCATAATACTCTGTGCAATGTCCCTGTAACCAAACATCGCTGGGACAGGGGGTCTTGGCTATTCTCTACCTCACACAGGGGATATGGAGAATGTAAAATTAAACTAGACCTGCCTTCAGACTAGCCTCTGACTTGTGTGGGTGGCTAGTCTTCTAGACAAGAACTAGAGAAACAGAAAGCAGGAGTGTGATACAAACAAAAAAATAATAGTAATCAACCAATGAATTTTGTTACAAAGTCTGTACAACACAGCTTCCCTCTTCACTGTATACTTTCACTAGTCTGACAGAAAGGCCAAAAGGGGAGTAATAAAAACACCCTTGGGTACAAAGAAATTGGCTCATAAAATAACTACAGTAACAATGTCGATTATTAGCTTTACAGTACAAGATAAATATAAATGGACTATATCCTCAAACTAGCAAAATATGGGGAATCAATCTCAATAAAAAGAACTGATAGGGTAAGCTATTTGGGAAGCAGATACAAGCCCTGCCTGGCTTAGAAACATTAGCCTGCGCTTCTGAGTAGTGATTGATGTCTTCTGCTGCCAGATGACACTGAACTTTGCAGAGTGAGGCTTGCAGGGAGGTATTTGTAATGCCTGTCTGTAAGCTCCAGAAGCGTTACAATTTCTGTGAAGGATAAATGCACAAATCTCTGTATTTCTGCTGGAAGACAGGCTCTGCTAAAACAGAAATTAAACATATTTACAAGACAGTGAGTTATGATAGAAACCTGACCAGGCATTTCTCAAAGTGGCTGGCATCATCTTCTGCTGACAGAGTCACACTATCTCCAAACACATTGTGGGATGTACAGATGTTATCGCAGCACAAAAATGTGAGAATTTGAATTTTTTTCCTAATCTTTTTCCTCTGGAGAAATTAAAATGGCTTTTGATTTTCTTTTACTTTGAGACAAAGCTAATGGACGTATTTTTGAAGGGAGGGGTCATGGTGGAGTTATACCAAAGCTGGTTTTGTTGCAAGTCAACTCATCACTGATCTTTGCTCACCTGCGTTGCTATGGCACCTCACTGAACTCGTCACTCAAACGTGTTATCCCTTTGCTTGCTTTCCCAGACAGACCGACCCTCACATACAGGCTGGGGTCTCCTTTCTACTTGATCTGGTGTGGAGCTACTGGAAAGATGATTAGCCCAAGTGCAGCATGGGACACAAATACCCACTGGAAGACTTGTTGAAAGATCACAGGAGTCACCTCATTTCTTGTTCCTTGTGACACAGTGAAAAGTCCTCAAGCTTCTGCTTGAGTTCACATCCTGGATATAATTTCCTAATCACTTCAGGGTGATGTCATGGGCAAAAAATGCATGAGTGAGTGAAATTAAATTGAAGGCTAGGCTTTCTTACAAGCATTACTGCATCACTAGAGAGGGAGAGGGAACGCAGAGGGGGTTTTCTTTTATCACTTAAGGCATCCTTATTTCTCAAGACAGGAAGGTCAGCTTTTCCACAGCATCCTGCTATGCTGCTCGCCTTCAAGACATTAAAATACACCTAGCAGTGTACCCTCTGAGTCTGTCTGGTGAACCCTTCCCTGGCTCCCAAGGTCCTTGGAACAGAGAGATTCATTATCCAACATCCCAATGCTGCAGGAAAATGGTCACCATGGGCTCAACTCAAATAGTTCTTTGCCCAATGCAGCTATTAAAAAACAATTTGTTAAATAATATGACTAGAAAAATGCTTAAACAGGTCAGTTGTTCTTATTTTTCAGGGAGCTAAAGGAAGACTATGTTTTAAAGATGGTACATAAAGCATGTAAAAAGACCTGATTTTAACCAGATGGTTTTTCAGTCTCAGGTAATTATTATGATCAAGACTACCTTTCTGAGGCACCTCAAGGACAATTTCTCTTCCAAGCATAACCAAATTATGTAGAAACAGAAGGTTCTATCCATGGCAGGTGAGATTCACAACCCTTTTGTATCATTAATAAGACCACTAAATGTAATGCTATGCTGACTTAAGGGAAGTATAACAATGACAATTATGATCTAAGAACATAACCCTAATTACATTAAAATAAAATAATAATAGCATCATTAAGAAAGAGCTACTTCTGAAGAGCAATTTTCATTCAGAACCAATTTTCCTGTTCTGGGCAAAAGTCCATCCTAATCACATAGAGAGTCAATGCATTACTCTTTGACATGAGGCAAAAGTATATCAATTCTTGACAGTTTCTGCAGATGCTCTGTCCTTCTTCAAAAAAAGGCCCTTCAGTGTTTGGACAGGGTGGTTTGCAAAAGGGTTTAATGTCGCAGCTATTAGATAAAGTATAAATTCCCTCCCTGGAAAATGCAGTCATCCTCTATAGCAATCTAGTTCTCCCTTTCATGCTTTAAATGTATCTCTAACTCGATCTGAAACAGTCAATGGCTTAAGGGAGTGCTCTCTATGTGGCAGAAGCTTTCCATTTTCTGTGTTGCATTTTTAAAGCTCTGCAGTCATTTTACCACAGGGCTCTGGCACATGAAGTGGGTTTGTGGCTTCACTGGGTTTGTTATTTCAACCACTTACAGCAAGGCTAAACAAAGTCACCAGTCTCCCCTTTAGAAGAGAACACTGATCAGACACAGTCTGGGATGTGCCATTTCCACCAACTAGCACTCTAGAAAAAGCAGCTACAGAGGAAAAACAGAAGTTTCATCTTGTCTGCAGACAGTGATCTGTGCAGACTGTGGGGTGCTGGCAGAGCTCTCCAGAGGACCATGCTATGTCTGCCCTGCCCTCACACGTGGCTCTTGGCCATGCTCAGAGGCAGACCACCAGATGGGGCAGACTTTGGCGTGACCTTGCAAGTATTCCTGTGTCCCGAGGGGAGCTAAGTTTATTCAGAGCACATCACTGTGCTGGTACACTGTGCCTGTCACAGCGTGTCTGTATGTCTTGGCTCCCCAGGTCACGCAAATCAACAAGGTTCTGAAGTTTCTGAACGTGTTTCTCCTCTCTCTTCTTTCACCAGCTTCGGCCCTTCATCATCTTCTTCTTTCATTAACATCAAGAGTGTTTCATTAACATCTTGCCTTAACATCAACAATATTCTCTTTCACATTGTACCCTGGCCCCAGCTGTGGCAACAGAGTGAACAACCTTGGCAAAGTGGCCCCAGAGGTGGATGTCATAGACAGTGGAAGCCCCACGCCTCCCAGCCTCAACCAGACCTGAAGAGTTACTAAAATGCTAACTGCATCCTGAAAGCATATTTGCTAATGCACAAGCTGCTTTCCAAATCAGGCAAGCCGTGTCCTGTTCCTGGCACACAGAGACCAAAGAGTCTGGCGTCTCGGGGTACAACATTTCTGAAAAAAAACCAGGGAGATAGCACTGGAAGTTCACATCTGTGATTTTTTGCTCAAATATTTTGGTAATGAACTTTGCACAGAATATAATAAATACAAACTTCAGGTCATCTTCATAGCACCCATCCTATAAAACCTCTTTTCACAAAACCACCTAAAGTTAGAATTCTCTTTCTTAAGAATATTTTCGGAAGGTAGCAGAGCTAATGCTGAGACATGGCTGCAGCATGGCTTAATTTCTTGTGTTCCACGGGTAATAAATTATTTTTTCTACTTTTGAACATGGATATATTTGCTAAATATCTTCATATCCATTCAAGTCACACACCACCCTAAGGCTCTTAAACATAACAATATTTACAGTTTAAGTCACATCTCCCAAGCTAGATTAGATTGTTTTTATGCCTAGGCATGAACTGAAAGAGACCAAAATACTCTTACAAAAGAAAAGTAGCAGGGATGCAGTAAGGATTCTGAAGTTTTATAAGTTTACAAAAAAAGAGAAAATAGACTCAAAGTGGAAAAACATCTTGTCGATATAGTAGCCAAGTTAAACCAGATGCTGCAAGGGTAACTTACCATTAGAAATCCCAGAGGTGGTTCTATTTACTGAGGAAGGGATGGAAGGGGTAAGGGAAATTAATATTAATTGGGTTTATTTGGCTTGGCCATTGGCCACCAAGTTCAGATAAAGTGCATTTCCCAGCCAACTCTTGTACATGCAAAGTTTCACCAAGTCAGATGTAACTTATTATGTGTTCTGTCACTTCAACACGAAAAAAGAAAAAAAAAGTACAAAGCCATACAAAGGAGTGGTTTCCCTGCTTCTTTTGGCTGAATTAGATGCTTTCATTGTGCAAATATATGTGTTAGAAATATTTTTTTAACCATCCTGGCATTGGCCATCCAAAATTAAAACTGCAAACATGGCACTTCTCTGTAACTAAAGGATCTGAGGAAAAGCAAATTCACCAGTGACCTTAATATATCAGATCCAAGCTTCTGCTCAGTATAATATTTTTAAAACCTTCTATGGGTGCTGAGGGATGAAGGCTTAAAGATGAAGTGGAATTCCATGAGCCGAGCACTCACTGGGGCTTCCTCTGGACTCATGGATTGTTACTGGGCTTGTGCACATTTCTTGTACTCAAACAGACAAAGGTGGGTTAGCTCCCATGAGATGTTCTAGATTGTGAGAAAGCAAGGCTAAAACCCAGACTGGCATGGCAGAGGAGACCGTGGATTTCCAGCATAGCAGAAGGATGGGATGGGATGGGATGGGATGGGATGGGATGGGATGGGATGGGATGGGATGGGATGGGATGGGATGGGATGGGATGGGTGCTCATGATTTCACTGGCTCTGTAGCTGGCATCCATATCTTGTCTGCTGCATTAGTGCTTGCTCTAAACCAAAGATGGGTAACTTGTCTGCCAGCTTGTGCTGTGGACTGCTTACTAAGCTGCGTGCAGCCAAGAGGATACAGCTTTTTTTTTTTTGGGGTAGTTTAAAAAGCTGATAGAGCCGTGACTCATGCTGGAACTGTCTTTGCTTCTCTTTAAATTGGCTTCTTGACACTTTTATGGAACAGAATTTATTTGGAATATTTAAGAAAAAAAGGAAAAAAAAATATCTCCACACTGGTGCCCTTGATGCCTTAGGTTTTAACTTCTATATTTTTCAAATTCTGTACTGCTCAGTGTGTAACTCTGAAGTTTCTTATAACTTGTTAATTTCTGCTCTCTCATGCTAGGCAGACATAACAAAGCCTCTCCAGGCCTGCTCTTCAAGGAAACCCGGACCATCCTAGGCCCAAAAAGTATAAACCAAAAAGGGGGGCAAATGGAAGGGGAATCACGTCATTAAACTGAAGCTTTAATTGGAGAATTAACCCTGATATACAAATGAACCAAAACGATAAAAGAACTCGTGGCCTGTCGTCCATCTTGAGGTCCATCTTGGCAGCAGCCTCTGGCTCCATAGGGGGTACCTTTGAAGGGCTTTAAAACAAATACCTACTTATATTCTCTTATTCCTGTCTAGTCTCTGTTTCTAGGAGGCCTCTTAAGGCATCACCCTCATTATACTAAACTGTGTGTTATCTCCTGACTTCATTTTTCTGTGTCTTTTCTTGAAGGTTGGTGCAAGTGGGAAGCTGCCTTTGTGACATAAAAGACTTTTTAGGGGTGAGAAAGACCCTGTGTAAGAGAAAAAACTGATTTGTTGTCTGAGAGCACTCTTGGGAAAGTCTTGGCAAGAAACTTGCTCAGAGAGCAAGAAAAGAGAAGGTCAAACTGGAGAAACATCCGAGGAGTAGTGGAATGCATGGGGTGAAGTAAAATCTCTGGCAAGCTGGACTTCAGCACAGAGCTGCAATACATTTACCCATCACAGCTTCTCTGCCTGTCGCCTACTGCAGGAATCTTCTTCCTGTGCCATTTCCTGAAAAGGAGCAACCCAGCTGCCTCATTTACTCAGTGAATACATTTGGCATCCAAAGAGGTTGGATGACAAAGTTCCACTGGCTGCATTTGCTTAGGCAAGGGCATTTGGCTGCCGCCCACTCCCGCTCTGCATGGCCTTCTGCTCGCCTGTTTGTTGATCCAGCCATCAGTGTTGTTATGTTACAGATTGTTGGGACCATGACTCACAATTTCCTTTTTAAAAGAAGGAGAGAAGGAAAACAAACCCCAGCAAGCTTGCTGCTCTTGTGCTTGATGTGCAAGCACCAAGCTGCCCTTTCCCAGGAAAGACCTGTATCTCTCATGCATAGCTCTTGGTCCTGTTTTCAGTCAACAAACATCCAGATAACAAATCTCTGTGGTGGCTGGCAATGCCTGGCAGCTTTGCTGGCAGCATCAGCCACCCTCTGGCTTCCAGAAGCACCTTTGGCTCAAACTGCTTATGGTGCTAATTTGTAAAACATTTTACACCCACAGCTCACCTAAAACTTTCTCAACATGAAGCCACTGTTTTCAAAGCAGGAAGGGAGAGAGGTCTAAACTTAAGTTCTTATGCCCTTGCATGGATGTCTGAGTGGATGTGTGACTTTCTCAGTGGACAGAATTAACCATGCTTCCAGATCTAGTGAGACCTGTTCAGTCCCAAGAAGTCCACCAGCTAATCCAGGGATCTGCAATTGGCTAGAGTTGAGAGTCTTGCAGGCCATCTCCTGGAAATGAAATAAGGGATGTGAGCTGGGGAATGTGGCTAGTCCAGGCAAAAACCAGGAAACGGATTATGTCTAAGAAAACTCCTGCTGAGGCAAGAAGCAGAGGACCTGGTGGAAATCACTGCCTGTTAGGATTTACCATGGCAGCTGTCAGCTGCCCCAAGGCCTTCCCTGTGAGGAGGTGGGCTTACAACAGTGCAATGCTGCTGAAACCTCACTCCTCTTCCCACTCTATCCTCAGTGCAGCACCTGAGCTGTGACTCTGCTCATGTCTTGGTAGGGCCACAAGGAAGAAAGACATCACTTTTCCTGGGGGGAAGGACAGCAAAGCCCAGTGGTTTTGGTCACCTCAGTCTAGTTGTGGGTATGCGGGTGCAGGATGCACAGACCATATCAGCACACTCATTTCACAGGTGGAGCTTGGAAATGCCAATGAGAAATGGCTATGCCCAGGTCATGTGGATTGAGGGGACAAGGTGAATCCACCTCCATCTAACATTGCAGCCACCAAGGATGACATGTGAAATGGGCACTCTTGTTGCCTAGTCTTCCCTGTCACCAGAAAATTGCAATCTACAGCAGTATCAGCCCAACAGCTCCTCCGATTCAGCAAGAACTTTAGGCACATCCTCATTACTAAACACAGTAACTGGAACCAAGTGGACTATCCATGCACTTCCAGTTAGGCATGATTTCTTCCAAGTCTCTGCTGTAAATGTATTTCACACTAGGAAAGAAAATGTCTGGACCAATATACAGCAAGGAGACAAACTGCTGCACACTAATCCTAGACAGCATGGTTCCTCCTGCCTACTGAAAAAGAGTTGTTCAAAGCAAAGGGTTCAATAAGTTGTCTGTGACCCAGACATAGCTCAGTATTTTACCCTGAGTTCACATCCTCAAAATGAGCACAAGAAAGAAAAAGAAAGAAAAATAAGAAAAGGAAGTCTGCCACCCATTGCACTCATACAAATCTTTGCAGCATCTCCCCAGAGTTTATAAAAAGGAGACTTAAGTTACTAGTAAATTGGCTTGGAGAAAAATAGATAGTCTTCTGTCTCATCTTTGGGCAATATTCAGTCCTGTGGCACAATAGAGGTTTCAGAGGCACTGCCTGAGAAGTTACAGAAAAGAAAAACAGCAATCTCTTCACTGAGCCTCCAAGAGTGACAGTAGAAGTATTTATTACTCCACTGTCACACTGCTTGTAAGTAGTTTGTCTTCCTCCCTCTGTTTATTTCTGTTTTACTGTCCCTAATGAAGAATCCCAATCCTATCAAGTCTGAATTACAGACATTTTATGTTTCTAACATTTATTCTGCTGATCTCCCTTCTTTGCTTGTACTTTTGGCTGCTGAGATGCATTTGACCTGCTGTTGGGAGGAGATACAGCTGCTAACTGCATTCTTCACTCCATCTGTTTTCACCGGTCGGTACAACTCCACTAAAATTAGTGAGACAGGACTCATATCAAGCTGGTATTACACATCTTAGAATCAGGAATAAAATCTCTGGACAAATTGGATTTTTGTAAATAATTGAAAATCCACCACCCAAGCTTTTTCTGTGGCACTTTGAAATCTGCTGGAAAGTACTAAGCATTATGTAGACATAATTTCATGAACAGATGGAAAGCTGCCTATAAAAGTGGTTGGTGCAGGTTTGCAGGCAAGCAGTGCAAAGGATACAGCCAGTTCTCGAAATCCAGCACCTGCACAACCTTTGCACTGAAGAGGGGGTTCTGTAAAAGCATGTTTCTGGAGCTTCTCTGCATGCTAAAACCTGATGGGAAAGTTCCCATGACAGGACACACTTCACAAAGCCAGCAGTGAACAACCCGCAAACTTCTTCAAAGTCAGCAGGACCTCACAGGGCAGTGTCTCTCCCTGTCTGGATGGCGGCTGTCTTGCTTCCCTCAGTTTTATGGGTTCTGATCTATTTCCATCTCTTACCCTGTTTTATGGTTGTGGTTGATAAGATAAATTAGTCTCCTTTTTGAAAGTGTCACAGTTTAGAGAGTACACAACTGTCAACCGGAGCCCACTGTTCTCTAGGCTTGTCTACTCCATGACCTCATGTAGCATAAAATAGAAATTAGAATTATTTTAGGACTTGAAGAAACACATGCCTTCAGAGACTCGTGTAAGATCAGAGGGATTGTTTTTTTGCTCAGCATCGCACCCCCCACAGTGGTCTCTCACTGGGGCCCCGTGCATATCGCCAGCACATGTGCACGCACGCGGAAATGGGGCAGGGGCAGGTAATTAGCCTTTCTGGAGGGGACATGCCTTTCTCCTGAGAGCAAAACAAGAGAGGTCTGAGGGCAGGAGGGGAGCAGATGTAAGCTATTGAGGATGGAAGCTTGCAGACAGGACATGAGGGGTAACATCTGACCAGCCTAATGCTAGATAGACTGGTTCTTGCTTGAGCTGAGAATACCAAAGAACCAAATACAACCGATGGATCAACTGAGATGTCATAAATAGAAAACTTTTCAGATCAAATAGCCTATCTGAATGTCTCACTGAGATAGGATTTCTGTCATATGTGCTGTTCTGCTCTGCTCATGCCCTGTAATATCCCCAAACTAGCCCTCTCCATCTTGTCTTGGTGGGGTTTGGAGATGTGGGAGCTCGATGGGGATGAAGGCTCACTGCCTGCTTGTAGAGCAAACCAAGAGCACAACTCACAGCACTTCCAAACATGCTCACCCCAAGCTGCAGACCTGTTACACAGAGATGGCCCTGATTGATGGCTGGCAGCTTTTTTTCCAAGCCTATTTTATTCCTAAGGAAAATGGTAAGCTGAGGACAGTAGTTTTCTGTATAACACAACCATTCCTTTCCCTTTCCCCCCACAGATTTAGCGCTTGTGCTGACTGTTGAAAAATCAGTCATTAACAGCCAGGAAATGACTTTACCATCAATCAGAATATTGCTCAGCCATGTTTCAGCTTTTTCCCCCTTTCTCTGCATAATTATTCTCATCCTCTGCTGATTACAGTTTATAATAGCTATAATTCTCTTAAAATCAATCATTGCTTGACTTAACCACAGGGTTACCATCAGAAACATGAAGGAACATATTTTGAACTGCTTTTTGATTATTATTCTTATTTAACAGCACACAAGCTTATAGGTAAATCACACTTAGCCTTCCTCTTAGCAATATTAAGCATCAGTAATTTTATTTTAATTTTGCTTTAAATCATGAAGCGTTTGACTACATGGCCATTCCAACTTCATCAGGTGTTTTGGTGACATGTTATTAGCATGTTATTTTGACATGTAATCACAGTGCTTTCCTTAAATTAAAGCACCATAAAAGGACAAATATATGTTGTTTGCCAGCACAGATTCCACAATCAAAGTAAACCCAAGTACCTGATTTTTTTGATTAGGACTATACATAAAGACAGTTAAATCAAAGGCTGGTATGCAGTACGGCAATTTTTTACTATACTAAATTAAAAACAACACTAGATTAAAAATCACATTTTTTTCTGAACAGAGTGCAAAATCTGTAGCCCACTACACACCATCATGTTCCTAATACAGCTGAATCATAGGCTTCTGTTATTCACCACTTTATATCACCAGTTTGTCTCTAATCATTTTCTCTCGCCCATATATTCAATACATTTCCCTTACTGATTATGCGCTTCTCTCATGCAGAAAAAGGAAATATTTAAAAAATTAAGGACATAATTATGTGGAGTCACCAAAATTAAAAGGTGGACTGAAGACCAGGTGCAGAGTATTACTTGACTTTTAAGGTAAAATAAGGTCATAATTTAAAATAGACTTCTTTCTTCTTTAAAAAAAAAAAAAAAAAAAAAAAAAAGAGTAAGGAGAAGTATTGTATGAGATTATACCATTAGATAGGGAATGGGAACTAAGTGATTTGAGCCTCCTCTATATAAGGCACAAAAACACATAAAAGAACCCATTTTTTACACAGAGCATTTTGATCTTGCAATTTCACATATATGCTTGCATAAAACTGATTCAGACATTTCTTGTGAACTATTTACATGTAATTCTCCATGTTCAATATCCATGTCATATGTTTGGCTCCTCTTTATTTGCCAACTTGCAACTAGTAGTATATTATTGTTAATTTTGTCCTGATGAACAGGACATCTGCATGTCTTGCTCACAAGGGCAAATGTGGGGGAAAATCACAACAGTTAACACAAAAATGTGGTCTACCCATGAACTGCACCCTTTATAGCAATCTGCCCTATGGAAATTAACTGCTCTGGTGTGTCAACCTAGAGCACATGGAGACGCTTTGCCTTTCTGATATTAAATAGTTAACTATACTGGGCCTAATGGTCCCCTGCATACTCTCGGATTTGTTCCTAAGATTGGTAGGAAATTTTGGAAAAAGGACTAAATGAAAGAGTTCCTGTTTCATCGCTTTTTTTTTCTAATCACCTGATCCTGCATTTCACTAAATCCCCCATCTCTTCTCATCTGCACTGAACATGGATGCAGCAGGGAAGTGTCTGTTGAAGCCGTTTTGCCAAAAAATGACAAAGGACCACATTTCTTTGGCACATGGCATGACCGCAGGCCTAGCCATGAGTAAAAAGCCATTTGGACTGCATAGCCCATCTACTAAAATGCTTTTTCTCAGCCTGGTCTGGATTCTGGTTGGGTCACTGAGGCTTCCTCCCGACCCCAGCAAGGAGGAGGACAGCACCCGGCAAGCCCTGCCTCTCACAAGGAGCCTGACACAGACCAGGGGTCTCTCGGTCGCATGAGAAATGGTTTGTAGGCTCAGGGCCCCAGGGGCCATTATTTCAAAGTCGCACAGCCATCACGTAGCTGCACGAAGCACCTCCTGCCGTGTCTGTGCCTTTCAAGAAACAAAGCTGTGTTGTGAACTATTGGTGATGTTAATAGCTTTCTTCCCTCTAGAGATTTGCTCCTGCTTTGGCCCCAAATATTTCAAAATAGCTGAAGCTGGCAGTAAGAGCCATGGGAAGAAAAATGTTAATGCATGTTAATTTCTGGTTTAGACATGATGAGAATTTCATTTTCTTCATTAAAATTCCTCAGTGCTGATGGGATTCTCCTCTGATTCATGGACTATACCTTGTAGCGCTCCTCTGTGAGCAATCATATATGCAGCCTGATGTTTTTAAATAGTTTTTTTCTCCTTTCCTTCCCGTTATCATTCTCCACCAGTACATTTAATGCTTTCCTTCCAGTTAGATGGTTGCATTTTTGTGGAGGAATTTCAGGGCATGTTTTTAATTTCCTGTAAAAAGCAGTATCATAGTTACTCATTGTGAAATGGAGAGACACAGTGACAGGTTTGCAGAGGAACCTGCCACTAGTAAACAGAAAAACAAACTGCAAAAGCAAACTGGTATTCAGGCTGACTTAGGGGCAGACTGGTGGGGGAGGAGGCATGGAAGAGCAGTTCTGTACTCCAGAGAACAAACAAATAATCTCATCTAGTCATTCTGAAGGAATGACTGAGGAGGACAGTGCCTCAGTTGCTGGATAATCGTATCAGTTGTTAAATGGCAATTAAAAGTATCCCATCTGTGGGAAGCTGTGGAGTTTTGCCACTCAGAAAATACAGTTGTATATGCTTATGCTATTTTTGCTTAATCAAAGAGTAGAAAACTTGCATTTCATGTGATAAAATAGAGAATCCACATAACACAGCACCATGTGGTCTCTCCTTAACCAGCCTAATCAGAGTAGACCATAGCAACTGCTTTCCAAACATACAAAAAGAACTCTTGGAAATCTAGAGACAGAGAAGAGAGAGGCATCAAGGCTTCAGAGCAACAGACTGCAGAGATTCATCTTGCCCCCCACTCTGCAAAGAGTATTTTAATTCTGCTGTGATCTTTAAGATAAACTTGTAAGACATACCTGCTCCATCATATCAACCCTGCTGCTGTGAGTGTGCTGTAGTGTCAGCCCTCACCACCAGCCTTTCCCAAGGACTGGAGCCAACTGAAGATATCACATTAGTCCTGAAAAGTCATCTAAAGGCCTCCAAAGAGCAACATGGAGGTCTGTATCTGGACTGTACATTCATTAGGGAAGAAGTATGCAGCTTGTGGAGCAATAGGATTAGCTGTGCACAGTAAAATCGATTAATTTGGTACCAGACAGAACTGGTACACATGAACTTCATTGCTAAGAATAAGGAAGATGAAAGCTCAGAAAATTAGATCAGTGTTCAAATCACCATGAAAGAGAAGTAATAAACACAGCCTGTAATAACCTCATTGATTCACACTTCATAGCACCATCATGAGCAGATTCCATGGGGAGCCCTTTTTCCCTGTTTTCTGCCTTGCCAGGAGACACTGTTCACACTAGATGAGCATGACCTATGTGACTTAGTACAAAGAATAACCAAATACACCTCTCAGTCTACCACTCCCTTTCACCACCTCTGCTGTCACTGTATACTCTGCGTTTTAAGAAAAATACACATCACGCTGAGGTTTAAAATGCCATGTTGTATCTCGCTGTGATGAACTCCATCAGTGCTGGGGGAAAGCTGACTCTTTCAGATTGAGAAGCTATGCTGAAAGCCCAAGAGGCCAAGCCCAGGAGCTTGCTTATCAGTGTACAAAGCTGTCATCATACAGAGCAGGACCACTGAATGATAGGCAAGGCTGTGAAAACAGATAAAGTTTCCTTAAAACCCCTACCTAAAAAAAATGCAAATCAGTGGTTGCAGTCACACTGCATTATTCTTTAAGACAACTGTTTAAAGCCACTTCTTTTTTTCTGACTACCCTAGGGTGCCACAAATATTTTCTGGTCTAGCTATAGAGTGAGAGCATTTTTGTGCCAAGTACTACAGACCACACAGAAGAAGCTGCAATTAATGGAATTTCAGTGTTCTGCATTGCTGATCTACTTAACAATGCATTTTCGAGGACATTTTAAAAGTTGTTTAGCTGACTGCCAAAAATGCAAAAATGAGGATCATTAAAAATAGATTCGCAGCTGTTTGGGAAAGCTGAGATATAATTTTGTCTTCATTATGCCTTATTGCAGATGTTATTGATTTAGTCTCACTGCATTTTGGTGGGCAATATCAGTTGACACTGTCTTTGACTTTGGAAACCAGGAAGTCCATTTATTCTTTTTCTTAGGGCTCACAGTACAAAAGAAGGGCAAATAACTACGAAATAAATTTGGGAGAGAGCCTATTTGTGCAGCAGCACCATTGTGCAAATGTTCAGAACTGATAAGCTCCTCATAATGTCCCAACACAGTGAGCCTCAGATTGCAGCAGAATTCCTACAAAATATGCCCTGAAAATAGCATTTGAATTTCCTGCTCCAAGTGACTTTCCTTTACTGAGAGTTTTCCCATGCAGCTGCAAAAACTGGGTCTATAGAAATATGGTTATATATTTTTGGATATGTATATGCAGGACCAAATGCTGCTCTTTGTGGCTTGCATGAAGATTCAACTCACTCTGCCATAATCTGCCAGGAGGAGAAGACTAAATTTTCTGGTATCTGACAACTAATGCAAGAAGCCTTTAAGAATTCCTCCAATAATTGCATACATAATTCCTGAAAGTTTAATAAAATGCATATGTAAAAGAACAAAGGACAAAGCATTGATAGAAAAATTGTAATAAGAGCATAAGCACTGAATCATGCATTAAATAAACCTCTCAGTCACTCATTCTCAACAAGAACTGCACATACACTGTTTTGATTCTGCAACACTTTTAATGTTGCCCTTTCAGACAGAGAACAATCTGCAAATACCTTTCCTCTGCCCAACTGGTAACTTTAAACAGTTGTGCTTCTTAACCCCCTCACACTGAATTTGGTGAGCCTTCTCACTCAGCCTGGCTTTAATGCTTTGTAGCCACTTTCAATGGAGTGAAAGGCAACTAATGCTGCATCCCACTTCTTTATTGTGCTGAACAGGACCTACACATGACCAGCGTGTGGGTTGGGAAAGCAGCTGTGGCATTGTTAGCCAGCACTCACTTCCCACATACGCTACTACCCCAGGATGAATGAACCCACCACAGACAATTGTCACCCACAGCATTTCTAAGAAGCTTTTTGTCTGCTTCCATCACTTAATCCAGCAGACCTCCTAGGCTGAAGTTAGCACCATGTGCACTGCTGATTTTCACCTTAGGAGTGTTCATCTTGGAAACTGTGGTGTGAGACAGTCTGGCTGCTTCCCTTGAGTACAGATCAATCTGCACCAAAGGAAAGGGACAGGCATTTTGCAGTGAAGAACACCTGGTTTTGGTCATTCTGTAAAATATTATTTTTCTCCAGAACTGGTGAGAATGCTCAACGCTTTGCAGCCTCCATAAGGCCTTCATAAAGGGCTCAGGACTGTAAATCCCACACTAATATTGGCAAGCTTTCAACCATAGTGGGTCTATCCATATGAGTAACTGCATGCAAATGCAAGTAAAGGAAGTCACAGATTGTCTCACAGTGTCTTAAAAGGAACCCAAAGCTCTTTACAGACCACAATGTATCTCAAACCCACAGAAGGATCTCTCTGCAAAAGGACTTTACTCATTGAAGCCTGAATTGGGATCCTCTCAGAAAAACAGAGAGCTGAATTATCCCTTGTGGCACTGAGCCCTCTGCCCTGAGACTAGTAATCCAAAATCCATGCCTTGCTAATTCTTTATCCAGCAGACTGCTCATGCTGAACTTCAAGCACACGAGCTCTGAAGGGAAGAAGAATGATTCCTGTGCTTAGGTTTATGTGCTTTGCAGCTCTTTATTTGGCCAGTCAATATTAGGGCTATGTATGGCCTCAGGACATGTTATAAGATGACAGAACTCACTTTAGCCAAAAGAGACTTGCACTTTTCTTTCTCACATGTCCCAGTCTTGGCCATGTGATCCCATCACTTGCCATGCACTGATGATGATGCTCAGACTAAAGGTAGGACAGAGTGGTGGCATGGCATGGTCAGAGGAAGAGCACAGGCAGGAGAAAAGGGTAGAAAAGGACAAAGGCCTCTTGTCTTCCATAAGTGTGAATCTTCCCCTGGACTTGGCTGTCTTTTGAACTGATGCTGGCATATTACTGTCATCAATAAGACATGGAGAGAACTGAATATCAGGATCAGCATTTTCAGTATTTTTTTTCAAGTAAAGATGAGAATTCTGACCAGACCACCACATCTTTACAGAAGAAACACTTGTGTTTCAGCCAAGATATATAAATGTGTATTGGAGAAGGGATATAGAGATCTGTGTGTGAGATACTGTGTTTGCAGGAATATAAATCCTTTTGGGCAGAAAACCCTGCTTCCCTGTGCTTTGGCTGGGAACCCCAGCTGCCTCAAATAAGATAGACATAGCCCTTGCTTGCTGGCCAACACATAAAGAATCAAACCAACACTTAAAACCATGAGCTGCTAATTGCCTTAACTTGTAGCCCAAGGCTATAATAGTATGTCTCTGCTGCAGGTTGGCAAGCTGCAGAGCAGTGTCTTGTTGTCCCTTGCTATGTGTCATCTTTCTAAGCCTCAACAGACAGTAGTAAAAGGCTGTACCCATTTCTTCTCACCCTGGCTTCGGCACAAAGGCCCCAGTGTTCCAAAGCCCACTGATGGCCATCTAGTCCTATTAATTTCTGCTTTCTTGGTTTGTCTTTTACATTTCTCTACATCTGTGAACATCAACAATGATATTTCTGCATAGGTTTAGTCATTCTTTTGTATCCTCATTTGATTTTTGTATCTTTCCATAGGCACACACATAAGCCTAAATGTGTGGCTCTTAGTAGCTCTATACAAGCATTTCCTAAGCATTTCTGTGCACTCTCTGGCATTATACAGCTGGACCATGATGACTTTCTCTTCGGGGAGACATCTGAAGTTCTCAGACCCATCTATCTTTACGCTCAGTTGCTATCTGATCTCCTGGGGCTCCACTGCAGTGTTCCCACACTGTCAGGCAGAGCTGCCTTCCTGCTTCTTTTACACTGATTAACAACTACTTGCCTCTTCTGACTCCCAGCTTCCCATTGCTTTGCGGGTACTCTGTGCTCAAATTCTCATTCAATGCTGAACTGATTTTGAGCTCTGCTGAGGAAATCTGTGATCTGTTGTATGAGTACAGAATCATGACAGCCAGAGCTTGCCAAGGGCACTGCAATGTCTTGTTCTCAGTCCTTGCCTGTGTGTCCTTCAGACAGCATCATTCTTGCTTGGAGATGGAGTAAAAAATTATTGTGGTTAATAGCATGATGATTATTCACAATTAGGTTCATATCCCATGATGGAGTTGAGTGTCTCCATTCTTCTGATCACTCTGTACCTACTTCATTATGCCAAATCTGCCCTTCTTTGGGCAGTCATGCCATGTCACTGAATCCTTTTTTAATGTCTAGTTTTGCCCTGTGTGGAAGTAGGGACACAGCACATCAGAGCATTCTCTCTGACGCTCAGACAACTGCAGTGCAGGTGTAAACACAGGAGCCAGTCCCTTGCAGATTCTTGCAGACCCGATGGAAAGGAATAATTTTCAAATATATCAAGCTGGTTTAGAGAGGTTAAAATAGCACAAATTATGACTTATGGTCTACTGACAATATTGACTACATCTTCAATGACTAAAACAGGAACCCAGCAACTCTGTGTAGAGTTCAGTGACATTAGCTCTGAAGTTACTTAGCACTTTTAAAAATGCCTCATCTTGTGTTCTCATCCCTCTGCAGATATGACTGACTCATCTGCTGCTGCATTTGCAGCTGTTGATTGTCCCAGTCCAAATGTACTGAACATTTTACTGCCTCCAGTATCGTGTTGTGTTTGATGCCCAATTTGACTGCCTAGCGCTACCTTTGAGAAGGAGTTTTAGGCAGGATGGTAAATGGTGTCTTTTATTGCACAGAAAATTTGTGAAGCCTCACTAGAGAAAATGAGCAGTGTCATTTTCTCTCATTCCAATCTAATGTTGAGTGCAGTTCACAATGGCTTATTCACCACAATGTTTGTTGTCAGAAGGCATATTTCACTACAGCCAAAGGCAAACTGGCAAAAATGTTTCCATCAAAGAAGCACAGGGAATGGGTCCTTCTCAGCCCAGACATTTCCCCTTTCTGTATTCACATGATCTCTACTTATAAATGCTACAGGCTGGTGGCTTCAGCACAGGACTAGATTTCCTTTTCCAGTATCATCCTTTACCTCATGTTGCTGTGCAGAGTAGCAATGGTTTCTGATATGTGTCTGATTTAAACCATCTTTATGCTTTCCACCTTCTGGGCTGGGGTTTCTGACTAAACCCCACCATGTGGCAGCTGCTTTACTGCCTTGCAGAACTCTGCTGCACATGCACAGCATCTGGGCATTTCCACTGATGGAGGCATTTCCTGTGTCTGAGAGTGTCTCAGAAGGAGGATGGAGCTCAGCAGAGGTTGTCAGATGCCCAGATGAGCTGGCTTCAATCTCCTCTGCTGTCTGTAGTCTGTGGTCAGTCTCTTACCCCTTAGCAGCTGCCATAGCTTGGTACCACAAACTTGCCTTTTACTCAGGTTTTCCTTTCTCCAGTGGTATGATTTTCATCCATGAAAGACAGCTGATGCTGGACCTACTGGAGCTTGTGCCCACTACCTACCACAGGTAGGAAAAGATCAGTTGGTTTCCTGTGACCAGACAGCACTGGGTAGTGGATTTATTTCACTGCTGTGCTCTGTGCATCAGGATGAGCACACCCAACATCTTGTGGATGTAATGGCTCTTCCTCTTCAGAGGAGCTGGTGTGACATTGCAGCTGATCCCAACACAGCTGGCACCTAAGAGGCCTCTGAGCCTGCAGGAGCTGGATGGTGGGCAAACCTCTGCCCTGTCTGTGGTCCCATGAAAGTCACAGTGTAGAGCTCCTCCTCTGTAGTGAATGTTTGTCTGTCTTGTTGCTGCCTGAGTCACTGCGTTTTTATTTCCTCGAAGAAGAGCTGCCCAGGGGCACAAAATCCTCACATAGGTACCTCATGTAGGGCAGTCCTTAGGCACAGCCGATTGGTCTCCACCCTGCCTGTGGTGAGGCTGTACATCCACCTGGTGTCCAAATGGTGAACTGAGGCTCTGGTTTCACTCCCCAGACCTTGGTTAGTGTCTCCTTTTCTTTCTGAATGCAGCTCTTATGTTTACTGGTCAGGGAAGGTATTTCAGCAAAAGTTTTGCTTCTTTCCCCATAAGGATCAGCTGCTCTCTAATTGTACGAAATCCTTCTCAAAGATCAGATATTTTTATTTCAGAATACCATGTATCCAGACAGGTCCCCTACACAATGGTGTCTCTAAATAGAGCCTTTCTGATGTAAATGTGGCAAGGCAGAGTTTGGGCCCTGCACACACCCACTCTTCTCAACCCTCCTGCTTTCGTGTGAAAGCGAGGCCTGTCCAGCTACTCTGCCTGTGGTCAGAGGGGGCATCACCTCCTTCTTCTCCCAGGGTTTGCTTTTGGCAGTTCTAGCTTACTGGCTTCATGTTCTTGCCTTCACCTTACACTTCTTGATTGTTCACTACGTTTTGCAGCATGAGGACTGAAAAAGTAGATTTGGATTAGATATTGGGAAAAAATTCTTCCCTGTGAGGGTGGTGGGGCACTGGAACAGGTTGCCCAGAGAAGTTGTGGATGACCCATCCCTGGAAGTGTCCAAGGCCAGATTGAGTGAGGCTTTGAGTACTCTGGTCTAATGGAAGATGTCCCTTCCCATGGCAAGAATTCTATGATGATTATGTGTCTGGGCCACATCCATGGTCTATTAAGGCTGTTCTAGCTTTGACTACATGGATTTTATTTTTTTCCCCGTTTGCAAATGTATTTTTTTCTCTCATTCCCCACAATTAAAGTGATGGCAATCCTGTTTAATTCCTGCCATACAAATCCATGCTCCGCTGCTACAATGACAGCGCTTTTTAACTTCAGCTCAAATTTAAACCGAAGTGTCGTTGCTGCCACTTTCAGAAACTAGGAGTCACAGAGATGTAGATAATTAACAAAAATAATAACAAAACCCACTGGGGCTGGCAGCTGCACTTTGTGGAGGGCAGAACATGTCATGACAGCCTCGAGAGGCGGCACAGGGACACCGCGGGACAGTGATCCCGGGGCACAGGAGGGACTCCAGGGCACAGAGACCCTGGGGCAGTGGTACTCCGGGGGCTGAGAGACTCCTGCGGCAGAGGGATTCCCACAGCAGAGGGATCGCCACTGCAGGGTCACGCCACGGCAGAGGTAGCCCCCGGCACAATGACCCCGCGGCACAGGGACCCCCGAGGCACAGGGACCCCGAGTCACAGGGACCCGGTGTCACAGGGACCCCGTGTCACAGGAACCCCGGGGCAGCGCTATCCCGGGGCAGAGGGACCCGGTGGCGGCCCGGTGCTGCCACCTGGCGGCCGCGCGGGTGGCGGCAGCGGCGGCGCGGAGCCAGCGCCCCCCGGTGGCAGCGCTGCGGCGGC